>JAPMOQ010039254.1:1589905-1631002 GCA_026543055.1 Argiope trifasciata
ATCTAATGTGAACTGCGAACGTGCTCTACCTAATGGGCGAAGTTCTTTGGATTGCTGATTCGGTATCCAAATTACTTCCCCCCCCCCTTTCACACATAGCATCAAGGACCCCGTTGACATCCTCCGTTTGACAGCAAAAGAAAAGCAAGCAAAGACATCACCATCCATCACGCACGGGTCTTCAAGACATGAAAGCCATTCGTTTCTCCCTGTCAGAAACACAAACCAAGCATTGACTGCGAGCAACGACAACATTACGATTCCGCGCATATTTTCGAGTGATTTTTAATAGCCCGTCATTCGCACGGGTTCTTAATGTGCGACATTATTCATGTCTTGGATTACGGAGCGTATCCGGTACGCCCTGGGTGCTTATTGAGATTCTGACATTTGCAGACCAAATGCTCCAGAACTTGCGCAAATTTCGCTTGAAACCATTAGGTGGCCAGTGGAGTGTGCAAAGGCTGTCGGAAGGGACGCATTGCGCACGTCAATCCTTGGCTGCTTGCCATTCTTGGCAAAACGAAGTTAAAAGGAGAATCAAGTGTCTGGCCGTTTATAAAGTTCAGGCCCCCTTTTCGTAAGAGAAATGTCTGGGAAAGAGTAGATGTTGGTATAAACAACTATTGAAAATCTTTTCAATTTTAGCTTCAGAATTTTATGAAATGCATATGAAACAAATAATATATTTCCTTTATAACAGGTTTCAGTATGATTATAAAGATGCAACAACAGATACCAGATTAATAACCTGATATTACGAGAAGAGATTTAAAAAATATTTTCATTCATCAACCTCAATCTATTTATTGATTTTTTTGCTTCACTTTTAGCATATTTACTTTTAAGATAGTATGTTTACATGTAATATATACTTTATGTTTCATATTATGGATTTTTCGTTTTAATTAGAGCAAAGATTTTCATATGAGAATTTAGTATAAGTTTCCACTATATATTAAGTAAATCAAGGGTAAATTTGACTCTTGCTTTATAGATTCCTTAAATTGTTCAAACAAAGTCTAATAATAAAGCAGCAATTCTCAGTTTGGTAGACATGCTTATCTATCATATTGATGGAGGAGGAAATAAATAGAGTCGAACACGTCGGAACATTTTCAACGGCGCAAACACTTCATATTTTTTTAAAATTAAAACCAAAATAAAAATGATGCACTATCTCAGCACAAAAATAAAATGTGCGCATGCATAAATAGATTATTTTTGATATAAACACAAAATTGGATTCCCTTATTCCTAATTTGTTTGCATTAATTGTTCCGAGCCGCCTGGTAATTTAGTTACAAACAAATCCAACATGTAATAAAGAAATAATATCTATTTCCCTTTCAAATATAAATAATAAATGTTTATCATTTTAATGTACGTTTTACTACAAGGAATTTTATGATTATCAAAACATATGGGCTAGTGTTCCATTTAATTTTTATTCCACACATACGAGGAAATACAAAAATATCTTTTGTTAATCAACATCAAAAACTTCATTAATTATTCGAAGAGAGATAATTTCAATAATATTTAAAAGAAGGTTCAATATAGATAGAAAGAGAAAAAAATCCTAAAGTTTGAAGTTTGGTAATACCTAAACTGGTAAATGAGATTTGTTATTTCAAACCTAATTGTTGCAATAAGTAGTAAATGCAATAAAGTGATCGTTTTGGTTAGTATCGAAAGGATAATCATAATAATAAGAAATATGTAAAGAAATATATTTAGAATGTAGTTAAGAAATATAAAGAGGAAACCTCTTACAATTATCTTTTACCATCAAGTGAAGCAATCTTAATATTACTTTTAAAGGAATTTTGTTATTTATTGATTAATCAAAATATTAATAATAATTTAGATATTTTATTAAATTAAGATCAAATTTAACTTCTTATAGAATAATATTGAAAAATCGAAAATAATAAATGAATTCATGCCTAATGAAGAGTAAATAGCGTGCATTGCATTTCTTGCCAGCAATATTTTAAAGGGAAAGTCTATTTCACTAGAATCCAGAGTTTGGCCACTTTCATGTTACTTAAATGTAACTTGCAGAAAAACTACTCTTATTTCTCCTTTCAGCTAGACATTGTCAATAACTGTGCAGTTATCTGCTCAAACAAATGCACAATTCTAGTGTTTAAGAAAATACTAAGTGTTAAGGTATAAGGCTTTAGAGCCGAAATTTAAATAAAGCCTAAGATAGGATTTTATGAAGATATTTCGTCATATAAAGGGAGTAATTGTAAATCCCCTATAGCTATCAGCTATTTTTAACAATTAAATGTTGATACCACAATACTTCTGATTCTCCAAACAGGACTAATTGTTTGTGAACTTAATATCATACTGCTTCATAAAGCATAGAAAAAAGAGCTGCAATTAATCTTCTAACTAGTCTTTATGGGTGTATTACATCATTAAAATGAAAATTTGTGTACAAAAACATTTATGGATTCATTTCTGGTGTTTGAAGACTTAATTTTCTTTCATAACACATGTTTTTTAAATGCTCTCTAAATATGGTTGTAGCCTCAATCGTTCAACTAAAATAAGCATTTGTGCGAATATTTGATTTTAAATTAGCAAATAAGATATAACCATTCTAAAAATTTTATTTTTTAGTTCCCGATTTTTAAACGCAACCAATTTTGGAAAATAAGGCAGATGGTTCATTATGTGTATTTTAAATGATTTTTTTAAAATCTGCTTTCCAAAATAGCTGAAAACTGAATTAATAATTAAAACTAATTAATTTATTCGTAAATGACACCTATAAATACGATTCTCTTAATAAATATTTTCATGCAATTGTCCTCTATATCTGAACATTTCTGATTTTCTGAAAAAGACGCATTATTATTTAAGGTCTGTGTAGGCGCTTTAAAGTAAATAAAACTTCCTAAAATTGTTGAATTCTCCATTTCAACACTTAAGCTGTTTCAATGGAATGTTATATTTTGTAATAAATATGAAAAATGTTACACACTGTATATACATATTGTACTTTAAAAGGTTTATGAATTCATATCTGATATCTGAATATTTTTGATTTTTGAAAATGGGCCGTCATTTCACTGCTAGATGTTAAGAAACAAATCTGAAAATTGAAGATATTTAAGTTTAAACTCAGAAACAAATCTTTTGTAGGTTGCTTTGTTATAAAAATGAAAAATGGCATCCAAAGTTTCGATCATCTGAAGAATTCTACGAATTCATACTTGTTATACGAATTCTTCTTGTTTTCTGAATAAGATAAATGATTCATCAAGTTCACTGCATATGGTTTAAAAAACCGTCCACAGAAGCACACTGGCTATTCCATTACAATCCAGAATTTCGCCAATCTGCAATCTAGAGGGATAATATATGTCTCACCTTGTAGCAAAACTGCTATTATTCCCTGCAATGTGACATCTTATCAAGACATCGCAGTCAACTGTACAGTTAAAGTGGCTCAAACGGGTGTCCCGTTGCGATGTTTGCGTAAGCTGGCAGCAGTAAGGTACACTCTATGACAAACTCGGCGTCTTTCACGGCTAATTAACCCTAAAACGACGGAGCTAGATACTGCTGTCAAAAGCTGGTAATAAATTATATTGTCTTCAAAGGAAAAAACGATGTTGGGAAGGAAAAAAAATAACGCTAGCTGTCCTGTAGAGGAAGGAACCTTGGTTTTAATAGGAAAGTTAAATGGATTGGGCTCCAAAACCATCCATGGCACCAGAATTGCCCTAAGTGAATAATTATGCTAAGATAAAAAGCTATTAGGATGAGGCGGCGTGCTTGTTTTAAAAGAACTGTAAACAGCTTTTTACCCTGACTTAGAATTATTAGATGTTTTGGTATAAAGTATAGTATTTATTTCTTAATTTAGTTTGAAGAAGTAGGCAAATTTTTGTAACGAACCATTTACTAAAATTAGCCTCGAATATGTACAAAAAATCATGTCATCTAGTATGTCAAAGGAACATATCTATTTGGCTTCTCAATCGATATCTATATATTGAAAGTGTAAATAGTTGTAAGATTAACTGAATAGAATTATGAAAGGATATACATAGTCTCTTTGGTTAGCATTATAATAAATTTTTATATTGAAATCTATTTAAGGCTTCTAAGATTTTTCTCCTGTCATGTTTATAAGTATGTTCATGAATAAAATGATATGTGCAGCTTTACTTGATGACCTAAAGTGGGATATTGGTGTGCATAAGGTCCCTTTAGTTAACATTATAATTAATCTTTGTTTAGAAAATTATTTCAGGCTTTTCAGATTTTTTTTCTTGTAATATTTGTAAATATGTTCATGAATAAATTAATATATTCCCCTCTCTTTCATTGGGTAAAGCAAGCAATCTCATAATAGATTTCTACGAATGTGTTAACATTAAAAATATTATTGCTTATTTCTTGAAAACAATATTTTGTCATCTCTAGTAAAATTGACTTTTTTTGGCGATTGACATTACCTAAAAAAATGGAACATTTAAATCGTGGTTTGCTTATATTTATGAATTTTCACTATTTAAACAGCGGTAGATGTCTACATTATCGATGATTAATTTCTGTACTGAAACCTATTTATCTAGATCTCTTCGTTTTACAGTTATCGAGTTAAATAATACTTCAAGAGACGCACAGAAATATTTCCACCGGATAGATTTTACTCAAAATTTGATAGAAATCTGCAAATTTGGTGACCGTATACCAAATTTCATCCGTATAGTTCAAAGTATTTTCGAGTTATCTTTGTCAGAGTCCTACCGGCGAATATTATCCAAAAATGTATTTTTCAAACTCAGAGACCATATGCTTGGCGCAGCATAACTAAAATTGGTTTTTGCGCCATAAAACCTCAAACACTTACTCACTCACTCAAACTCAGAGAGGTCTAAAACGTAAATATTCGTCAAAATTTTGATTATTCGAATTTTATTTCTGACTATTATTATATTGGGTTGTTCGGAAAGTCATTTCGTTTTTTTTTTTGTCAAAATGAAAAGAAATTTTCGTTTAATGAATAAATTATTTATTAAATTATAAAATTGCCATTCTGGTCTAATACCTTTTGCCATATTTTTGGTAGAAACATGATTACACGCTCATAAAAGTTTTGGTCTTTGCTGTAAAAAAAACTGATCGAGGTGGTTTTTGGCCTCCTCATTTGAAGGAAAAATTTTGCAAATCAGTTCTGGTACAGATGTACTGTTAACACATCTTCTCCACACATATTGGCTAATTTATTTCTGGCTTGTCAGCATTTTTACCTTTTATATAGCAAAAAAGAAAAAAATGACGAAAATGCTGTTTATTGCTCTCCATATTTAAAAGGGCACCATCCAAAAACTACTGCGAAGAATCAGCTGCACTTTTTCACACTCAAGCCTTGCTATATCAGCTCTTAAAACATAAAATGATTTTGCGGTTTAAGTATGAAATTGGGTGCGAAAAATACAATTAAATCCTCTGTCGGGAAAAAACGAAATTACTTTCCGAACAACCTAATACTTTTTCCATAAAACGTATACAAGAAATTAAAAATTTTAATTCTGAATGAAAAGACTGAGGATATCAAAAAAAGGTACAATAAATCTAAAAGAATATTGAAATTTGGGAATGTGAAATCGAATCAATCGTATTTCATATATCGTGCTCATTTTAAAATGGTATATAGTAGATTTTTATTAAGTAAGTTTTCGTGCAACCTTTCTTTTCTATTGAAAAATTTTCCTAACAGAGCTTTAGATTCCCATAGTATTTGCTTATTATTTTGCCGCCATATTACGAAAGATGATTTTTATGCCACAAATTATTTCAAACAAAAATTTTTTGAAGACTATTATTTTTCGACTTCATTTGTCGAAGTTCCAATAATTTAGTGAAATCTTTTGTTTTTAAAGACGGGAGCATAGAGAACGATATGGATGTTGTTGAAGAACATATATATAGCTTTTTAATTTTCTTTATGTTGAAATCATCTGTTACTTTTGCTGAATATCCTATGATTTTCCACTTATAGCAACATGTACGATAAATCTAGAGGTTTAGCAGGGGATTTTTTTACATTTTGCACATAAGAAATGTATTATCGAATTCCTGAACTAAAAAGTAAGTTGTACTTCTATTTTTCTTTAACTATTCGAGAATGGCTGTTCAATAATATGAAATTTTAGTTTTTCCACATTGTGAAGCAGTAAAACAGATATAAAATATTTCTAAATAAATAAATTGCTTATTACCTAGTTCAGGAACAGTTAAACGTATATAGAAATTATTACACCAAATTTGAACAAAAAATATACATAAGGTTTTAATTTATAAGATTTTTCATTAAAAAATTAGAATTAGTGAAAACAGCATCTAGGCATGTAAAATAGCATTAAAACATATAAAATGCAACTATAAAAATCGATAGAACATAAAAAAGGAGGCTTAGAAACAAAATTTTAACGGTTTTATAAAGAAACTTGCTCAAACATTAAGAATATTAGATTTTTTTTAACTTATGATTTCCCGTAAAAAATCGACTTTTTAGCATAGTTACTTACCTTAATAATAATAAAAAATAACTAAAAATTATGTTTTTAAATTAACGTTGAAAGAAAACAACTCTTTAATGATAATATTGGTGTTGACATTAGCAAGTCAGTGAAAAATCTGAATGGACAATAAAAGTTGTTCGAATTACGCTGCAATAATAAAGAAACATTGTTAAAAACTGAATTTATTCATAATTAATTGTTTATAATGAAAAAAAACACATGCTTATAAAATTTGAATTAACTTTTGAAACTTTGAAATTTATATGTGGTTTAAAAAGCCATTTTTTGTGATAAAATTTGTGTCACAATATATTACGAAGTAATAAATGAAAAATAATTGAAACTTCCATAAAAGAAATTTCCATTTTTTAAATACTAATGTGAGGGAGCATCATTACCCAAAAGTAAAGATGTGCTGTTTTGACCTCATAAAAAAATTAAATCTGAATAGTTTTTAAAAATCTATTATTTTTATATTCAGAATTTTTTTAATGAATATTTACATTATTTAAAAGAATTTGATAAAAATGTCTAGAGCCAACAATTATAAATAATAAAGATTATATAAAAAAAATAACGCGTTGCTCTTTAAATAAAAGTATTTCATAAAAAATTGGAAATAAAATGTTCTCAATTTATTGTCATGCCAGTAAAAACCTCGAACGATTAAAGAAACCCACCAGATGTAAAATATTTGTTGCATTTCATTTCCTTTTTATTTTAAAGATGAAAGGAAATCAAACTAAAAAATTTTTTTCCTTGTGAATTATTTTTTTTCCTTCCAGATTCGAATTTCAAAAATGGAAGTAATTTATTCAAATGAATTTCAGAACATTTTACTTTCCTTTCCTTTATTTATCTTCGTTTTCTCAGTTTTTGAAGTAAGAGCTAAGTGTTGTGTTATTTTATTTTTTATTATCTGGTATTATTTGTCAGCAATCAATCTTGAAAAAGTTTTTTTTTTCATTATTACGTCAACAGTCAAGAAAAGTTTGATTTTAATTTGCCTTTAAGATTTTTGTCAACCGTCCATTAACAACCTTCTTTCTTAAGAAAAGCATTTTTATAGTTGACTCATATTTGGAATTCTGTCTTTATCCTTTCTGTACGTTTCATTTATCAGAGCAAAGCATGTAGAGTATCAAATATTGAAATTTTTTTACCCGTCACTTTAAAAAATCTGGTGGATGATTTGCGCCATCAAAAATACAAATAAAATTGAGTTTAAGGCCTTTAGAGCCACATTTTTGTTCAAATCAGATGGAGAGAGTATGTCTAAAACCCATATTTGATTTAAAGACACATTTACCCCAAATAGGAAATAATCGTTAAAAGCACTCCCTAAAATTTGGTAAAAATGTTAAAATAACGCTAAAGGTTAGTATTTCATAACTTCGATACACCAATTGCATGCAAAGGTCAATCTGAAATAAATAATCTAATAGAGAGTGCGTGAGAAAGTTTTGGGAAAGCAACTCCTGCTGATTATTTAATGGTTTTATAAAAAGTTTTTTTCTCATATTTTAGAATACATTAGTTGGAGGGTAAGAACTAAAAAATTGGTTTCAGAATGAATGAAATCAATTTTATATTAGCTGGATGATGTTTGTCAATAAACTTTAAATTTAATGTGTGCTATTTCAGAGGCAGTTTCCTCATTTTAAAATTATCTGAAAATCAATTGAATGCTTTGATATTATCGAAAGTTTCAGCGTAAAATTTCAAAATAGGGATTAAATTCTTTAACTTAAAATTTCAGAAAAAAAAACCCTAGATCCAGCTACATGGTCTTTCCAAAATATAATTATAGTAGAACAAGCAATCTAGTCTGAAGCAAGGTAAAAGATAAAAAGATTGATACACACTTTACTTTATTGTTATTAGAGATGTATATGTTTGCAGATTTTTCTGCAATATACATGGATTTTACTATTAAAAATATTTTTCGTTGCAAATGGGACCTTCTTTACTTTGTCCCCTTCATTAATCTGCAATTTCACCACCCTAATATAAGTTAAAATTCAGAAAAATTCTAGTATATGATAAAATTGAGATTCTCGGTGTGAAAAAAAAATTAGTACTAGACTAATACGTATTCATTTTTGTTCCTTGTTTTTCCTTATCGGGTTAAGTTGAAATAGAAATCTAGCGAACCATAAAGAAGAAAAAAATATTATACCTAGTAAGGGAAAAGTAAACAGAGAATCGATATTTTTTGCTTCGTATATTTCTCATCATAATTCACTCATTCAGTGTGTGTGGTCTCTACTCTAAATAAAACACCGGAAATGCTTCTATCATATTGACTACCCAAATGCGTTATTACCTGCCTGTATACTATTACAAAATCTTCTTAAACCTGGAACTTTAAATTAAAAATAGAAAGAAAGAAGAAAATTGGATATCTTCAGTCTACAAACCCAGTGAAGCATTAAATAAAGAATCACCCACGATTTTTTTTATTTAATTGCTTTTCACTAGGATTATTCTCTTAAAACGCGCTTTGAACAAGCGTCCAAGGGAACTTTATAGCCCAGAATACAGTTCACCAAATATCGAATATCAACCTCCCTCCATTTCAGTGAAGTGTTCAGGTATCTTGTAATACAGGCATTAATTGTATGTTCAAGTGACATTACCTGATTATACAGGTTATTGAGTCATCTCACCAATTTTTTTTCTTCCTTTGTGTAGGACGTTCATCTATGAACTTAATTTAATTATACATGACCGGAAATAGGTCCTATTTTTTTGTATCGAAGGGTCATCCTATCCCTTTTTTGGGCATGTAACACCATCTTTTCCACTGGGTGGCCACTTGGGCTTGGAAGGTTGAAAGGATGGAGATGGAAAGCATGATTTGGAGGAGAGAGCACACGTTTCCGGTCCTGCACGCTGATAGAAAACTTATGAAAGATTCATGAGCATTTTTTCAACGAAGAAGGAGTTAGACAGCTTGGAATAAACTTATTCTAAGCCGTCTTAGCCAGTTCTTAGAATAGGCTTATTCTAAGAACTGGCTTTGAATACCCTTATATTTTAAAGTGCATCTACATTTTTTAAATTTTCAATTTTATGTTCAATTTCTTTTTTATATAGAGAGCATAAAAACCAGTTGTAGGGATTCTCCAAAAAATTTTCGTATACTCCCTATGAAGGTGTAATCTCTCCCGTGTAAAATTTTGGACATTAGTCAAAAACATGAACATCACAAATTCTGAAATTTTTATTTTCAAAATTCATCCAAGAACGTTTTAAATTTCATAATATAGTGAAGAAAACAAGTGTATGTTTTGGGACACTTTTTATCGATTGAATTAAACTGAACACTAACACACCTCAGTAATTATAAATGCAAGATCTCATACCTAATTTCATTTATCTAAGTAACTATATTTTTAAAATATTGCATTAAAATTAAATGTTCTACTCTTTAGATGCTAAAATTATGAACCAAAGTTAATTTAAAAGTTTAAACTAAAGTTGTCGAAAGTGTTCGCTTCTGGAATCGTGGCAGAGTTTTCGATGAAATATTCGATTTCTGAAATTCAAAGATACCAGCTTCATTCCTGTAGCAGCTAGAATCCACATTATAAGATCTTCTATAGATACCCGTTATAAGACTTTTTTTAGGCGTAGCGTGAACAAGTGATTTAAGATCCTTCATACAAAAAAGTCATATGGATTGTGATCCGGCAGAAGAGGAGGCCAAGAAATGAGATCCAAAGAATCCATTTCACCTTTTTAGATATGAAGCCTCCTTTAGATGATTATGCAACTCGCTAGAAAAATGTATAGGGGCAAAATCATGCATGAAATATGTGTCTTGCTCTGCGACAAACACAATTTGCACGATTTTAGAAGGTTTTGATACAAAATACAATATGTTGCTCCAAACAGACGTTTGGGCTGATATAATCACCGGGTATTCTTGCCCACACGTTGACACTAGAACTCTGGAATGTGCACGGTTCATTGTCATGAAGATTATTCCTTGCTCTCTTATGTATATTACGCATTTAGATTTTTTTTTCTGGATTCAAAATCTACATACGCTTTTAAGGATCCCCTCCCCCTCTCTGAACGTGGTTTTTGACATCATGCTGCTTTGCAATTTTTGTTCCTATTTATGATTACTAACAACCCTTTTAGTGTACCGGTCTATAATGTCCTATATATAATCATGAAAGAAGTACATAGAAACAATTTTCGACCTCAAACAAAAAGATTGGAAAAAATTTCAATAAATTAAACACAAGCAATCCATAGTCTTGTCCTGATATTCTGAACCTTGGAAGTCCATAGTCCTAGATTTGGAAAAATGAATTATATGTCTTATTGGGTCGTTCGGAAAGTCATTTCGTATTTTTGTGTCAAAATGAAAAGAAATTTTCGTTTAATGAATAAATTATTTATTAAATTATAAAATTGCCATTCTGGTCTAATACCTTTTGCCATTCTGGTCTAATACCTTTTGGTAGTAACATGATTACACGCTCATAAAAGTTTTGGTCTTTGCTGTAAAAAAAACTGATCGAGGTGGTTTTTGGCCTCCTCATTTGAAGGAAAAATTTTGCAAATCAGTTCTGGTACTGATGTACTGTTAACACATCTTCTCCACACATATTGGCTAATTTATTTCTGGCTTGAACAGCATTTTTACCTTTTATAGCAAAAAAGAAAAAATGACGAAAATGCTGTTTATTGCTCTCCATATTTAAAAGGGCACCATCCAAAAACTACTGCGAAGAATCAGCTGCACTTTTTCACACTCAAGCCTTGCTATATCAGCTCTTAAAACATAAAATGATTTTGCGGTTTAAGTATGAAATTGGGTGCGAAAAATGCAATTAAATCCTTTGTCAGGAAAATACGAAATTGCTTTCCGAACAACCTAATA
Organism: Argiope trifasciata; assembly: GCA_026543055.1. Lineage (NCBI taxonomy): Eukaryota > Metazoa > Arthropoda > Arachnida > Araneae > Araneidae > Argiope > Argiope trifasciata. The sequence goes on from JAPMOQ010039254.1 coordinate 1,601,363, forward strand.
AACAATCATTTTCAGCAAGAAATTTTTATAAAATGTATTGTTTCAGTTCAAAATTTTTAAAGGGAAATACAAGTAGGGATATTAATAAAAATAGTATAATTATTTCTAGTTCTTGCATAATATTGATATTAAAAAACAACTACCATATTTATCTAGATTGATATCACCGCTTAAATATGCCCTATTTTTAAAGTCACCAGTTTCGAAATGCATTATTTTATGTAGCAGTATGACATTGCTTATATTTTGCTCAATCCAATTAAATGGCAAAAGAACCTTAGTAATGGAAAAAAGCGTTCTGCTATTTCCGTCACTATTATTAAAATTTGCTATTCAATATTTTTCTAATATAAATTAAATAATTTCACATAGAAAAGCTGTAAACAAATAGGCCACAAAATTAAAGACTGAAAAATCTTAATTTGTCCTAAGAATCTTAGTTTTCAAATAACTGATAATTAATAGTGTTTCTAATTCCATAAGTTATTTAAGGAATATAGAAAAATTAACTTTAAAATATGACAGTTTCTTAATTTAAAATTTTAGATCGACTTTCTAGGATATAATAATTAAACTAAGAAAATTGTTTCTAAAAAAAGTTTCCTTAAATCATCTTATTTTTAACGGAATTACTACAATAACTCCAAACGAACAAAAGAAAAAGGAAAGAATAATTAAACTTTTAAAAGTGAAAACCTTTGTAAGTAAAAATAGTTTTGATTTAAGTTCATTTTTTAAAACTTATCTTCATATGAAACATTTATTAGCAGAAAAGAAAGGAACGAAAAAAAAAAAAAAAACTTTACATAAATTTAAAAAGAAAATATTCTCCGGCGAAATTTGAATCTATTAAAACAAAAGAAAACATCAAAATCAATTACAGAAAAGCATCGAACGTCGTGAAATCTTTTAAAAAAATCATTTTCCAAAGCATTTTTATAAAAAGTATATCGCTTCAATGTAAATATAAATCACGTGTTTAACAAAAGCTGATCAGTTGCTCTTTTTTGTTATCGAAAATAACAACATTTTAGAATTTTTATGAAAAAAGGGAAAAAAAATCGTTTGCTATGTAATAAGATATTTTCTCTTTAGTTAATAAAACCATAAACGGAGTGAATGAACAAGTCTGACTACATTTAAAAAATAGCGCACGAAAGAAATGCAACGATGTAATTATTTATCATAGCAGAATTCATTACATTTTTTAGCAGTGAATTTTTTTATTATTGTTGAACATTAGCTAAATGGAAAACAATTTTTTGCATGAAATTTAATGTTTTTCCAACATTTTATCTCATGGATGGTAGCTCGAAAATGGTGTGTTTACATTTTTCGAAGAAATAAATATTAAAGAAAAAATATAAACTTTACAAAAATGTGGAATAAATATTTTTTCTCTATCTGTAGATTTTCAAAAAGGAATAACATAAAAGTTCCCTCCTTTTTCTGTGTATTTAATTTATCTATCTCTGTCAAAGCAACTTTTCCTTTTCTTCAAAGAATTTTCATCGAAATATATGGATAAAAGTTTTCCAAGAATTTAATATTTAAAGAAACTTCAAAATAAGACTTAGATATCACCGAAAAACTATCCTAAGCAATATTTCAAAATTATGCTATAAAAATGAATAATACTCAGCTTATTTTAATCTAGTCGTCTTTGGTAACCAATTGGTTATCATATAATATTGATTGTGTTTATTTTTAATGAATATCTGATGTGCAACTTTATGATACACTCAATAAATGTTTAAGCATCAAATATTGATGGCATTAATGCTGTGCTATTGGAATAACATTCATACGTTCATATATTCTCAGCATGAGTATTCTTACTGGAATCAACTCCCATGATATCATAGAACCATCAAGAATATAAGAGTGGCAATTTATATCTAATTGCATATTGCCTTTTGCAAAAGTAATTTCGTTTCCTTAATCACCACCCAGAATTCATAGATCAATAACTAAAATATTCCTCGTTTGTCATGACCAACATATTTTAATTCATTATTAGCAGATATTTAAACTTTTTTTATTTAATGTCATGCATGTACTTAAAATTTTCATTTTAAACTATTAATAAATCGCTACATTCGTGTAAATTCATTTATATTTATATGAATTTATAGAGCTGTAATCAAATTGAAATTTAATTTAACAAAAATCTTTCTGTAGGATCCTTTTCTATAAACTATGTAATGCAAGGGATCATTAAGTTAGAATCCAATGGTGGATGCAGTTATTTTTTCCCCGATAGGTCAGGTTTTCTTTTTTTTTATTTAAAAGGTTTTTTTAAAGAAATAATCAGAAGAAAAATGCTGCTGGTTTCTGAATTAATGCAGAAAGACTAAAAAAGTGTGAAATAAAAAAAGCATTATTACCAAAATATAAAAATAGTTAATCGTTTCGAAAAAAAAATTTGATGTCACACAAGAAAGTGAAGATGCATATCACAAAAAAAGCAATCTTTCATTTTTCAAAATTAACATAGAAAAGCATCAAAAATGAATTTAAGAAAAGCAGTAATGTCAAAATGTAATGAAGGTAATATTGAGAAAAAGAAGATTACTTTGCTAAGTGGAGGTACCATAAATCACTTCACTGCTTTGTTTTCTTTACTATCCAATAAAATGAGAACTTTGAGAATATTTTCTCATTTTAATTCAATTGAATACTTGTCTTATCTATGTATTCAAAGTAATTTTAATACTGAATCACAATCGTTATGAATGGCTTATTTTTTACTTATAACTATCGAAATTCGATGAATCTAGGAACGTATGGTATACTGACAAAACAGTTAAGCATTTTATGAATATACGTTCCACATAGAATACCAGGATATAAAAATTGACAATTAGCAAAACCAATTTTTATAGCCTGACATATCATCTGAAAATTACGTCCCTCGTGATGCTATATGTACGACAGAATAATCGTTCAATACCTCCAGAGAAAACTAATGAGCTTAGATTGACCAAATTTGATGGATTCTTAGTTCTTAAATAATAGGTGCTTATTAATACATAATAAATTTACCAACATTTATTTTGATACATTTTCTTAATATAATTTTAATAAGTTTTTTAAATCATTTTCTACTTTTGTTTTGTATGATTTTGTATTATTAAATTTTCAGATAATTTCCAGCTAATAAACACTATAATGTTAAAATATATCTTCGGTCATATAATCAAATTTACAGTGTGTAATTCAGAGAAATACGTTAGTTCAATACATTCAGAAAAAGCTTAAGAACTTAGACTCATCAGATTTGACAGATTAATATTTCTTAGATAATAAGTGCTTATTAAGAAGTAGTTGTTTAAAAGAATTCGCTACAATTTATGTCGGTATATTTTCTTTTAGCAATTTTAATAAGTTTTTTAGTAATTTTCTATTTTTCCTGTTTTGTATGATTTTGCATTACTAAATTTTCAGATAATACCCAGCCTATAAATCGAGTTTAAATATATATTTGGAATTATATAAAATTTCTGGGTGCATTTCGTTTCTAAAATTTGCATAATTCGCATAATGAAGGGAATGATTGTTTCAGTTTAAAGTGCATTTGAATTGTTAAGAAAAGAAACAAAATGTGGAATATATATATATATGTATATAACAACAAATTCAATTGGTAGGGGTTGACTATCAAAACTAATCTCTGTATTTAAATCCAAATATGCGCTCTTATATATGTTATAGACTATTCCATAAATAGAATTCAATTTAGGTATTATATAGACAGGAATAACTAAAAAAAATTCAAAAAATCGATGCATTATTTTTTGAAATATTCTACTTCGTAGAAAAACAATATATCGTTGAAAAATGCCTTAAATTTTTTTCTATCAATCTTGAATCGTAGATCGAGAAATATTCAAATTTTTAAAGCGTTGTTCTTCGATTTCAAACGATGTTATAAGATCTATTTTCAGAAATTAAGCATTGAAAATCGAATTTAAAGTTTTACATTTGTAATATTTTTTTAACATTCATTAAACCAGAATGCATTTTCCAATAATCGTGAGGTTCTCAAACATTATGCGAAGTATGATTTCGTTTTCTTTTCAAATTTAATCCACACAATTTTTTTTTATTTTTTTTAAATAGTTCATTATGATACTATTTGAAATCGAAAAAAAAATTCTTTTATTATAGGCTTATTTTTTAATCTATGTGCTCTAACTGATAGAAAACTATTTAAAAGCATTCATTTTTCATCAACCCAGTATTTTTCAATAAAATCAATTTTTTAAAAAAATTATGGAGATATAAATTTTTACTTATTATTTCCTTCAATGCAACACATGTTTTAATAAGATGTCAGAAATTTCACTCAAATCTAAATAAACTATTATAACGTTTGAAACATCATTTCATAAGCATTCTTAATTCGTCAGAATTTTTTAATTTAAGTGTTCCTCTAAATATAATTACTATAATAAACTAAAAAGAAGATACAAACATATTTTTAAGAATAATCGAATTAAAAAAAATTATAATAAAATATTATAATTATATTAAAAAGTTTTTTGAGTATAATTACTGTTTTCCAAACATCAGTCTGATCATTTTCAATGTTATTATTCTAGAGCTCGGTGTGTAATAATCTTTTTCTTAAAAGAAACACTATCAGTCAAAGAAAAAACACCGTATTTAATTTTCACTTTGTATTATACTTATATGTAGAAGTGATTGGCTCAATAGATGTACAAATATGTATACTCGCATTAGTGTATATTTGTATGTGAAATGGATTAGGGAACGGCACACTGAGGGGCATAGGGATAATTTTTCCCTTATTACATAATTAATTGAATGAAAACCATTATATTCAGAAAATATATATTAAACATTTAACATATACTTTCGTATATACAGTGAATATATATATTTAAATAATAAATAAATATTCTTAATATCAAATATAAAGATTAAGTTTTAAACAAGACCAATTTCCACAACAAACTGTGATGTTGAATTTTATTTTTGTAGCTGTAAGAATGTTTTGCTGAATGTAAGAATTTTGTTGCTGCTGTTTTGTAGCTGTATACTTTAGTAAGTAGATTGGTTTTTTATGGCGCAAAGGCAAATACTGGTCAAGCTGTGCCAAACTCATAATAACTTAAAATATTAAAAAAGGTAAGGGAATAACATTAAAGTAAGAGGATGTAAAATTAAAATAACGAAGTGAAAATATAAATTAGATATTATGCATGAAATTGATGTCAAGTAAAAAAGAAACACATGGTAATGTTTTCCAAATATGTCTTTCAAATTTGGATAATCGCTGTCGAAATATTTTATTCTTAGAAGGCGATATTTAGGACATTCACATATGATACGCCAAACAGAAATTATGGTATTACATTTTACACAAATTTTTACAATACTGTATACTTTAACTTTCTCTTGTACTATCCAACATTTTAAAAGAATTAGATTGGTAATTTTAATTTTGAATAATTTCATACTCATGAATTAATTAATTTGTTATATAATTCTTTCACAGCTGTAAAGCAAAATAATAAAAAATAAATTAGCATTATGATTATCTATCAAATTCCATGCAACTAACTCATTCCTTTTCTAAATTATTCTGTATTAGTATTCTGACCGATATTGTACTCTAACCAGTGGTGAAAAACGGTGAAAATCCCCAAAACGTTCTCCTTGGAATCAGAAACGGCTGGAACGTTGAGATTTCTCAAAATGTAAAAATGAAATTGTTGTGAAGATCAAGAGGTTCGATTCCAACGAAGAACTGCCGTGTAAAGCGGGTATGGAACTCATTAAATCCGTTGGGACCAAACGTCCTCCCATTGGTGTGGTGTGGTAGTTTGGAGAGGAGGGGTAAGAGCTCAGGTGTCGTTCTCGTCATCTGACCGTAGCTCAAAATTACGAGGTCCGTCCCAAAACAGCCTTAGTGTTACTTTAAAACTAATCATCGGTATAAATATAGCATTTTACATGAAATCTATCGTGATATTTTGGGCTTTTGTTTTTGATAATAAATTCCTGATATGGGGCTAATATATATGTATTCTAAAATCTCTTTTGTATACCTTTTTACTGATCAATTAAAAAAAAGTTGAAACAAAACTTCAATTGTAATTCTAAGTTCACACATCAACTTTTTAAATTGAATCATTTCGCTTTTGAGTTTTGCCACTTGAGTTTTGCCACTTTGAGTTTTGCCACTTAGTGGAAGCATAGACAAACAAACATTCAACTACCTTTTCATAGATTTGATTTAATATTTGATAAATTCTACAATTTAGATACAAAATGTATGAGTTAAATTTTATTTTTCTAGCTTTTTGCATTTTATAGTCATCATGTCCACTTCTACACCAGCCAGGCAGACGCCATCCTGTAAATGGATTTCATTCAAAATTTGACAAAAACTCACGATTCTTATTCTAAATTTAATCTATCTAAATTAAAGTGCTTTTGAGTTATCTAGTTCACAGACAGATAGAGAGGCAGGTATAATTCTTAATATATACTTTTCCGATTCATGGAGACCTGAAACCTGGAGATCCGTTCCAATCTTGAGTTCAAATTTTTTTGCGATTATTATATTTTCTCTTCGTAGACATCATTTACGAGAAAATATATTGCTGAAGAATTCTTCTTCGTATTCATATTACTCATAAAACTCTGTTTTCTAAATGAGCACGATCAATATGATTTTCATGAAATTTTTTTACCTATAAACTCAGGCCCCTAAATGGAACACCTCGTTATTGAGGATGAGATGATTCCAGCATGGTAGTTGGATCTCGTCAATCCAGTGAGCGCAATAAAAGTGGGGATCTGATTCCTTTCATCGATGACGGGACGTACTCTCCACGGGGAGGGTTATACCGTGGCAGGTGATGACCCTTAGGATTTAACCACAGCTAACGCCAGTGTTGCTGTAACGGTGGTCCGGTCATTCAGTATTTATATCCGCTTCCATAGAGCGGGAATACTGATATATATATATCAGCTCTATGGTGCCTTCTGGCGGACGGAGAGTCCCTAATATTGCTTACATATAAACTCATATTATTGGGATCACTACTAAAAGTATCAGACATCCAGCAAATGGAAACGCCCTGACATTAAATTTTTTATCTATTTTAATATTACCTCTAATGTTTTGGATGTCCTGGTTAGAAATTCAGGTAGTTTGATCGTTTTATCTTAAACTACAGGAACAACATTCAGTATTTCTTCATATTGAGTTAATTTTGATACAAAGATTACTCTGGTTTTAATCATACTCATATCATTTAAATGAGCTGAAAAGGTTAAAGAATTTCACTTTGTTCTTTTATAACAATTTTATTATCCTTAAATTCTTTTGAGTTATAAATTAAATCATGAATAAATTTATTCACTTATGAATTTTTATGGTTCTGTGTGAAAGGCTCTGAAAAATCACATACTTATAAAATAAGGATGTTTCTTACAATGTAGTGTTGTGGAAAGGATAATACCAGCAGATTTTTAGTGTGTTTTTAAGGTGCTTTAAGCACATTTTTAAGGTGTTAGCATGTGTTTTTATTTTGAATTTAGTTAGTTTTTAAATCAGGGGCAATTGTTTCCCATAAATTGGAAATAAGAGACTCATAATTGATAAACTTAATACAACAAAATAGATGCTGTTGCATCGATCATTTTATTTATTATGGCAAAGTCAACAATAAAGAGTTTTGATTATCTGTTTTTGTTTTCTCTCCTCTTGGTAAAAGGGAGAAAATACTGTTAAAAAAATTATATCGTGCTGCCATCTATTGACTACTATATCTAATAAAAAATTACTGAAAAAATTCGACCAAACATAGATATAACTGTTCAACCCCCCCTCAGCATTTTAAAGAAAATCTTTGGTTTTATTGAGTAACATCCAGTGAACGATATGTATATAGGGAACTCGAAATCCAGTTTAAGGGGTGTTTTGAAGACATTAAGGATTTGGCATTTTACAAATCTGTGCAATAAAATAAATCAGCCAAAAAAAATTAATATCATGTCTGCCGATCCATACTTTCATTTGCTAAGCAATCGACGACAACTGATATATGTGAAACGAATCATATTGGACTTTGAGAGCTATTCCACTGATCATAAACCAATGCTTTTGGTTCTATTAACAAGAAGAAGAAAAAAACAGAGACACCATTAAAAAGAAGAAGAAAAAGAAAAGAGAGAGAGAGAGGTCATCCGTTCTAGATATGTTCTACTGTCAAGTATTATCAATCTGCGTTTCTAAAAGTTATTAACGGAAAAGCTTTCTTTATAGAAAGAATATTAAAATAAAATTTAAAAACAGAAATAATATTGTATTTTCGTAACCCTGCAGAGCTATCAAAAGTTTCATCACATTTTTGCAAGTAAAACTCAGTGAACTTTATGAACGCATTTATTAAAAAAAGTAATGTGCATGGAAGTATATACATACAATGGTATCAAAAAATAAAACATGTGTTGAAACCTATCAAAAATTAACAACTTATTAATATAGGAACATAAATACGCTGCAAGCTTTTAAATGAACTCAAACCTTCTGTCAGATAAAAAAAATAGTGAAAAAAATCTTGGATCACTTTTTAAACTACTCACTGATAAATCGAAATCCTTCGAAATCGGAAAAAAAGTAATAAAGCAAAGATGAAAAATGTCGGGAAAAAATACAAATCTATTCCTTATTTCGGACATTTTTTATGGGGAATTCTAGAGAATTTTTTTCGGAATTTTATTTTTTGTATACAAAAAAGGGAAAGGTTTCTATTTGAGTATTCTGCATTTAGTTAGGACTTGTTTGTTTGGCTTATACTAATACTTTAGTTTACAAGTTAAATAAGTTGAATAATCAAAAAGGCAACTTGGTCAGTTTCAAAATTGTGTAAAAATTATGTTTGTGTAATTATTTTTTCACGAGTTAACTTGAAGAAAACTATAATGTATCGAAATATAAATTTTAAAAATTCCAAAAACTAGATTTGAAGGGTACATTTCAATCCTTGTACGTATATACCACATTTGATGGTGCCGTTGTCCTCGCATAGGAGTAGCGTGTCTTCCAGAAAATCTGGGCGTTCTGGGTTCGAGTCACGATTCGGGCATGGTTGTTCTCCCTCTTTTCTATCAGTGAGCTGTGTGAATGTACCCTCCTATAGAAATGTGCAAGCAAATGAGCGTGGTAGTTGTACCTGTATGTAGTGCAAACAAATGAGTGAGGTAGGTTGTGCAAGCAAATGAGTGAGGTAGGTTGTACCTGTAGGTTGCGCAAGCAAATGAGTGATAAGTGAGTGGCATCGTACTCTTGATCTTAGTTGGCGTTACTAGAACAAGAGATGCACCTTACTGGCTTAAATCTCTGTCTTCGTAACAGTGGGCTTGTCCAATGGCAAGTGTCATAAGAAACAACAACACATTTGATGGTAATAAAAATTCATTCTATACAGTAATAAAACTCATATAAAATCATTTTTAAACACAATATAGCACATGAAACAACAAATATAGCATATGAAATCATTTTAAGAGAAAATGCTGTGTCAATAAATAAAGAAAGAACAAAAGCTGTTAGATTTAGGTACAACCAATTAAGCAGTTAGAAATGTATTTATTATAAATGCCCAGAAGATTGGCAAAAATACCATTAGATCTCCAGCTTCTAATATTTCTACACTTTACGGTTTGAAAACACAATATCAGAGCTCGAGTCAGGATGAATAGCATAAAAAATTGGATGTTATCTATACAGAGGACACAAAAGAGAGTCCAAAAGCCCATGTCTCCTTCCGTGTGTCCCAATACAAGAGACACACTGAAGGAGACAACGCCGTAGCAGGTTTAGCACTGGTTGCACCGGGGATGGTCAGCTACATTACACCCCAAATAATAAGAATAGCTAAATAGATTTTTATATATGCAGATACAAGATTTGTTTAGTTACAGTTTGTTAGATAAATTACTTTATTTAACAAAATAATTAACACCTGATGTGAAGAGTTTTTTTGTAACAAATTATATTAAAAACACAAACAATTGCGCAAGTTGGAGAGTTTAAATCAATAGTGTAATATCTTTAACTAGCGGAATAATACAAGTGCCAGTTATAATCCTTAATAATAATAAGAAATTAAAAGTAAAAAGAACTTCAAAAATCAGTTAAAATAATAAATAATCGAGAAGGATCTCTCAAAGCTGACTACCACACTCAATAAAAAAGGTATACTCCCCCTCCCTTCCCCATGTAATTTTGGATCCAGGGTGGTGTTGTGACTTTATGAGTGCTGAGATTTTTATTTTCATAGTTTAAAAGTATTTGGCACTCAATAGCAAATAAGTGAGCAAAAGCAAATAAATACAAGTAAAAAATAAATAAATAAGAAGCTATAAGCTAGCAGTTCCTACAAATTTTGGTAATAATATACCAGAATTCATTTACCCATCGTTGCATTTTCGAGTTACGAGTTAATATGCCGAGAATAAACCGAACGACAGATGATAAATTCTTTGACAGATTTGTCTCAAATGTTAATAAAGAGTTGCAACTTAAATGCTAAAACGGTATGCCAGGCGTCATTTATCTGAATTGCTATGTTTATGAGTTATCGCTTTTTTGTTTATACAAAAATACAAACAGACAGATTTGGTTCAAATTTTGTTATGGAACAATATTACAGATACTAAATCTTCTACCAAATTTTATCTCTATAACTTATTCTGTTTGTAATTATCGTATTTTTCTGTACTCAGATAGCCAGGCAGACAAACTTCCTGAGAATAGATTTAGCTCAAAATTGGATACAAAACTCAAGGATAAAATTGAATATCATATTCACAGACAGACCAACAAACAGAACAAATTCTCAAAATATAATGAGTAGAGTCGGGAAATTTTGAAACGTGTAAATTCATCAAAAATCTTGGGTTCAAATTTTTCGACGATTGCAATAATTTGTTATTGTATACTCTATATAGGTTTTAAAAATAACAACTGAAATTTGTACTTTGAAGAATTGGCATAATGTATAAACTGATAAAGTGAATATAAGTTTTGTTAGTAAAAAGGATAGAAGAGCTGATGCGGTGCATTAAAAGTCAGATCTAATGTTTATACATTGGAAATTGGAATTACTAATTTAAGATTTATAATTATCTGATTTCTTTTTTTTTATATCTTTGCTTTGTGAGCTCAAATACATTTGGTGGTCCAAATGGAAAACCAATAACACAAGAACACAAAATACAAAATTGAACCAATTAAACCATTGGTGAAATTTTATACTTTTTTCCATTTTTTAAAGCGTATTACAGGAAAAAAATTATGATATAGTCTTAAAGACAAATAAATCATAAAAATACATCACTTGTTTTTTATTAAAAATAATTCATATTATTGTATAATTTTCAACAGTTTAACTTTCTTATATAAGAAGCTTAGGAAAAATAGTTTAATTACCAGTCATCAAAAGTAAGAACTCAAGATTTCTATGAATCTCTAAGTTTGAAACTTCCCTGAATTCTAAAAACACATTCACAAATAAAACAATATTTTTGGAAATATAAATTTTATGTTAGCAAAACTATTCTCACAAAATGAATACATTTTATTATCTCCATTAATAATGTTCACCATTAATGCATTTCCATCAATAGCAAACGCAATTCTCTATCTCTAAACTATCTCTTAATCCTGCAACGTCCTTCCAATTTGCAATACAGCACTCTAACTCATTATCAGGCACGTCCCACTAATTCGAATGCTCGCATTTGTAATTAAATCGTACAACAATAGATAGACACTCGCGAACGCATAGCATACCTGGACCGTGACGAGTGAAGACATCGCCCTTCCTCGACCCCCTCCCTTCCCTCCGGCACGGTCATGGTTAGTTCGTTCCCTAATCTCCATTCTTCTCTACTGTTTCCTCCCCCTTCCTTTACCTGGTCGCTTCTCAAACAGGGACGATCCCTAATTAGTTGCGACTGAAAGCGGTGTCAAGTATCTTCCACTTCCGCTGTGTGGCGCTGGCGATTCGGAAATTCGATCTTGCTTAGATGGTGATGAATTTCACTGAGGGGGAGGAAGTAAACATCCAGGTGGGGCATTTGATGGACACCCCCTTCCTGGCTGTAAGGCATCAATATTCATTTATTCGGACACAGGGACTACCTTCTGTGGGAACAGTAATGATGAAGCTAGCTACCTATGCGAGCAGATAGAGAAATATTTCGGTAAAAAAATGCTTTATTTTTTACTCGAATCCTTTTGCTTTGTTTTTCTTTTCTACAAAATCATACGTACATGTTTTATTCATTACTTTCCCGTTTATTAGTTTTTTATTATTATTAAAATGCAACTGAGATAGAAAGGTATTCCATAATGAAATCTAATTAGAATCTTCTAATCGAACGTGAATTCTTGGAAGTGAATTTTTTTTAAATTCTATTCTAATAAACAAACATATATTGGGCATATCTTAACTGGTTAACTACAAATTTAATCTAGAATTCGATTATGACCGTAATAATAATGATAGCTGGATGACAATTTTTCATATTCCTTTCTTTATGAGAGCATAATGTTTTTCTTTCTAAGGGCAAATGTGGCAATTTTCTTTTTCTTTCTTTTCCATTTTCTTTTATGAAAAGTTTCAAAACAAGAGTAGGTATAGTGAATGGAAGGAATGCAATCAGCCATTTTTCAGTGATGTACAAATGTTGAAAATTAAAAAAGTGGTGAGTCGATGCAGGTACAAGTGAAATGTTAAACTGTTCTCTGGGCATATAGGGTTTATATTTTAGCCTCTGGTTAAGTGAAGGTTTAGTATATAGTCATATTTACTTTCGTTTATGCGAATATGAACAAAAAAGAAAACATAATTATAATCAAAAATTCGGTGTCGAATTTGAAGGTCTTCATCTTCAGAAAAATTTAGAATTTTAACTTTCTGTTAATGAAACCTATGCCAAAAACATATATGCTGGAAATATAAATTTGTATCAATTTTTGGATAAAATCTTTCAAAGAAATCTGTGACGATGCGTAAAATTTGGTGTATAATTGATCATAAGATCGGCATCTGATTTAATTAATAGATCATCATTAATCTGTTTGCTAATTTGCAAGCATAGAAAACAAAACCAAAAAAAGCACAAACCAAAATTGTAGATCTGAATAGTATTTTATAACCAATAAATAGAAAAGAAGATCCACGATTTTGTTCTCTATATTACAAAATGGAGCAGAAAAAAATATTTAAATATACAAGAAAATTGTGAGGAAAATATTAAATTTTAACGTGTTAAAATTTGATTTCATTGTGAATTATACAGGTAAAAAGAATTTAAAAAATTTCTCTAATCAATATTCATCTTTAATTAAAAAAAAAATGAATTCCCAATATATTGATTTGTTCTGTAATGAATTTGGCACTCCTTCATTGATATAAATGCTTCCTTTTGAAGCAATATCGGGCTGTTTGAGACAAATTTCTTAATTTTGAAGCCTAGTTAAGAGGATAAACAGGATATGTAAGCCAACATTGTCTTTCAAAATTTTCTGTCATCATCAAAGGGAGTATATGCAACAAACCTCCGACATCAAATCTGACGTACTCTAGCCCTGCATAAGAGAGGAGTTATTAATTAAATCGTGTTTTGAATGGGGAATCTTCAAACGTAATTTTACTATCAGGCCTTTGAGGCCCAATGGAAAAGAATTAAATTCATTTTAAAATAAGCCTGTTGGTTTGTTTTACGTCATTAGTATTTGTGATTGCTAAAAGTGGTGATTAATTGACAAAAAGAAATATTTACAAACCCAATAGGTTATCATTTTCTTTTCCTGTTAATATGAAGTGTGTATGTAGTATTGAGATACAATTTGAAAATAATGAAAAATGGGGTCATAAATATTTTAAAATATTTTTTTATATGAATCAACAGATACAAAACATTAGTGCGCTAATGTAACTTATTAAAGCAAATATAAAATGAGGGGGAAAACCAATGAGAATGCCCAAAAACTTTCCCTCATATTCTCTTTACCCTTCCCCTAAATAAAATTGTGACTCTTGGATAAGAGTTCTTAAGGCTTGCATTCTATTCTTGAACAATAATTACGAAATATTGATCTGTGAAATAAATATAGAATTTTTATGGTTAATTTCTGGTATAGGATTAATGCAAAAGCACATGAAAATGGAATTGATACTTTGAACATCTATTTTCTGACCAATTGAAATCAAAAGTAGACGTAGAATGGCAGTTGTAATTACATGACTACATATAAACTGCAATATATTTCAATAAAGTAATTGTGCTTGTATTGATGCAAAGTAATTGACAATGAAGCTCTCAACCCTTTGTAAAATTTGATTCAAAATTTGATAGGAATCGAAATTTTAAATGCTAAACTTGTGTACTAATTTTTTTCATCTGATCCTTTAGGTTTTATAGTCATTATACTCCTTTGTATTTGGATAACCAGGCATATAGACTTCGAAAAATGGGTGTTTTGGAAAAATGGGTGTTTTTCCAAAATTTCATCTGTACAGTTCTCTTTTCTTCCTCCCCTTCGCCCCCCCCCCCTTTTTTTCTTTGAAAGACAGAGGCGCAAAATTTCGAATTCTGGTAGGTAAGTTTGAAACATGGAAGCTCCTCAAAATTTCGAGTTAAAATTCTTGAAAATTAAGAATTTTTCTTTGTCTATTTCTATACGAAAAAGTAAAAAGGACGTTCTTCAAGATCAACCTATATTTGCTCAACAATTCCTGAAAACTAGGTTGGATCATAGTGATGACCAGTGTACCCTGGCATTTTTTTTGCCTGTAGCTTTCATCATTAATTTAGAAAATGTAAATGGTAGCCTAAGAACTGGATTATTTTCCACCATTTCATCATATTTAATCTTACAAAGTCAAATTAGATACAATATCAAAACTGGTAAATGGTGTTGCTTGATAACGTTTTTTCTCCCCAGTGTTTCTTAAAACTGGGTATCTATACCTCCTTTGTGTTATTCTTTGCTCCCTTTCCATTTGCTTATTTATTTGGTTGTTAGAAGACATTATGACTCAAGTTCTAATTATTTCTCTACTTTACAGAGTAAGAACAAAACAGAATTGAGCAAAAGAAGGAAATATGATGTTTTAATATCTTTGAATTTGTTGGCAACTTTCTCAAATTAAATTTTACTGATATCTCATGTTTTGTTACATTTTTATCATTACGACCGCATTTTAGGATGAATTATATGTCGTGGCTATTGCTAGGAGGAAACATAATACCTCCTATTTTTCGATTTCCTGTGAAATGCTAAAATTGTTTTTCCCGATATATTTCTTCTCCCAAGCAGATATATACTAATAAATAATCGAATTTCAGAAGTCATTATATACAATTTTAATTATAAAAAGATCCATATTTCTTATATTAATCGCCATTATATCAATACATTCATTATATGATGTATTTTTTAAATATGTGTTCAATGTTCTGATTATCTTTAACAACAATAACGTAATCAAAAGTGGTTACTTACTTAGAATACAAATTAAGGAATATAATAACCTTTCAGGCTTAAACCTACCAAACGATAATCTAACATTTTTCATACCAATGTAAATTTTACTTTTTTAGCTGGAAATATACTATGGAAGGTAGTTTATAAAAAATCCTTTTTCAAAACAGCAGGGAAATTTTAAAGGAAGAAAATATATCGGTTTGGGGTTATTTTACTTAGAACCGATTTCAATGATTAATATACATGGCATTAATCGATTAATACCAAATAATATATTTGGTACATACCCATAGAATCCATTTATTTAGAATAGAGCATGTTTCAGAAAGGTCAATGATTCATAGTATGTCCAACATATTTAGATATATTTAACACATCCTCAGTTATGACTCACATCTGTGATTTGAAATATCTATTTAATGAGGTTTATTTTCATTGCTGTTATTTGGCTGTAATGGAGAAATTGCTATCAAATTAAAAAGTAGGCGTGGAGCACACATGCTTCAAACGGCATTCAATATGTAAATAATTTGTATAAAAATAGCCATTATCGAATATTTCTCAAACTATTATACACATAAAATATTCTGTTTATCCAACAAAGAG
Organism: Argiope trifasciata; assembly: GCA_026543055.1. Lineage (NCBI taxonomy): Eukaryota > Metazoa > Arthropoda > Arachnida > Araneae > Araneidae > Argiope > Argiope trifasciata. Next base: position 1,617,513 of record JAPMOQ010039254.1, read on the forward strand.
CAGTGAAACGTATTTGATGATATTAAAAGATACCAAAATTTCGTTTGTCTATTGCTTGTCAAATCTAAAAAAAAAAAAAAAAAATGACGAAAAAAAAAAGACCCCAAAAATTTGAAATCGCTGTTCCCTTTTTATTATTTTATTTCTTACAACTTTTGATAGTACTTATAACATACAGATATCAACAAAAGAAATGGAATAATACTTCTGTAACTTTGTTATTAATTATCGCATTTTCACAAAAATTGGTTCCGATGGAGATGACTCGAAGTGATAATTGTTTTATTCAACGACGATTAATTCACAAACTAAATTGACTATTTTATCAAAAAATGTCCATCACTTAAACCAAGATTTTTTAATATTTCGATTCAGTAAGCCCTTTTATGTATGTGTATCAAATTTCGTGCCAAAATTTGCCGTAGCTCTTGAAATACATTTGATATTGTTCGATACTGTGGTTGTTATTTTAAAAGTAATGGCATAAGAGCCATATGTGACCCTTCTGCTCCATATTGTACTATAACTGTGTTAAAAAAAAGTCACCCCACTTGGAGTCTTCTATCAAATAAATCTGAGTTTGTTAACAGAAAAAAAAAGGATTTTTCTTTAATTTCTATTCAGAGAAATTTCGGAAGAATAGTCAGAATGATTTAGATTTATTCTTCATATGAGCTTGATTCTTCGAATGGTAAATATTTTATTTTCAATTTAAATACTATCGCATTTCTATTACTTTTCAAATCAATTCATTCTGATTTTTATTAATCCCATCCAAAGAAACTATCTTGATTTTTACGGCTAATAAAATATGTTCTTTAACAAAAAAATCTTTTAAACAATCGTTTCAAAAAAAAAAAAAAACACCTTTACCCTCAGAAGCTATTGCACAAAATTCGGCTTAAAATCGTTGACATCATCAGCGGGTTTGTACATGATAAGTGCCATAAGTAGCAACAACAATAAGAATCACTGGCATTAGGAAAACTGAGATTTTTTGCAACAAGTTTGTAAATCTTTTAAAGTTAAACAATATCAACCAAAACTGCGAAAATAAGTTGAAAAAAAAAGAAAAATGGCTGAAATGTTTCTCAAACACGTGGATTAAAATATTGTAATAACAGTATACGAATACATATTTACTATTTTTTCAACAATTCAAATGTGGAGAGAATATTTTCCTTAATTTCAACACAAAAGTCAGATAAAAGATACAAGTTGTCAGAGGAAAAAAAACTTGTAACAATAATTATTTACCATATTAATATTTTTTAAAAAGATTTGTGCTTGGTTTATTTGATAATTTGTGATAATTTTCTAAAAGAAAAAAAAATAATGTAATTAGGAAAGTAAAATGAATTTTAAATATAGCGGAGCACAAGTGATGAACCCAATTTTAAAAAATCATATTTTCGAAACTACTGCATATCACATGTTACAATAAGCGATTCATGAATTTAAAGAGAAATGGGCCAAGTTTTTTTCAGTTACAAATGTCCGATGTGTGATCCTCTTGTTACATGGTATATGTCCAATCAGTAATACAGTTTGTTCCAAGCATTTTGTAGCATTTAGTTTAGTCTACTATCTTTCACATGACGCCACAAAAATAAATCATGGTTCAAGGAATTATTCATTTACTACCAATGCTGAAGCCGGAGTCCTGGCATAGAGGTAGCATATCTTCCCCGTGATCTGGGCTTCCCGGACTCGAGTCCCGGTTAGGGCATGGTAGTTCTGTGTTCTATATGTGAGATGTATGAATGAGCCACCCTGTAAAAAGGGGTTGTGCAAGCGCATGTGCGTGCCAGCTTCATTTCAGCTAGAAGTCAAATTTCTGCCCTCTGGGTGCTCGGGGGTCTTTACCCTCAGAAGCTACTGCACGCCCTTTCCATGGAAACATGGACACGATATCATCAACTATGCTGAAAACACTGCCAGGACCTAAAGAACGCATTAGTGTAGAATTCAGAACCATTGACAGAGTGTGATGTTACAAAATCTTTGGAACGAACTGGATTACAAATTGGACTTATACCGTGTAACAAGAGGGGTACACATCTGGCATTTGTAACTGAAAAATACTTAGCACATTTCTCTTTAAATTCACGTATCCCTTATTGTACCATGCGCAGTAGTTTCGAAAACATTATTTTTTTAATTGAGTCCATCACTTGTACTCACCCTGTATATCTGGGTTATAAAAAAAATTAGTCTTGCATCCGTTTTATTATTTTATGCGTTTATTTCATCACATTGCTCACATTTCATTGTCTCTTTTTTATTAAGACAAAACAAACCATAACCTATCTATTTTTATTCGTGTCTTATTTATATATCACTTATCATAAATGGACTAAATCCTATCAGTGTTTCCAACTCTAGAAATTAATTTTAAAATGGCGCATATTTTAATTTTAAAACATGAGTTGAATTGGATGAGTTAACATCACAGCATTTTCTTTATCTATCTATTGTTAAAGAATCTGTATTCGCACGTTATAAACAACCTTTAACATTAATATTTAAGCCTTATTCTTTCTATTAACATTCATACTCCCAGCAATGCAAACAATTTATTTGGGTTCAACACTATAAACTCTTCACACAAGTATATTTACCGCCTCAAAGTGATGCCACCAAACATACATTAGGAGAAATTGTTCCAACTTTAATGATGCTCCACCGGGGAGAGAGAAGTTAGGGGTGTAAACTGAGAACGAGCCGTCAGTTCGAAACTACGAAACTTGACAAATGAGAACGAATAACGGTTTATCACGGCAGCCATTATCGCTAATAACCGATGTGATCGAGGCGCCATCTGCCGGTTGTCGTGTCAATAATTCGATTAGGAAGAAAAGGATGATGATTATTCGAGGAGATATCGTCTGCTTCATCAAATTTTCCTTGGAAAGGAAAAGTGTTGATTAGTTTTGAAAGTTTCCGTAAAGGGCAACAACTTTAAGTCCCGGATTAACAATGATATCATATGTTTCAATATGAATTCGTTTTTATGGTTTATTTATAATAAATTGTGCAGATAAATGCGCTGGAAAGTTTTGTTTTTAAAATGTTTAGAGAAAAATTAGCAATTCGGTTTTTTTTCTTGTTTATTTACAAACGAATACATTTCCAGTGAAGAAATGTGCAATTAATAAATGCTGCAATTGCAAAATCATGCTACAAATTCGAATGTAATTACATTCCTAAATATCATATTCACTTATGAACACCGAAATGAATATGCGTTCCTATTCCTAATGAGGATTTGATGAAAATCCGCTATTTATTTTGTTATGTTTAAGAGTTGTCATGTATATATACATATAGAGAACAGCAAACATAATTATAATTTTTAAAGTAAAATATGGATTTTTTTTTACCAAAGAAAAGTTATCAATGTCAAGAAATAAAGTTTTTTTTTTTTTTGTTAGGGCTTCAAACGGTTTTCTAAGTATGATGCATACAGAAAACGACAAGAGAAGGTCAAAATCTTTTTTTTTTTTTAATTTTAAAATATTACTTATTGAAATTATATAATTTTTAGGGAAATTTCTACAAAAACTTAGTTAACACTAATACATTTTCAGATATTACATGGTCTAATAATAGTAGCAGATACAAAAAGATATAACAATACTTATTTTGATCAAAAATGTTTATTCATCTTTTACCCTTAATTTTGAGGCTATTAAAGAAATTTGTTTCATTCTAAAATCAAAACATAAAGCGAATTTTTCTTTTAACTTATTATGTTTATTACTTGTATGTTTTACTTCGACTTTAGATATTACGTTTGTGTGTGTATGTGTGGCTTCATTACTCATTTTATATCTGAATACAGGTTGTTTAAAGGATGCTTTATACTTAATAATATATTATGCTTTATTTCATGGTTTAGTGAATTTGAACTATATTATGAAAGAGAATATCATGAAATTAAAACGCAAATATTTCAAATTTTTTTAATTAATCTTATTTGACTATGCTTTAAAAAAATCGAGAATTTTCTCCACTGTATGGTGACCGATTTTCAGATGAAAAAGAAAAAAAAAAAATCGTTTTTCTAAATAACGACACATGCGTAATCTGATAGTCTCGTGATTGTTTTAAACCGGTTTAAACTAGGTAATGATTAAACTAATTAAGATAATTCGTAAGAATTCGGAAATCTAGTTGTAGATTTAGTTGGTTATAAATCACCAAATAAGGCAACTTTCTGTATTATTTTCTAATAACAATTTTAATTAATTTAAATTATCCCTAAACTAACAATCTTCATCGCTTAAACATACAATATTTTAATTTGTTGGATTTATTCTAAAAAATCGTTGCGCTAGTTAGTTGCGATAGATATTTAAAAGGCTATATTGTGAAAAGCGATTCCAACATTTTTTAAAAAAATAAGCGATAAATCGCCAATTTGTTGCTTATGAATTTTAAGGCTTCCACAATTTGTTGCCAACAAATGGCTTCAAAAATCTCAAACCAAAACAACATCATGTTCTCACATAATAATTAAAACAAAAAACAAAAACGGATAGATATTTCAAAACGCTTTTTTCCCCGTCTATTGGACCAAAATTTAACTCAGAGCTATAATTGTAGTCACGCGGTCACAAACCAAATTTCCATTATATAAGTCATTGCATTTTTTAGTAATTGCGTTTGCATGCATATGAAAATACAGACCGACAGACAGTGAGTTTTAAAAGATTTCGTTATAAAGTTGATAACAATCTGTCCTTTAAATGTTAAGACTGTGTATCAAATTATATTTGTCTGAGTTGCTATCTTTTTGAATCATCGTATTTAAATGCTTGTAAAAGTATAGACAAGTCAATCCCTAGACCAATTTGGTTTAGAACTTTATTGGAATTTGGCTGGATATAACAGCATGAGATTGCTAAGCTTGTGTACGAAATGTTATCTAACTTCTAATATTTTGAAAGTTGTTATGCTCACTTGTATTCGAAAAGTCGTACAAACAAACTTTCTATAATTTTCCAATGGCTTTCTTTCAAAATTTGATGTTAAGCTTTATACACCAAATTTCATATATCAAACTCAAAGTGCTTTTGAATTATCATGTTCACGGAAAAACAAATATAATTCCGAAAATGCGTTACTCAAACTTAGGGGCAGGGTCACGGTGGTCTGGTAGTAAGGCCACGGCTTCTGAACCGGAGGGTTGAAGTTCTAGGTTCGATCCCACCAAACACGTGTTGCCTTAAACGGGACGTTAATATAACTAAACTAAACTAAATCAAACCCACCAAACAACCACTGTGTAAGTGGGTCTGGTGCATGTTAAATCCGTCGAGCCCAAACGTCCTGTCGCTAGTATGGTGTGGAGGTTTGGAAAGGGTAGTGGCAGCTCAGGTGTCGCCCTCGTCATCTGACCATGGTTCAAAATTACGAGATTCGTCTCCAAATAACCTTAATATTGCTTCAAAATGGGACTTTAATACAACTAAACCAAACTAAACTTTAAACTCAGCGAATTTGAAACGCAAATATTCGTTAAAATTTCTATTTCGAATGTTTTTGACAATTACTATTTTTGTTATGTATGCTTCGTATAAGAGAGAGTATTTATTACGCTTTTGGTACTCTTGCTATGCTCACTTTGTCTAAGACTTTTGAGTCCCCTGTAATTATTTTACATATAACTCTGGAGTTGAATTAGGAGAATAAAATTTCTAATTTGTATTTATGCTAGACAGTGACTAATGAGCTAATATTTTATTCAAGAATCCCTAAACCAAAGATTTGGGCTTCCAATAGATTTGGCATGTGAAAATTCTACGCATAAAGATCATTTGCAATGAAATAAATTTTCCAATTTTTGATAATCTTGCATTGAATCCAAATTCTACCTAATCATACAATCAGGAAATAAAATCGATAAAAGTGAAAATAAGCAATTGGCTGATTTAGTGATACTACATGAAAACTTCATAACCCATATCTGAATAATCGCACTTGACTAGACGGGATTTGAAAGTCCATTTTTTTTGGTCCTTTCACAATATTTTTCCATTAGATTTTCTCTTCTATTGGAGTAATACTTTATAGTGTTTCTGGGAGAAAAAAAAAACTATTTATGATATGAAAGTGTAATGACTTGATCCCTACTGATCAAATAAAAGAGAATAATTTTAGACAGTTCTTTTATTTACAGCCATATATAAACTCAAGAGCAATTTACTCTATTCTAGATTAAAATATTTGATATTTACACAATAGTCAAAGGTTGAAGGTTTATTGTGAAAAGGGCTATCCCTCAAATCGGAGAAAAATACCACAAGACACTAACAGGTTGTTAGTCAGCATGACTACTTCAGGGTGGAGCGTAAAAAAAAAGCAGTCCGCAATTCAATAAGTCTCTTCTCTTCTTCAAAGAAAAACCAACACTTTATTGCTGTCCAAACTCAGCCTTTTCCTTTCCAATTCGTCCATGTGAGCTCTCTATCTGCCAATCGTTCAGCAACAAATTCTCTCATTTGTGGTTCCAGCTAGAGAGGGAAATGATCCTCAATGATACGTCCTTGTAACTAGCAGCTCTGTAACACGTGTCAATGATATTCACTGAACAATGGTAAAACATTTGACATCCAGACGGGTGGACATTCCTTTCCCTTGAAGTTGCCAGAAGTTCCTTTCAAGCAATGAAACTTACCTGTGGTCTTTCAAATGAATCCCTCATGACCAGATGCAACGACCACTTGGCGATAAGCAGACACCCTACCTAGAAATCTGGAGGCTTTTAACAATGAAGGGCTTTAACAGGTGGTGAACAGTTGGCTTATCGTGAATGGGACATAGGAACGTTACAAAGGTTATTCATCTTGGTTAGGTGATCGATTTATATTTTAATTTAAAGCTGATTTTATTATCCCAGATTTGTTATTTATTATTTTCCAATTAATTTAAAGAATCCATGATCCTGTAGGATATAATATGCATACATTTCTGGATTCGAATAGGATAGGTTATAACTCCTATGCTTTCTGAGCGGCTGCTAATCATGAAGATTTATCATTAATCACTATCATTATTTTCCATACCATAGCAAGCAAACAAGATCTTTTGAAATATGAGCATGCATGCATTTCTGGCTTCGAATCTTAAATTTTATAACTCTAATTTCTACGTCTTCTGAGCGTCTGCTTAATATACAGTTTTAGAAGAAGAGAACAATTTAGTAGTTATTTTTTTTTTGTATCATTGTAAAGCAATATCATTAACAAGAGCGTTCATTCTGTTTTCCGAATTGGTTGATGTTCCCAGAACTTTAACATAGTTAACTCAAGATTTTCTTCGTCATTTATTAATTTTTTATGGAAGCTTCGCGTCATTTTCGGTTTTTTTCCCTTGTATGTTTTATAATGTTTGGAGGATAAATTGACTGGCAGTGGTATTTCTTGCATATTGGTAGTTTTGGTAAGTAATATTGATTGTTCATGTTAAAATCTTGTTGAAATATTTATTAGTGAATTTATTTTTATATACTTTAAGATTGCGGTAATTTGATTCCTAAAAATATCTATTAACGATAAATTCTTTTAGGTAAAAACTTTATTGATAGTAATTTGAAAAAGAAGTTTATTAGATAACCAAACGTTGCATTATTCTTTACATCTCAGATTAACTATGTAAAATGCACTCTCGTTTTGTGAGATGGTAGATTATTTTCAAATATTTCGGAAATTTTATATTAGGGGTGATATATATATATTATGTGGAAATTGTTTAGAGCAATACATATTGAAAATGTTTTACTGTGGTGATCATTTTACTTGAAGCTACTAAATACTTTGGCAATAACTTTTTTTGTTGGACCACGTTATTTAAGAACATTTTATCAAATTTTCTATCTGCAACTGAAATTTTTTCCCTATAACTTGAGTGAATATTGTTACACTAAACCTATCTTTACAGTAATTTAAAATTCTAGAATTGACTTTTGAGTAATGCTAATTTTTCTCTTTGAAGTTTAATTTTTTTTAAATCATAGTACAATGTCCGATGTTTTTATAATTCATTTACAATTACCTTCACATGTTACAATCATTAATTAAGAACTAAATTAAATATCAAATTTCACCCGTCTAACTTGGTTATTTCGAACTGTCACATTCGAACATAATTTCAAACGAATTTTTTTAATCTCCAAAAATATGAACATTCGTCTCTAATTCAATTTTTTTAAACAATTATAACATATTCTTAGTTAGTAAAAGAGAAAATAATGGAATATGAATTCTTAATCTTAAAGAGATTCTTCCTGAACTAAGGTTTCAAATCTTAGTTCAATTACCTAACTCGACCTTCACTCGTAAATAACAAAGTATATTTTTCTGCCTTAGTTATTTTAGAAAAATAGTTTTACTTATTTGTGCATTCTAGTTACGAAGTGAACTTATAAAAATCATTCAATAATGGGAAATCACTGTTTTAATGCGTTTTCATTCCAATATATGATAGAAATTGTTTTTTAAAAATGTTCATGTGTAATTTCGAGTCTTTTATTTCATCAAATCGACCAAGCTCTTTCGTAAAGTCAAATGTTTCTTGTAAAATTTAATATTTTTTTCCTTACTAGATAATTTATTAAATAATAAATTACAATACTTGTTTCAATTTTTTATTCGCATTAGAATAGGCGATAAAATTTTTAAGTACAGTTGAACGAATTCTCAGTGCTCCACAGTTTCAAATAATGTTGTCTTCAGTTAAGCCTTTGACAAATGAATCCTTTTTAATTGGATGACGCCTTCTATTTGAGACCTTACTTCAAATCATAGAAGTATGCCCAAGATCTAAAAGCACATATCAGTAATTTTGATCTTATTATAATTCTAACATTCGTTATTAAAACTTCCTAATTTTATGCAGATGCAAGGACATGGAACATTTTTTTAACGCAATATGCCTTTAAATGTTTTACCACTATTATGTTTCAGTGAAAAACAGAGAAAATAACTTATTGATCTTTAAACAACTTTTTTTTAAATGATTTCTTTTGGGTTGAAGGCAATGAATTTTTTTATCCAGTAATAGATTTGGTATTCAAAACAATATTTAAGTCTTTAAAAGCATTTTAAAACAAAAAATATATATATAGTTAAAAATTCGAGAAGCGTCTTCATGTTAGAAAAGTAGCAAAATTTTTCAAATTGGTTTCGTCTAATGAAACTTCAAAAATTGCGTAGCTTCTAATTAGTTGCGTATTATGGACGTGAAAGAATTATCTGTATACGTTTATATACCGGTATACAATTTGCAAATACCGAATGAATAATGCAATATATGCGAGGGAAAAACTGTACAAACTTCTTTAAAGGACAAATCATTTGAAACTAACGATATCAAATTTGGGACTAATTAATGCTTTAGTAAAATGCACCCTTTAACTAAAATTAATTTTGAATTAAAATTTTTAAAATTTCTGACATTTTTTTTTTCAATAACTTCGGATAATATTCCATTATTCAATTTTGTAATATTTGAAAATTTAAATTTCAGAAATAATTTTTTTTTATATCGGCACAAATTTTCTCTACCTGTACAAGCTTCTTTCCAAATTTAATGTGTGTGCATGTTTTTCGATACTTTTCATTATTTTCTTTCCTACGTTATAAAATTATTAAATATATTTACTCTTAACTAGATATTGCTTTTGCACGCAAATGTTTTAAAAATTGAATCTAAATCATTATTGCATTATTTTTCAATAAAAATTCGAATATTTAAATTAACTCTAAAATTTACCATGAATTCCAAAACTTAAATTCAGCTGGCTAAGCTTAATATTTGATTTAAAAAGCAAGAACACCATTAAAAGGCTCCTTTGAGCTTGATTTTTATAAAATGGGTAACAAATGCTATGCTTTAATAAAAATTCTTCATAAAGAGGAATTTAATATTTACATAAAACAAGTTTTACTAAAGTCAACGACGATTTTTTTAAAAATAAAATTTTGATCAAAACTACTGAACTAATATCTTCGATTGCCATTTCACTTCAAGAATGTCTTATCACTAAATGGAAAATATAAATTGTTCGATAAAATTGATAGAATCTTAAAGAAAAAAAAATTTATATTTTGCTGCTTCGTTCATCTTAAAATGACTTTTCGTTTAAACTTTTTATCCTTTGCTCGAAACAACCATACTGGTGCTTATTCAAGACTTGATATTATCGATTCAAAGCGTTAAAAATTGATACTTACTGACCAATCTCTTGTCGTTATTCTTTACTGTTAACAAATTTTTTTTTTCGTTTTTTCAGATACTGAATCTCCAACATTATGTAAAGGGAAGGTGTCTACATCATTCTGACTACAAGTCAAATCAAGGTCAAAAAGGCTAAAAGTATGCAAGTACTTGCAAGCTATTGATTTTCAAAGTACAGTGTTGAATGCAATACGCCTGCCAATATTGGATTTTGAGTTCATAGTTATGGGTGTTAAGGAATCGTGCAGAAAGTCTTCATGGTGTCTCCTCAGTCATATTCGTCTGTACTACTAGTAAGATGAATTTAGAATCATCGTCAATCGGAATTGATTCTTTGGCTTATTTGGAGAGCTTGCTTATTCGAACTGCTTCAAGTGCATCCTAATGTAATTCTAAAACATACGATTATTTCCTTTAAAAATGAGAGTTGACAAGTATGGCTGACGGATATAGATATACGGATTTGGGCTGACTAAAAAATGACAGAGGAAAAAATTAGTTAAATTTTATTAGATCTGTGGGAAATAAACGGATATCGGGTATTTTGAAAGTATATGTTATATCGGGGTATAATCGATAGCTTATTTTGATCAACTGTAAAAAGTAACTTTAATTTAAAAGCGTTTTACTGTCTTAATGATTTCCGTTTCTTAAAATTAAGCTCTCTTAAAAAAATAGCTTACTAATTTTTGGGATTGACATTTCGCAAATGAATTCTCCTCGGTCCATCAATGTTTATTTTGTTTAAAGCGTTTCAATTAAGCCCAGGGTCGGATATTTCATTTGGAGACATACTAAATGTATTCTAAATGCCTCATCCATGCATTTACAGTTCAAATAATTTAATTCTGTTTCTGCTTCTATGACGTTAGTTTAGTTGAATTTAAAGTAATGGAACAGTGAATATATTCAATATCATTAGTTTTCGGTGTAAGTAGATAGGCATATAACTAATTATATAAGAGTTTTAAACTAGGAGAGTAAATGAATTCAGTTTTAGAATAGTTTATTAAATAAAGGATTGAAAAAAAATTTTTTTTTTCTTTAGTCGATATAGGATTATGACAGATATTGGATGAGGCTTATACTGACATTCGTTTCGTGAAATGGTACTTGGCCTCAATTCAATATAGGAAAAGTAAAATGATAGTATTGAAGGCTGTCTGTAGTATGCCTTCAAAATCTAATGCAGGGAAAATTCAGTTTCAAAAGCGGGGAATACGGGAATTTAAAACAAAAGCTTTTATATATAAATACTTATGGTATTCTTTGAATTTTCAGTAATTCTGAAGTGAACTTCTCTCATAAATGAATACCCACTGGACAGGGATGAATTGAATGTTAAAAGAAATTGCGATAATTCAAAGAATTCCACCAGCTTTTATATGGGATTTTGAATTCTGTGGAACTAATAGCTTTATATTAAATTTTTCCATAATTTTAGGTGACAAAAATTTTTGCAAGTCATGTAACAAATTAAAACATACATCTTAAATTTTGCATCGCCTCCAAGCCTCATTGAGATATTTCACTTTAAAATTGCAAACACTTTAATATTGTCAAGAGCTTAAAGTTTATTGCATTCAATCATTTTCGATTGCACATACTTTTGGTCTGAATAACATCAAATCGGGAGGATGTTTTCGGTATGTCTGCATAGAATTGAAATTATAGTATCTACTTAATTGGTTTATTATTTTTAATGACTTCAGAATCGGTCCTAATTTTTACTTTGTCTCGGCAAGGAAGTACTTGATACTTGGGATTTATTATTAGTTAATTAGTACCTGGGTTAATTCTTAAGTTCAGTTAAATTCTTAATTTCATTTATTTAATTAGCTGATTTGTTAACTCATTTGTTTACATTTTATCTAGATTTTACATCTGGAAGTCTATATCAGTTTACATGAAACTGCCCTTAATTTTCAGTTTTTAGCAAGATTGATATTCGTCTTCTATCCATCCTACTTAAGTACCGAGCTGAGCGAATAAAGTTCTTATGGTCAAATGATTAAAGCAAAACCCATTTTTTAAATATAATTATTCAATCAGTTAAATTTGAACTCTTGAGAAGACTTTCAAAATCGGGGATATATTTTTGAAGGGAGGGTGTTCTGTAAAGTTTTGAAATTATTAAGGCTATGTTGAGTAAATTGTACATCTTATACTCAAAATTTCCGATTTAAACTGACGAAAACGAAAGATACATAGATTCATTCCTCCTTTTAATCAGATGTGGAATTCCAATTTTATGGCAATTTATTTTGTTTCACTAACGATCAGAGAACGTAGTTGTTTTTTGGCGGAAATTTTCAAAAAAATTCACATAATTTGTTAAATGCGTTTGACATACTTAAATATCAATCCGAATCTTCATTGGGTAAATGTGTAATTTGTTCTAATAAAAACGAAACCTTAACCTTATTCTTTTGGTTATTATTTTTTTGTAAAATGTCTTATGTAATTATTTATATTGCGTTTGATATGTTTATGCGTCATGACTTGATTTCGAAAAGGAGTTTTGAAAGAAATGTAATCGGTTAACTGCAGAATTTGTTTTTTAAAGTATCTGTGGTATCACACATTGCTCAGTGTACGACCAATCCTATCCACGTATTAGTCCATTCGAACCAAATATTGGGAGGAGGGGGAGGGGAAGTCAAAGATAAGTCTCATTTTCAATGTCCATTCATATTGTGAGGTGTCTGGAATAAAAAGGTTAACACTTATCGAAGTTAAAGGTGTTTGACACGTTAACATACTGCGTGTAAACTGTATTACTTATTTTGAATATTACACGCCAATCCTGTCTTAAGCAACTTTGCATACGCAAACTATACATTTTAATATAATCAAAGTGATAAAATGATCATAAAATGCTATGATAACAGTCGATAAGAATATATTGGCAACAGTGGCGTAAAAACATTAAACGATATTTGGATGCTCTAAACATTTTATTTATTAAAATTAAATATTTCTCAATAACCCTACAAATAGTGATTGAGTTTGCAGTCTCGAATATATCAATGATAGAAATATTAACCCATAGAAATGAAGTGTTTCACTGGTATTTGTAATGTCTTAGCACGCAGTTTAGTGTGTTTGACGTTTGCATATAATGCTTTGGAAGGAGTGGTAGCAATATGGGTTTGAATATATATAATGGGAACGAAGAGCTGGTGGTAATAAAAAGCAATGAGTGTGACATGGGAACTGAGTGATGGTGGTAGTAAAGGCAATGAAAG
>JAPMOQ010039254.1:1631498-1662524 GCA_026543055.1 Argiope trifasciata
ATGTGAAGAGTGTGGAAGGAGAGCTGCTGGAAGTAGTGGGTAATGAATGTGTGGAGTGTGGAAGGAGAGCTGCTGGAAGTAGTGGGTAATGAATGTGTGGAGTGTGGAAGGAGAGCTGCTGGAAGTAGTGGGTAATGAATGTGTGATGTGGGGACGGAGAGCTGGAGTGGAAGTGATGGGTAATGAGTGTGTGGAGCGGAAGTATGTGGGTTTTCGTGGCTGTGAGTAATGAGTGTGGAGTGGAAAGTGGATTGTAATAAAAGGCAGTGAGTGGCATATGAGGAGAGTAGAATTCCTATATGGAATGATTAACAGCGAAATGTTGGCAGTGCGTAATATATGCTGGTTTACAGTGTTCAGAGGGAGGTGAGGATAACGATTGTGTTTAGAATAAAAATTATAGTATGTAAAATACTATAAGAAGGACTTTAAGCAACATGGGAAATACTTATAGTGGCTCGTTGCCATATTTAAGGGAAGGTCGTATAGTGGAATTCGACAAATTAGTGAAAACGGTGGTAGTGTCAATGTGTCGTATGAATCTTGCTTCTGATCCGAAAATGGATCAATGCTAAGAGTTGATGATTATCGTGAATTAACTGGCATTAAATGGTGTCGGTGGGTAAGGCAGGGAATGCGGTTGAAGGGAGTAGCATCCTAACGAGACATGCGAGATACCAAGCATGTGAGAATAAAAATTATGTGATTATTTCTATAAAGAGTTCTATTGGATGATATATGGAGGTTATATGTAATTAGTTATCAGAATCAGTATGAAACTGGTTCGTAATTTTTGATATAAAAATATAAGTGTGGAAACATCTTTGATTGTTTAAGTTAGTCAAATTTATTGAACAAGATTCCCAAAATAAAAATCTTAACGTTTCTTTGATTTATGTTCCACCTTTCTGTAGTTGGATGCCGTAAATGAGAATTGTTGGTTGCATGACCCCGAGGGAATTATACTGATAGGTAAAACTGAATTTTTGCTAAAACTTTCCTTTTTTCAAAAAAATGTGTTCGATTTAGAAAATTTTATGTGGACTAAATTTCTAAGTCGTAATTACACAGTGACCTGGAATATGCGTTTATAGTTGCGTTGATTTCACAATTTTCCCAATGGTGCTTTGTTATAGTTAGCAGTTTTAGTTTCAAAAATCGCATGTCAAGTTTAATTACTCATCTTCAACCTAAGTGAGGGCCGCGGTGGCCCGGTGGTAAAGTCTCGGCTTCGGAACCGGAGGGTTTCAGGTTCGAGACTCGATTCCACCGAAGATCCGTCGTGTGAGGGGGTCTCTTGCACGTTAAATCTGTCAGGCCAAAGTCCTCCCGCTGGTGTGGTGTGGTGTGGAGAGGGGGGTGCCACTTCAGTTGTCGTCCTCGTCATCTGACCGTGGTTCAAAATTACGAGGTCCGTCCCAAAATAGCCCTCGTGTTGCTTTAAACGGGACGTTAATATAACTGAACTGAACTCAACCTAAGTGAACAAAAATTATTTCTGGAGTAATTGATTTGATTCTGATTAAATTTTAAGCTAGTTTCAATTGCAATATCCGTAATTCAATTGCAATAGAATTCAATCAATAGTATTAGATATCTTCAAAATATTTTAATCATTCATGTCAGTTTTTACTTCTGTGTCTGAGGAACTTAATATTTTATCCTATTACAAATTAAGTAATCAAAGATATTAACCTTGTAAATTATGTAGAATGTTAAGCATTTCCTATTGCATAACTGATCAAATAAAGTGCAGATATTTTTTATCAAGATCCTAAAAAACCCAGAGCTATCCAGATTAAAAATATGTGCAACTGGTGACGATCGAATGCAATTACTTTCAATAGCTTTTGACGCTATTTAATTATTCGATCTTTTAGCATTTCAAAATTTACAATGACAAAATTGCTTTTGTTCCTACGATTGTAAAGAAGTCCAACCCATAACGCTCAATTCCACAGAATTTAGAATCCCATGAAACGGCTAGTAGAATCCTTTAAATTTTTCAAATCGTTTAATGCTGCATTCATTCGGCTCGAAATCATTTAATAGAGAAATGACATTACTTTCAAGAACGACAAATTTTCATATTGTTTCATAAACCCTAACTCTAAAAACGACAAAGTTAACCTTTAATATTAAAAATTTTTTCATTTATTTTCATGCTTAAACTTTTTTTATATAATAGGGATATTTATACTATTCCTATTTCAACGTAAGAGAACTAAATATAATCCCTTTTAGATTACATTTGAATCAACTGAACTCCAACATAATAGAAGCAGAACCAGAATAAAGTTCTTTGAATAGTAAATGCATTGTACGGAGCATTTAAAATGTCCCAAAATGAAAACATTCTAGATTTAAATAACTTTTTCAACAGAATAAATTACATTTTTAATTAGACGGATGAGAATTTAGCGAATTCCAGCTCTCAAAGAATAATAGCTTGAATTTTGGAAATTTTTAAAAACTAATTTCTGCAAACTTTTCGGTGTGGTTTTATCTAAGGCCTTTCTTATAACCATATACAAACATTAACCACGCTTTTTAGAAGTATCCTTACCTTACACTATTTTTTTTTTTTTTTTCGTGAGTGGTAAATTTTCACTGCTAGACATTAAAATTTCATAAACATTCAACGTTTCTATTTTATTGCATATTGGTACAAATATTTTAATACCATAAATATGGTGTAAATTAGCCTAAAGTGACTTGTGTTGTAAAATACTTCTTTATCATACATCCCATGAGAAATACTGAACTTTCATTAATTTGCAAGGGAAGAATTTATTTTAATGGATGTCATTTCATATAATTTAATAATTTTGAAGACACTTTAGTACCTAATTTCTCTACGGTGAGAGCTAAAATATCAGACAGATCTTAGAATGCATTTGGATGCACTTATTGTAGTATAAATAAGCCCTCTGCAAATGTTCAATAACCGCAATTCTGATTGGGGAATGATTCGAAATTATCTTTATGTAGTCACAAATAATCCAGGTGGATATACGCAGAATAATTCCTGAGCTGTCGCCAATAAATAAACAAAAGATGAATCGGTATTTCAGAAAATGCTACAACAAAGTAAAGAATAAGTGATCGGTGCGTTGATCGATGTGATTATATTAAGATATCTACTTGTATGTATAGCCGATCAAGCCATCACTATTTGTCTTGGGTCTCTTTATTTAAAAATTCTAAAAAAAAAAAAAAAACCCACGGAGCTTCTTATCAAAATAAATTTCTTGCTTCACCATGGGAAAGTTAATGCACTTAATATCGAAGATAGAGAATCGGATGACAGCTTAAATTTTTAAATTTAAGCTATTGAAGATTCTTTAAGCACTGTCAACTTTTGCTCGTTACATTAATAAAGCAAGCATCGAAGAAACCACCTGATAGTTCCATCGTCTCTCTTAAAGCTACAAATATCATAAGTCAAAATTGATATGAAGCACAGTTCCTATTAAACTCTTAATATTTAGAGTTTCAGTATGTTGAAAGTAGTAAAGTTGGAAGTTTAATTTTTGACATTTCCGCTCGCTTTATGGTTGAATTGAAAATCAAACTAATTTGAAAAAAAAAGTTGCATAAAAAAATTAACTCAATACTGTTTAATGGGAAAAAAAATAATCGAATGCTTTAAAAATAGAATAAGAAGCGAAAGAAAAATTTTTGAATGAAAGAATTGTATTGTTAAAATCTTTCCTATCGTATAATCGCTGATTATCTAAGTTGAATCTAGAGTGAAATAATACAGACAAATATCTGAAGTTGAATTTTTCAAACCTACCTTCAGATGCAATTTGGTATCTTGATCAACTTGTTATTCGACAATGAAAGACGTTGAAGATGTTTTTTCTCGACTTTGGTGGCTACTAGTTCTTCTCTGTTCCACTAAATTTGAAATGCTTAAAATGATACAGTCATCAAATATTATTTTCAAGAACTTCAGAATTAAAAATAACTTCACTTTTCAAATTTTACAAGTAAACATTTTTAGGTAAGTATTGAAGGTTATATTGTAGAAAAAAAGTTAAAGACAAATGTACACCATTGGAGATGCGTATTCACTTGATTTTCTTTTTATTGAACAGAAATGCTTCCGAGGAAAGAATTTATCCATCATTAATGCCAACAACCAAGAAAAGGATACCATTGTACCCCCTTCCTTCTCAGTTTCATTCTTCTGCAGTTTGCATTATAAAACTTCTGGCACTTCAGAATGCATTTCAACCGGTTGTATCGGAAATCCAGTTTTATGAATTTTAGTCCTTCATTTTTCAAATATTGCGGGAAAAGGTTTTAAGTAAGTAATAAAGTTGTATTACAGAATAAATCTTAAAACAAAGATTTAATTGAACATATAACTCATGATCATGCATATTCACCTTTCTTTTCATAGAACACAAATGCTGCAAAGGAAAAGGAAATTCATCACTGATTATAGCCAAGAATAGGGTCAATATTCTCTTGTAGGACGAGAGTCTTCTTTCCATGTTCTTCCACAATCGGGAGCATTAACTGATTAAACTCGAAACCCGAGTTCCTAGAGTATATAGAAGTGCTAGTAATTCAAGAGCACAGTGAGGTAAGAATTATGAAAATTTTAAATTCTGATAAAATGTTTTTCATAACCATTTTCATATATATAATATTCATTCTTTCGTGTAGTTACCAGTTATTTTCGTAATTATGATTAGCCTCAATTTTTATACACTCAGAAAATGTAAAAATGTCTCATCTTTACGCCATTCTTAATGATATCTAAGCAAGTATTTATATATTTTAAGGACATTTGTTTTATTTTAAACGTTTCTCTCAGATTTCAGGGTTTCAAAAGACTTCTCTAATTAAAAATCAAAATTTATTTAATTCCATCGACCATGAAAGCCTTGATAAATTCTGTTTTAAGAAAAACTTCGAAAATTGGACATAATGAGTATTGTTTTGTTTAACGTTGTATATTAATTGCATATATGCTACTTATTATTATTAGTAATAATTTTAACTTTCATTGGCACTATTATCTTATTCTTTACTATGGTATATTCTGTTTTATATTTACTTATGTTCCTATTTATTTTTGATACTTTTATAATTTTGTATCATTGTGCTTGTTATTCTGCATTTTACTTTATTTCATATGCTTTATCCTTTCAAAATTTTGTCAGAGTTGTAAATTTTGAATATTTGTGAATTTTGCATATTTTATTAATACTGTTTGAAATTATTAAATTACTAATATGAAAGTCTACTTTTGTCTATCTGATTTGTTCTATTGATATCGGCTTTGGCCAAACTGTTTGTATTCTAAGCTCATGTCTTGCTAATCAATGCGATTTAATAAAATAATTACAAAGTAATTTTATAATATCAATACTGTTTAAATATAAAAAACGAGTCAAAATATTAATCTATAAATTCAATCATTTTTCTTTCAGATTTCCCCTACTAATGCTGCAACATTTATGCTAGTGAAAATCTTAAACAGAAATTCTTACAATTCCAGGCTTTTTGTACGACAACCTGATGAAGTCTTGTAACTCTTCCTGTTGCAAATTCGGAAAAAGTGCACATCATCATTAGAAACATGTCTAAGTCCATCGATAAGTGCGAAATTTGTACTATCATTTGCATTATGAAACTTATAATTCAGACTTTTATAAGAATACCCTTGAAAAAGGTCGTCTAGAGGAAACGTGAAATATAAAACAAGTAAAACAACCAATGAAAAAACTTCATTTTAACTTATAATACAAAATATATCTACAAAAATGTAAATTATCATTTTTAATTAATGATGGCATTATAATATAGAATTTATGCATGTTCTGAAAAATGCCTAAATTTCAAATTCACTATTATAGAATGTTGTTTAATTTGTTTTACGGCATTTATTAGTCAAACATCTTCCATTTCCAATGTTCTGCAAAATATGAAAAGTTCTGCCATCCAAATATGCGGGTTTTTGTTAATTGCCATGTAATCTTACTCTCTGAAATTAAAAATGTGTATATAATGTTTCAGTTGATATTTTGTTTTAAGATTGAGAATTTCTGGATAAAACGATTCTTATTTTGGTTGAAACCTCCGAATATAGGCATACATATTCAGCTCCTTCGAAAAGATTTGCTTTCTGAAAATCCGTAATGAAACTTTATATTAAAGTGACCCCGTTATTCTAAATTTTATATTTTCTCTTGTCTTCAGGTTAATTTGGCGTTGATAATGAAGTCTTATTTTCTTTTTCGTATTTTGTTGCCGCATATGAATAAAACTGGAACCGTTCACTTTCTTTACAATTTCGTGTTCGCGTATTAATCATTCTCATTTAATGGATTTCCATGCGTGAATTTATTTCGCAATGCCTAGTTAGGTATAATAGCGTAAAATGAATATGAATAGAGTGGTTCATTCCTCTGTTACTGTTTATACACGTTTGAATAACGGGTTCAGCAAACAAATGCTGACAGCAATCGGACTGACTACAGAAAGTTTTGTTTTTCCGTCAAAGCACAAAGATTTGTTTAATCCCGAAAATCTTTCAGGAAAAGTACTCAAATCTATCTACTCAATTATATAACTATAAGAGTTCGTATTTTAGCTGTCTGAGGTGCGATACAATCTGCTTTCATTATGTTACATCAAGGCCTGACTTCTAACTCGAAGTAATCTGTCATCTTAACCAACAACGACTGTTTTAAAAAAGGTCGCATTTGATAAAAATCTACATCTATAACTAGACAGACTTAATGCTGACAGCAGAATGATCAGGCTACGAAATTTTAGTGTTAATACTTTTTTAAATGCCTCATTAAGAGAAGGGACTACCTTTATTTACATTTTGGAAGATATTGTAAAGAAAATTTAACATTGTATTATTGCCTTGTTGAAATTATTTTGTTACAAATTGCTTTTTAAAATTCGTATGAAACTGAATAGTAAACAAATGTTTTTAAAAATATCAGTTATAAAATGTATTTTTGTGAATGTTTAGTATTGTAAAAGTATTCATTTATTTACCATAAAATTCTTATTAATGTTTAATTTTTCGTGAATTTTAAGTATTTTAGAAAGTTTAATAACTGGCTAAGTTCAAAGGAATTCATTTACTAAAAAAAGTTTGCGTAAGCTTATCATTCTGGTTTTTAATTTCAGACATTTTTAATATATAAATGCGCTGAAACAATTTGCCACTTCGTTTACTTTATTTATAAAAATTTAAAAATTTAATTTTTAATATTAGAACTGAATATAACGAATTTAAATATCCTACATACAAAGTATCTTAAATGAAATTTTTTTTAAATTCTTCTGCGTTCTTAATATATTAAAGAATTTCTTAAAACCTTTTTTCCCTATGCTTTTCTAACAAAGGATGACCGATTGGCTCGGCCGGCCAGTCAATCGGAAATCCATCAAATTTCAATGCATTTGATCACCATGTCTGATCAACATGGCGATTATAATGTTCACTAAAATAATGACTCTTCCTAATTTTTTCCGTTATTACTTTTCAAATTTTGTATATTTACAAAAAAAAAAAAAAAAAAAATTGTAGATATATTTTAATTGTGCCAAATACAAGCGAATATAATGGTGGCAATTGTGTAAGCGCAAATATTAATATAGCGCTCTAAATAGTTATTGTTTCTCCTATTAATGTCAAATGAATAGAAATGATGAAATTACTTCATTTAAGAGAAGGGTAGTAAGGTCCTCGTCACTTTTTATGTGTCATTAGATTGTGAGAAATTCCCATTTGATCCTTTATTATTGCAATATGTTTGTTTGGTGATCGATCACAATCAAATGTGACAAAATTTCTGAACTGATACAGAATAAAGAAAAAATACCTCGTTTTGTAGTTTGTTTCAATTTTATAAAAAAACGAGAACTTTCAGTTTTGAACTTAGTGACACAAGAACTCTATTTGGCCATTCTGCGCCGCAAGTATGATAAAAATGAGTAACGTTTATAAACTAAAATATCAGAAGAAATGTAGTAAAAAAATTATCAAACAACGTGACAAAATTTGTAATGTATGTTCAGATTGATTAAAAGCTTAAAAATTCGTTACAATTTAAAAGAGCCTGGATTACGATATTTATGGATATGCATAGTTCATATGGATGTGTCCTTCTTGCCAAGTAACGAATGTTTAAAGATAATACATAACATAGATAGAGGATGGCATTTAAAATTAAGACATTCTGTTAAAATAGGCATGACCGTAGAAAACGATTCGAAAAATGGATATCAGATAAAATATTTGATTAAAACGTACATGACTAGTGTTGTAAATTTGAAATAAAATATAATTTACGATTTTCTTTCTGGTAATATAGATTTTAGATTCGATATACAAGTTTCAAAAGTGTAAATTCAATTATTTAAAAGTGCGCTTCTTAAAGTCCTAAAATGGTTTAATTGTTTTATTCCCTTTCAATTAAATAGCTTGGTATTTTTAATAATAAACTTCTTTGCAAATCTAATATTTTTCTTTCATCCCTGAAAAAGCCATTTCTTTCATAGAAGAGAAATCGTTAGATCGCCTTTTTAAAATCTGTATAATACAATAGGAATATTTTTTTTTTTTGTAAAAATGCTTAAACTTATTTTAATTGTATTTTATGCAAGATAGTTTTGTAATGCTTATTTTAAACTGTTGTGTATGTCATTGTTATTCCAAACGTTATAAATTTTTGTATACTCTGTGTATGTAGACAAATGTTTTTTCATAATTTATTAACAAATATTCTTCTGATGATTGTCAAGAAATTCTATATTTGTATGAATTTGAATTACATAATTTTTATCATTTATGTAATACAATGTAATTTGATAAATTTTAAATATCTTTAATTTGACTTTGTACATAATTAAATTTTTTTTATAAAAAATTCATTTGTTAGATTTTTATTTATAAAATTCAAGTATTTATCAAAATTATGATACATTTAAACAAATCTTTTATTGCCGTTTTTAGCTTTTAAAGTCTGCCCTTTCCCCTCCTACTAAATCGATTTACCTTTTTATTTGAATAAATAACTTATGGTTCTGTAGTGGAAGCTTTATAAGCCAGGTAACACCCATTAGCTTCAGGAAAACGAAGTTCCACTTTGTTTTTTACACATTCTATGTGCGTAATCTTTTTTAAACGCCATGTTTATTTAAGTCATTGTTTTATGTTTGACATTCTTATTAAGTGGCAAAAAGTAGAATTTCTGTTAATATTTTGTTTTATATAAATGTTTCATATTATTTTTTATCTTTAATATCAAATTTTTGTAATCCATGCTTTAACTTCTGTACAACAAGTTTTCAAATAAACTTTTGTTTTACATTCTTTTATTTACTTCTTTTTAAAACTAGAAGCTTCAAAATTTATGCAATCATGCACGTTTTCAAAAGGCACAATTTAATAGATTTTCAAATACTCAAAGTTCATATATTGATCATAAAGATAAATGTCTATTTATTTACATGAAATTTCAATGTTAATGTCATGACAAACATTAGAAATAATTTTCATATAAGATTTTGAAATGTTTTTTTAACTTGGGAAAAAAATCGCTAGAATTCAAAGATCCTGAAATAGAATATACTGATACTTGATGTAATCAATCTTGAATTCTTAACTTCTCCATTAATAAGCAAGGTGTTTGAGTAGAAACTTCAAAAATGAGTCTGTTAAACCCAGTGCAACCAAATTTTTCTCTTAGAGGAGGGAATGTATGTGCATCTTGTTGTTTTTTATAATTTTAATTGGCAGAAACTTAAGCGTAGAAAAAACGACCGAGGAGAGGGTAGCAGCATAAATTTCATTAATCTCATCTTAAAATTCAAACTTTTTCATTTATGCTAATTTGTTTTTAATTTTAAAAAACTTTTAGTATAATTTACAATATATTTTATAGTTGAAATGAAATGTAAAATCGTTTTTATTGGTACTAATATTTTACCCCATTATTGAAGATCAAGATATTAGTTTAAAAATACGCCGAACAGATTCAGCTTAAAGGTACTTTTCAAGTTTTTGATTCTTTTTGTACATATCAATTAAAATTTTTCTTAAACAATGGCAAAATTTTTCTAAATTATCTTGTTCAGTTTAAATATTGCTGCTTTGCTCTATAAATTAATTAGATGCATAAAAATGTTAATGTATAGCATAATGAGCAATGCACTGTAAAGCTTCAATAGAATGCCATCTCTTATGTGAATCTTTTCCTGCAGAAAACATGTTAATTTGTTGATTAAATAACTTTTTTTTCATTGGAATTTTCAGCAACCATTAATAAACATCAGCAAAACCAACCGATAATGAAATCTGGTTAGGAAAAAAAAAAATATTGCGTTTGCTACCTTATATTACATATCTTTATGAAAGATTTTTCAGTCAAAATATGTTTAACTTTTATATAAGGTGTAATTATTCATAATTATGGAATTAAAAGATCAATTGATAGTTTCCTTAAAAAATTGGGAATTTCATAATAAAATTATATTTTGTACTGTGATAGGTGACTATATTGAAAACTTGTTTTTGGTATAACAATGTGGAATATTCTTATTCGGCATTTTTTCATTTCAGTTATAAAATACTTCTTATTTTGTTTAATATTTTTAGTAAAATATTGTTTTTTAGGTAATAGCATTCAGTAAGTAAAAAACATAAGTAACAATGTTTTATATTTTATAATGCTATTTTCTCAAATTCTAAATTTCTATAGAAGCATCTTTAAATCATTTAATGCATGTAATATTGGCATAACTCCTCAATATGTCCCACACTTCCTGAATTGTAAAATATACCATGCATTTAAAATTATAAATTCCTCATTAAAAAATTGAAAATTTTTCTCTGTTTTTCAGTTGAACCTTCAAAGACTGGTCAGAAATGCAGCTTATTTCCTAATTCAAGTAATAGAAAACACATTTAAACTTTTGGCTTTAAATACATATTTTAACCATCTATTTTATAGACAAAAAAATTAAAAAATCCTTTCCAAATACAATTGAATTCCTTATTTATGAAATTAATGGTACAATGTCTCGGTTATTTCATTTGATTATACAATAAATTTTCAAAATAACTATAATTGAAATGTTTGTTTGCTTTTGATATATAGAAAGATATTTGTAAATAATCCGATTCATACAGTCATTCAAATAATGGTCGAATTTTGACAAAGTCCAGGGCTGTTTGGCTGAAAATGTTCTGCAACTGCACAAATATTATTAGATTGATTGTAAAAAACATCCGATATGTAACATATTAAGACTACTAGGTGTTTAAAATAAATCATTAAAATCAAATAAACTGAAGTGTAATCATATATTTATAATATATAGGAATGTTAAAATATTTTTTGAAGCTTATTTATATATATAACCTGTTGGAGAATATAATGTAATCAATAAATAATTATTTCCCTTATAATTATAAATATTTACTAATAGACAAGGAAAATCATTAAAAAAAATTATATAAAGTGGAGATTTCCATTATGTAAACTGGCTGATTCAAATCTAAATTTTTATTAAAAGAGATACCTTATAATACACATATTTAAATTCAACATAGTATTCAAAAGATTCATCTACTTTTATTGTGAACCATATACACTAAATTTTATGTACAGAAGTAGTGCTAATGTCTGAAATTTAGTTTAGCTTGTCCTTATATCAATTACCTTATATGGATCTATTTAATTCCATCATAGATCCATCAGTCAGACATGTATCTATTTTGTAATAGCTTTTTAATTTGAACTATAGATTCATTTAAAAATATCCAAATTATTAGAAACTGCTTATAGATATAAAACTTGTTTTCTACCAATCTATTTCAAAATAAAATGACAAATATTCAGAAAAATTGTGCTAAACATTTTTATTAAAAACGTCAACAATATTGCTATAAAATTTTTGGAGATTCTTCACAACAATTTTAAAACTGTTTCATAAAAAAAAAGTACCTTTAAAAATTAATACTTCGAAAAATACATATTTTTCTTTCAAATGGTACCAAAATATAAATAAATGCATTATACATTCTGTTCAGAAATAGGTTCTTATTCATCATCTTTATCTTTTGCACCATGCTTTAAAATGCGAGTGAACTCAAGATAGTTGAACATTCCTTTTTTATCAATTGGAGCTTCACGATACATTTCATCAATCTGTAAGGTAAGAGAAGATATTTTTCCAAATTATTTCCTTAATTATGTAAAGCAAATATTGCAATAAATAAAACAACATCTTTAATAACTACTATTATTCGTAAAACTTTGTTCATTTTTAAAGAATTTATATTCCATTTGTATTGCCAGTTTCTTTATTACATGAAATAAATATTTATTTTACAAATCTATAAGCTATCAATATTCTTAAGGAGAAAACAAAGCAGCAAAATCTGTATATGGTAAACATGCAAAATTAAAAACAGATGGTTAGTCTTATTTATATCAAAATTTTTAAAGCTGTTTATTGCTCTGAGCCAACAAAATCGGGCTAAATTAAGTTTAAAATAATTCAATAATTGCATGGTTCAAAAAATGAATGTTACTTCATATACTATTTAAAAAGAGGCAGTATTAATTTCAAAATATTTATTTTTGTTAGTTTAGACAATACATTAAAGATTTTTGACTGAGAGCTATTTTCTACTTGTATAGCCTTCATTGAACTTATAACATTTTTTTAATCTTTTATTTTTTTATTGCATTATATTTAGATAGCAGATAAAATAAAAACAATCATCAATGATTAATGTATTACTGTTATTTAACAAGCATTACCTGAAATAGCATCACTAAAATTGGGTTAAGACATATTTTTGATTAAATTTCTCCATTTTGACTGATTGATAATAAATTTGTATTAATATTTTTAAATATTATATAAAGGTACAAATTTTTTGAATAAAAATTTGACTATACAGACAATAATAAACTTTAAAAAAAACATTTCAAAACTAGATTTTAAAATTCATTTTACTATGCATAAAGATAATAAACCAAGTCAAATCTAAAAAATAAATTACATAATGAGTATAAATTAGTTCACTAAATTTTTAAATTAATTTATTTTTCAAAACATTTTTTATTTGTTTAGTTTAAGCAGAATATTTCATTTCAAACTATATTAATAATTTTGGGATAATATAATTTTGTAGCAAACAAAATACCCATCCTACATCAAAACCAGCTTTATTTTTAAAATGTAATTGTTCCAAAATATAAATGTTAAAATGCTATGAAAAAATTTAAAAATAAATACTAAATATCAGATGAGAGAAATTATTAATGGTTATAGTAATACCAAGAGTACTTGATAATATGTATCCATGT
Organism: Argiope trifasciata; assembly: GCA_026543055.1. Lineage (NCBI taxonomy): Eukaryota > Metazoa > Arthropoda > Arachnida > Araneae > Araneidae > Argiope > Argiope trifasciata. The sequence goes on from JAPMOQ010039254.1 coordinate 1,644,866, forward strand.
ACTCTTTTAAAATAAAAAAAATAATTTGTAATTAATGAATGAAAATATTCAATTACATAGCTAGTTAATTTATAAAATGAAAAACATAACTTGAAATTCAATATAAATTTATCGATATCAATTATTTTTATGAGACAAGACAATTTCAAATAATAAAAAATTCTAAAACTATACTCACATCCTCATCAGAGAATCTGTCGCCCATTGTGGAAAGCAGTTCTCTAAGTTTTTCTTCATGCAGTGCACCAGCGTTGTCTTCATCAAAGCATGCAAAAGCATTTCTTATAACATCTTCTGGGTCAGTTCCTTGAAGTTTCTCACCAAACAGAGTCAAAAACATAGTAAAGTTTATAGGACCAGGAGCCTCATTCATCATTCCTTCGAGGAAATCGTCTGCAGGATTCTTGCCTATTTTAAAACATTGAATATATATATATATTTTTAGAGAAAATATACATCTGCTAAATTATATATCAAATATAAAATACATATGGCATTAAATTAAATGGTAGCATAAAGAAATATTAGTTTTTCTATAGTGGCTGTGATTAGCCTATTTTCAAATAAAATGCTTAAATATTTGAAACAAAGAAGAAATTTCTCTTTTGCTGATGAAAACAAAGAGTTTGTTTTCAAAGGGAAGGAACTTAAGTTGATATAATTCCTTAATTGACTTTTCCAATGATTATAAATAAAATAATCTAACTTCATGATTATAAATGAACTAATCCGTAATAATCTACCTCCAAAAATTTATTAAAGCCTTTTATTAACCACGGCTAATTGTAACCCTTTCAAGTGCAACGTTGTTGTTTTTTTTTGTGACTGTCGTTATTCCTCCATTCTTTACATATATATTTGTATACATCGGTTTTAATAACAAAAATAATATATTTTTTATACATGACATTGATGCATATTTTATTACAATATGTACATATATTTTTCTTAAATTTCAAATAGCATGCATTAATTCTTAAGCATACACATTAGTTCCACAACATATGATGCTGAAATCCATAACTGTATAAGGTACTACTGTACACATTGTATATAGCTTTAAAATACTACTGTATCTACATATTTTGATACCAAAGAATAGACAATAGGATACAGATATTATGTGCTAGATCAACTAGTTTTGAATTAAAAATTCAATGTAGTTTTACTTAATGTTTTTCAACTAATAACTATTTACAAACAAGGTGTAACGAATGGCATCAACTAGCCAGTCAACCAACCAGAACTGACATCAGCTGTTCTATTTTTCACTTTCATAGATGCATTAAATTTCTTCATGTATCGTAACGATTTGTGTGTGTGTGTGTTTGAATATAGGCACATTCTTATTTATTAAATTCTCTCCACCAAAAACGACATCCGGTAGATGTCAGCCTAGTTTAATTATTTTAAACTAGCCGCCTTTGGCGACCAGCTGGTTCGCCATGAGTAGAGTTCTAAAATATTCAATTAAATCACATATTCATTAGCCTTGAAGTAATTCCGGGCATTGATTGGCCTGAAATTAATATTTTCCTTAGGATGGTGGACGGAAAGTTCTAAAAGTACACGTTTTCCTAATAATATTCTTTAATTTTATAAATCAGTCAGTTTTAACTATCGGTTATGCTTCCAAAATATTAAAAATGTTTTTTTCGGTGATGTTGCCAAAATATTAAATGTTTTTTTAAAGAAAGCGAAAAAGGGAAAAAAATTATTGAATTAATGATACAGATATTGCAAACCATTACATAAATATGCCATTAAGTCGGGATTTCAATGCATATCCTGTCTAAATTCAATCAGGTTTGCCGTAAATAAAGAAGATTTATTGAGTTAATGATATAGATATTGCAAACGATTATAGAAACCTTGGCTTTGCATTTTTTTTTAAATATCACATTTTATATTTCTTTTATTTTATCCAGTCACGTGCTGAAAGTTGCATTTCTTTAGATTTATTTGCGATGATAGTTTTTTTTTTATTTAAACTTCCGGCATTGTTTTCTTTTATTTTATCCAGTCACGTGATAAAAAAAACATGGTCAAAATTTTTCTTTAAAAATAGAAGCTTGAGTTATACATTAAAATAGTGATACCATTAGATAGCTAATTTTTTAATCTTTAAATTGATGTAAAAATCATGTTTGTGCGATCATATTTTCGGAAGTTATAGCGGAAAAACGTCGATATTTTGCTTAAATTTTAATTAATTCTAATTCTAATTAAAAATTCGAAAAAAGGGCTCCGCGGTGCACATTCCGGTATACATGTACCAAATTTGGTAGCTGTAGGTCCAACGGTCTGGCCTGTAGAGCGCCAACACACACATTGAGCTTTATTATAAGTATAGATAAGATGTAGCATAAAGTTAAGCTATATAATTCCTTGCGCCCAACGTGGGGCACGTTTTGGCTGTTAGTTGATATTTTAGTTGGCTGTTAGTTGATACACAGAGAAGGAGGAGATTTCTCTCCTTCTCTGTGGTATCAAGAAGACTGAATATGAGCATTATATAGAATGTTCTAATATGAAAGAACTCCTGATTTTGAAATTGAAATTGGCGATAAATTTACGTTGCGCGCATGGTAAAGTGCGGTATAACCGATTTTATTTTGAAAGATCAAGACGCCATAGTGGTATATGAAGAAGATTTTCTGTCTGCTGAAAATATAAGTAACTCTGAGCTTTGTTCACATACTGAACAAATGTCTTTGAAAGAGTCATCTACGAAAGAATTTTCTGAAAAGAGAAAGTTTATACTTCCGAAGATAGAGCTTAAAAAGTTTAATGGAGATGCTAGTAAATGCTTATTTCGGAAAATAAACAATACAAGTATTCCTAATGGGGATAAAATTCAGCAGGCCACAAAGCCGGCCATTTGGGGGTTGCGGCGGGTGCCATGTACCCGGGCCCCGCAGCTGAGAGGGACCCCATCGTGATTAAGAATTAAAATACTGTTCTGAACAATAATAGCTTTTGCACGCACTGAAGTTTGCTTCCACGTAGTTGGCTGAGCGTCGACAGTCTAGAAATCTGCATGCAATTTATGTGCCTTGCCTATCACACTCATTTAATTTATGTCTATCATAATGTTCCAGTTTAGTTTAATTATATTTACGCCCCGTTGTAAAGCAACACTAGGGCTATTTTGGAACGGACCTCGTAATTTTGAGCCACCGTCAGATGAAGAGGACGACATATGAGCTAGCACCCCTGACGTAACAAATGTATTAGCAGAAACAAGATCATGCATGTATAATATGTGTACGGGTTTATGTGTATGCGCGTGTTTTTTACTTCACAAAAAAAGAGGGCCCCAAATGACTTTTTATATCCGGGTCTCTTCATAGAGAAGGCCGGCCCTGGAAGGCCGTTGTGCCTACATCGAAAGCGGCTGGGGTGGTTGACAGTTTTCCCTCTATCCAAAAGCGATTTCGCAACTTCAAGAGAGATTCAGATGTGACAATTTGTGCAAATCTACATAAGGAGCTTGTTATCTATGGTTATGAGAAACACCATTGGTAAACATTCATAGAAGGAATAGCACAAGTAAGCGAAATTTATTATACATCTTAAATTTATTATACATCCATTTATTATACATTAAGTATCCTTCCAAGGACTGTTTAGAAGCTAGACATATCTCTCTTGATGAAAAGAAAAAGAGTATTTTGAAAAATTGAGCAAGTTTTTGTTGTTCCTTTATTTCACACTTTTTAAAATTTTGTAAAGTGAACAATTCATGATTATATTGTGTCATGCTACACTACTATTTATTGTGCGATTATCCTAAGGAATATAAGAATAAGTCTGCTGTGATTGAAACTAATTCATTGTCTAAACATTGCATTCAAAATGAAGTATTTTTAATGACTTGAATTGCGAAAATATATGTGAATAACAATCGTAACACTGAGAACTTTGAATGATAGCGGATCTCAGTATTCTAGCATTTTAAAACGTGCGATCCGGAAATTGAATATTAAACCAAATAATAGGATACAAAAGCAATATAGGTTATATAGGAGCAAAGAAACCCAAGTCAGATTTATGATGTACATGAATTGCTTATTAATTCATTCAGATAATTCATACAATCTTTCTAATAAAGCTTTCGTGGAAATGAGGATTTGTGGTACAGTATCAAAAGTTAGTAATCCTACTGTGATAAATTAAGTTGAATTAAAAGAGTAAAATTTTGTCAGATCTGGAATCTGATTACAGTAAAAGCTCCTTATTCGCGGGGTATATGTTCCATAAATATGCCGCGAATACAGAAACCGTGAATACGGAATGGTAATTTACATGTGATTATAGGGAATACATTCTTAGGTGACAAAATAAAAAAAATATATATATATTAATAAAAAATCAATTTAATTGATGTTTTTGAACATTTTGATTGATTATCTTAAGGCTTAGGCAATGTTTTGAAGAATTTTGCAATTTTCTCTTGCTTGGCAGTTTTTAAAAGCTCCTTCAATTCGGACTGATACGCAGCAGTCGCAGTAGCAATTTGCCTCTTAAAAATAAGACTTCGTCCCATAGACGTTCATAAAGAAATCGCGACTTATTTGCCATTCTTAAACCTTCACTAAGATTTTTTCAAATGAAATGTCACGTTTCTAGTGCTTGTAGTAGCCTCTTCTTCAATAGGCTGTGAATTTAACATTTCCTCCAAGTCGGCTTCAGTCAAATCTTCATCTTACGATTCAAGCAATTCCTGAATGTCACTTGATTCTATCTTTTCGAATCCATCTCATCCTATTCCCTTCGCAATTTCAGCTATGTTTGCAGTCAAAGTTTGAACTTGCACAGATTCTTCGTCATTTTCTGCAGCAGAGAAGGCCACAGTTTTTTCCAGCATGAATTCAATGAGTGTGTCTTCAATTCTTCCAATGATTATCTTATGTTTACGATGCATTTTGCTATGTCAAATTTCTTCCAGCATTCCATAACATTCATATCAGGATTACATTCCATATTATCCAATATGATTTTGAAGGTTCATCTAATGTAATAGAGCTTAAAGGCCTGGATTATTTCTTGGTCCATAGGTTGAAGCAAAGCCGTCGTGTTGGGAGGTAAAAATGTCACTTTTATATTGGATGCATAATTTCAAGTTCGCTAGGATGACCTGGTGTATTGTCCAAAACTAGAATTGTTTTAAAGTCTGAATTCTGTTTTTTTAAGTAAGTTTCAACTTCAGAAACAAAACAATTCCGGAACCAGTCACAAAAAATGGCACTTGTAACCCACGCTTTCTTATTAGCAAGCCAAAGCACTGGCAGGTTGAATAAAGAAACCGAGAATAAAGAAATTTTTAGCCTCGAATATAGGAATTGGGTCGCATTTTTTTCACCCGCGAATAGTGAAACCGCGAATGAAGAAAGCGCGAATAAGGAGCTTTTACTGTACTCTGAAATTGGTTCATTGACAGGAGAGTGTATATTGGCTTGCGTTTCGTTTTTAGCTGAATCTATTCAATTGCATTCTGGTTTGTTTTTGTTAAAGATGCGTTTGATGATATATTTTGATTGGGAAACATGAAGTTACCAATACAGATTGAACAAACAGCGATACTATTATAAACGCTATTTCTTTGTATGTTAAAAATCCATCTATCAATGAGGGGTGGAGTCTCAAAAACATTGGAATTCTTAAATAAGAAGTTCAAAAATCAAATAAAAGGAATTAACAAAAGTGACAGAAGAATTTTCAAATAAAATGGAAACCTTGCCGAACAGTAGATTCGAAAGCTTTGTTTGCCTTTTAAATCAGATGTCATTCAGCTGTCTTCCAATAAAGAATTGACTTGGAAAAGATATAAAAGATGTGTGAAAGAGCTCAACGAAATGGGTTTCTAAAGGATTATAAAGTTGTGTTTAAGAAATACAAGAATTAAAAATAATTGGAAAAGTATATTATGAAACCAAAACATTTTGCCCCATCGACCCCAAATGAAAGCTGAATACCGAATTATTACCACAAGAATAAGGCCAATTTTTGATGCATCGGCTCGTGAAGCAGGGGGAAAAACATTAAATGATTAATTGCATAAGGATCCAAATTTAACAGACACCGAATGTCAATGATAGATTTCGAAGTCAAACGAGCTGTATTGCTGCCGATATTGAAAATGCCTTCCTTCCTTTGGGAATTGTGTCCGAGTATAAATTTTTTACCCTACAGAAAGCGAACAAATTGTGTACCGGCATTGTCGAGTAGTTTTTGGTGCGTCTCCGAGACCTTTCTTATTAGCAGCAGCACTTTCACACTTGCTCGAAAATTTTCCTGCAGTTAATTCTGACATAGCCGAGAGTTAAAACTTTTGTATATGTTGATAATCGGGGGCGGGAGTGGGGGATGTTTATCAAAAACAACAAAATATAATAATAGAGATTTTTTTGCTGTCTTGAAGTGCAGTGTTTGAGTCAAAGATTTTAAAAGAGAGTAATATCAAAGTCTATTTTAGTAGCTGTACAGAAAATTTTTGATCCACTTGGAATTTTAAATTCTGCTACAATTGCAGAATACATGGAAATTAAAATTATGTTAATATTCACCTTTGCCTAATGCTATTGCGAAATCATTTCTTGAATGATGGAATGAAGTAGATAAACTTGCAGATTTAGAAATTCTGTGTTATTTTGAAATTAATACCACTCAAATGCACATATTTGTTGTTGCCTATAAAGAGGTATATGGACTTGTGTATTCCTGAGGTTAGATACTTCCTCAGGTATAAAAATTGCTTTCATCAAGGCAAAATCAAAAGCAGCTCCTTCAAAGTAGGTGGCAATTCCTAGATTTAGCAATGGCATGATGTATTAGGCCAAATTAGCACATTTGGTGCTACAAGCACTTAACATTACTGAAATTGAAACCATTTTTGGAGTAATTCCGTGGTGGCATTGGTTGAGGAAAAATGGAGGATGGTCAGTTTTTGTATTGAAAAAAAAATAATTAAAGACCCTCTTTTCTAAAAACGTATGGTGACAGGCTTCAAGAAAAAATCAATCTTGCTGACCTAATCTCACTAGCATGCTCCTCTAGTCATTTTGTGGAGCCACATTGGTGAGAAGGTCCTTCATGATTATTTGAGCCACCAGATACATGACCCACAACTAAATTAATTAATTGCTAAACTCTTGAAATTTCTTCAGAAAGGAAAAGAGTCAGACTTAGTAATTTTAATGTGTCATAAGAAAAGGCACTGTAGTACACTAGGACATTTTCCAAATTTCACTCAATCTTAGAAAATATAGATTAGAACCCTGAGTTCTAAGATTTGTTTCAAATACTAGAACAACTATCAATGAGGGAAAGGAAAGAAAATTAATGGTAAAAAATGCCGAGATCTGATTAAATTGATCTGTACCAGCTTAATGTCATCCAGATGAGAAATCTAAACTTAATCTGTGTGTTTAGAGATGAAAATGTTATTTGTGTGAAAACTCGAATGACTGAAAATATACATGCTCCTTATTTTCTATCACCAGTTCTACTGCCTAACTTAAGTATTTTTACACAGAGATTTATAGAGCACTTCCATAATGAGAATTAGCATGTTGAGACACAATTGCCTCTCAGCATAATATTTAAAAAGTATTGGATTTTAGGTTGTAGGAGAACTATCCAAAAAATATGGAGCGCATGTGCTAAGTTTCATGGATTTAAAAGTACATCTCACATGACTGATCAAGTTTCATTTCCAGTTGAAATGCAACCCTGTTTGAAGAGATAAGTGTAGATTTAGCTAGTCCTCTGTACATTAAACAAGGTGACAAAGTTTGGAATGCCTGTATGTATCTCTATGTTTGAGCCCTTTGCAGAACAATACATCAATAATTTTTTCCCCTCTTTTGCTCTCCATTAATACACTTTAAAAAAAAATCTTTTTAAAAAGGATAACTTAGAGTAATATATTCGGATGACACTAATTTTGGAGAACATTTAAACTGTCCTTAATCGACTGGAATGAAATTTTTCGCTAAGCAAAGAATACAATGCATAATGTGGAAATTTGTACCTAATGTTATGAAATTATGTAGCATAACCCTATGCTACATTAGGTTTTCTTTTCTTATTTTGATCCCTTTCCATCCGTTATAACCATGCCATAGCTTTTTTTGTCAATTAATTTTTGAAGTATAGTATGATAAATGGTAATTATGATAGAAGAGTACCACTTAATAAATTATTTTAATTCTAATTTTTAAGGAGCCTGCTTTAAAACTCTGCAGTGGAACCAGATGACAGAATCAAGAAGTTTAAATTTCACTTCACTTCAAAGTATAAACCTAAAGATTTTTTCTTAAAAGGTAAATGATAAAAACTGTGATGAAATTACTATGTAATAAATATAATAAACTCTATACTCTTTATATATAATAGATGTCATTAAAATATAAGCAGCTATTAATATTATTCCTAAAACTGTCTTCTTTCATGCTCTCCACATTAAAAAAAAAAATCAATATTACAACATCGACTTTGGTGATAAATTATACTTCACAGATTTTCATTTTCAAAAATATAATAAAATTTAAAGTAATTATACAAGTTTAGTTTTTTTATAATGTACAATTATACATTGAAAAGTGTCTTTTGTATCAAATTAATAAAGAAATTAATAATGTTCCCAAGTATTTACACTATGCAGAAGAGAAAATATTTAATATAATTTTGAAATTCTTCTCTCTTATTTCTGACCAAAATCATTTCATATTAGAAAGCTACAATTATATATCATAGCCTCTCTAAATTTTCACAGAAATTTTTTATTAATACTACATTATAATTAAAATGTGTTAAGAGCACTTAATCCATGGACTCTCATCTTTTATCTTTATTTAAAATTAAAATGTCTGCATTTTTTTTTATGATGCCAAATTTAAGATGATTTTAAAAGAAAAATTGGGAAGTTAAAGAAAAATTAGAAGAATCAAGAGAAAATTTTGAAAAATGTTTAATGTATGATTAATAATAATACTTATTATATATTATTGTTAATGTAATAAAAAATTTAATACATAATATACATTTCTAATATTTTTGAAAATTTATAAAAATAATTCTAAGATATTTAAAACATAATCTTTATTTTTAAATATATAGCTATTTTTGAATTCCTTAAAACTGGAAATGACACTACTTTTATTTGAGATCTAGCTAATAAGTGGTAAAAGCTAGTCCAGTACAAATTTGGGAATACATATTAATTTACTAAGCAAGGTAGAAACAAAGCAATGCTTCTGATCTCCACATAAATGAAATATAACCATCCTATAAATTATATATTAAGAGAGAAATCTTCCGATATTAAAATTTTACTTCCCAAATTGGGAAGAAAAATATTAACCTCAAAAAAAAGATTCAGAAATTCAGTACTTACATGGTTCAATTTTTATGTAGTTTTGCACTCAAATGATTACAAGTCCAATTTGGCTAATATAAAATGTGTTTTTTTTTTTTTTTTTGGAGTAAATGCTTTTTAAAATAATAATATAAAATACAGAGAAAAGTTAGAAAAATTATTACCTAAAGAAGCAAGAGTATCATGCAGATCTTCTTTATCAATGAATCCATCTCTGTTCTGATCGATCATATTAAAAGCCTCCTTGAACTCTTGAATCTGTGCCTGATCAAATATAGCAAACACATTCGAAGTTGCTCTTTGAGCTCGTCTTTTAGTGGTGCTTCTACCCTTAGCTTTGCGACTGGACATTATTTATAATTTCTGAAACAAAAGCTTAGTTAATTTTGAAATAAACAATAGAAGTTTTTTCATCAGACTACAATAACCTCAATGGAAGGGAGGAGTACAATGACTGAGTTATCATGGCATAATGCCAATGGAAACTTGCCATCCTTTTACGATGCTCCCCACCTACAGTTCAAGCATCCTTTCTTTCAAGATCAAGTGCAATAGTTAATACATCTTATGTGCTTAAAAATAACTTGGTGCAAAGATTCATAAAACTTAAATTTATGAGCACGGAAAAGAATTACTTTTCATTTCTTTATACAATGCAAAAAAAGTTAGAATATGATTTAAAGTTGTCAATCTGAAAGAAAAAAAAATCACATATGAACAGCTGTAAAAATTGTTTAAATAAATATCTAAAGAAATACAGTTATTATACTCACGATTAGAGTAACGAAAAAGAGAGAGCGTATAAAATGATGTTTCTTCTAAAACGGAAAGTAAGATTATGACAGAGGTCGGTCTGTGTTGGGCTAAAATAGAACGGAACCAAAAAAGGACATGCGAGTACGAATCACAACATTGCAATACCGCATTTGGATAGGTCAGCGACAAAGAATTCCATCTTCAGCAGACGCTTTTCAATTGAAAATAAACCGGAAATACGAAATGGTCAAGTATTGCCATTATTAATTAAAGTAACAATTTTTATTAAAATTCATTCTCAAGAAGTTTTTGAACCTTTAATTAAACCTAATAAGATTGTAAAAATAACTTTTTGCTACAATACAATCAAATTTAACAACAAAAATTGAAAAAACAATAGTAAATTGATTTTTTTAAATGATCATAAAATTGAAATTTCTGTCCGAAATAAAATTTAAAAAATTAAAATAGATTTGAATCAGCTGTGTTTATTACTTTTATAAAAATATCTCCAAATTTTTCATATAAACTTCCTTTTGAACGGAAGTTAAGACTCCCGGGTTGAATTTAATCGTTATCGTATAATGTTGTTGAATTTCGAGAAAAACAATGTGAGGATCGGCGCTGTTTGATCATCAGTGTTTGACACTTTAGCTAATTTCATCACCGTTGTGCTGCTTTTGAAGTTATTCTTGTTCTAATAAGATACATATTGTATTTTAAAAGTAAATTTTGTTCCTTTAAAAAGATATTACCCTTTTATATTGTATTTTTTAAGTGAAGTTGTCCGGTGTCTACCATTTTGTTAATAAATTAAACTCAAGGTTTGTATGTTTTTTGTATTATATATTAATAATGATACATACTTTAGAGAACCTGTTTACAAAAAAAAATTTTAAATAAAGGTTATGCCTTTAGTATTCGTTTTTCTCTTTGTTAATGAAGGGTAAATTTCTACGTTTACCGACTGTGCTTGTAGATAAAATTATCTCGGAGAATTGGGGATTGAAAGGATGCTATGAAAATATGTGAAAGTCATATCTAACCCAGTTTAATTTTGACATTTTTCATGACGGAGGAATTTTGCTAAAGTTTTAAATTACCACATTGTATTTTATTTGATATTGGGAGGTGCATGATTTTTTTTTTTTTTTTTGATCTGCTAACAACTAAACTTGGTATTAAAGAATATAATATAAATATTTTAATCTAATAGAATAGTAATTAGTATGAAAGCAGTTTTCTTTATTTCAATGAGAAAAGACTGTTCATTCATGAGAAACACATAAATTTCTGAAAGCTGTTATTGCTTTTATTACTAATACTCTGTGTATATTCTATTCCAATGACATGTAAAGTATTGTTATTAAAATACCAGGTTTCTTCCTGAACAAATACTTTTCTGAGTCCCCCACCATTACCACCATGTTTAAAGATATAGAATTCTTTTTCTTCTTTAGCTTAAATTTGCATTCTGTGCGAGGTGAAGAAAAGTAGCACTTTTTTTTCAGTCTATCAAGAAATATTGAGATAATATATTTAGATTAAATTTTCTGAGAACTTACCATAGACTATCTGTTTAGTATCTTGAAGAAAAAGAAAGAAATTTTTTATCTGCATTTTCTAAATAAGTCACATGAAAGTTCTTTTAATACGCATCTTCAAAAATTTTTTTTCTCTCTTTCACTTAATGCATAAAATAAACTGATTAGTTCAAGATTCATGCATTTATTTATTTGGTTATATTTATTTTAATTAATGGCTCAAATAAAAATAGTTTTAGATAATTTATCTTTGATGGTATTATTATTTCAAATTTTTAAACCAGATTAATGAATTATTTAAATAGAAAGGTAAAGTCTTTGCTCTATGATTTTTTAATGTTTTATTAAAAAAAATTATAATTGAATGTTAAAAAAATTATTTTCAGTAACTCTTTCGTACAGGTTATCACAAAAGAGATAACGCCTTTATATGATAGGTTCAAACCTTTTTTTTTTTCCCCTCCCATTTCTTTCTCTTGGAAATTTGTGTTTATTGCTTTGTTCTTAGTTTGAAAATAAGAATTGTTAAATGCATTTGTGATGTGTTATTTCATATGCTTAGTTAAATACTTAAAAATTAGCTCTATTACAAATTTTTCACTGTCTGTTTAAAAATATATATATCATATTGAAAAATGAATTTATGAATGTTGTGATTTTACACATTTTTCTCTTGCATCATTTTCAATTTTGCTTATATTTTTAAAATGAATTCCTTTTATTTTGATATTTTCCAATTTTATGATTTATTTAAATGCAATTTAAATTTGTTACTTACGTTTTTTTTTTTTTTTAAGTATGAAACAATTGGACTAGAGAAAAGTTAAAGCGATATAAATATATTTATTTGCAATTATGCATGACAGCTCATTTGCTTTATTGTAACTTTCATCAAAAATTTATTATATTATTACTTTAATCAAATAATCATTGCATCTGGATTTCATAAAACAAAAATGAATCATTACTTAGATCTATTTGAAATGCCATATACATACTGATTGTGATTTCAAAAGTTACTTTTTTTAGAACTTAAAGGAAATTCGCAATCCAGAAAGAGTAATGTTCTGAAGAATGAAGCAAATTATAATTCTGCTTATAACTTTATTTTCTTGGTTAAAGAAAAATAATTTTTTGAAAGCTTCATATATAAAGAAACTTTTAACCTCCACTTCCTCTGATTAGAATATTAAAAATGACAATATGCATGTTCATGCTAGTATGAGTGTTTTATGGATATTTCAAGACCAATTAGCCAGAATATTTATCTTCGAAGCAATAAAAAAATATTCATCAAATATAAAAGGTATTACAGATAAAAGGAAGAATTATGTTTTTGCAATCTATCTTTTTTACTGCATACTTCAATAAAATAATTGTAAGAAATGAAATATAACACACAAAATTATAAAAAGTGTGTTTAAAAAAAAGTATTCATTCTAGTCGCACTGGTAATTCTTTGCAATCTTTTATTTCATTTTGATAGTTTGAAAGTTGAACGTATAATAAACATTTGCATTTGTTAAAGTATTATCAAAAGAATTATGTAGCATACACTTGTGATTATTTCTTTCTTGAAGATTGTTGGATCTATCCAGATTTATAATATCTTCTTTAAGTAATTCATTTAAATTTGCTTACTTATTTGTAAGCTTGTTTTGTAGTGAAAAAAATGGCACAAGCTACATATTCCAATCATGAAGTTCAAGTTGAAGCATATTTTGAAGATACAAATAATGTTTGTTTGTGTTCCCGAGTTCAGTTAAGGTAAGAATTATTAGTCTCTAAGATCTATTCTAATAGAATAGTTATTTTATGTCCTTTTTTACATGTAAAATTAAACTGTAAGTTCCATATATTTCCATCTTTTAATAATTAACCTTTGTACTGGAAATTTTCTGGTTAAATCATATTTTATTATCAAAGCTTTTATTATTACCTGTAATTTAAAGGAATTTTCAATTATTTATAAAATATGTGACAGAAAGGACTAATGAGAAAATCTCAATATCTAAATTAAAATATAATTTTAAGTGTAAAAAAAAATTGATCCTGTTTATTTTAAAAATTATTCAGAAGTAGTTTCTTATGATATATTTAAATAAATCTGCAGCCATTAAAGAATCTTCATTAAAAAATGAAAAAAAAAAAACTTTTCCATATGCTCCTTCTCTTTTTTTGTAGATTATAATTTAAAGTTTGACGTATGCATAAATATATTTCCGTAGAGATCTTAGGTACTTAGTAGTATTGTCCCTTTTGATTTATTAAGCTTTCAAAGGAAAAGAAATATTATTCTGCAAAGTATTATTTATCACAGACTCTATGTAGTAAATATCATGCAATATAAGATACAAACACAACCACGTTAATAGCATCCATATGATTTTCTATGGTCTATTCTCCATTTTCAATTTTTATTCATTTCAGCAGATGCACTCCTATAGATATAGTTTTATTGATACTTTTCCATTAGCTGAGCGCAAATGTCGTCAATGTGAACCAAATGCGAGCCAAGTCGCCAAGCACTAAACAGACATTCCTCTTATGGTTGTAAGAAATTTGGCGGATTCTACATTACTTGACTATTTTTTGCTGCACCCAGCTAATGGAAAAATACTGTTTTATATTGTTCTTATTAGGCTTATTAGAAATTGACTAAGTGTACCCATTATAGTCATTAAAAGATATGCTAATTAATATGCAGCATTAAGTGTATTTGCTATGCAGAATTAAGTGTATTTAATTTATTATTTGTACCAATTTATTAATTTCATATTACTGTTGACTTTTCAAAGTTCTTTGTAAGCAATGGACAATATGTGTACATAAAAAAAAATATTATATGTACTTATCTAAATTTATGTTTATAATATCTCTAATTATTTTCTTTATAAAATGTGATGGATGACGATATGTTGTTTAGCATCATTGTAAAGATATTCATTTTTATCTTGATAATTTTTTAAGAATTTTTTTTACAGTTTTCTATAAATAATATGCCTTGAATCGATTGGTATGTTAACTAATTCCTGTTGATTTAATTGGTAAAAGTTTTTTAAATAAATAATTCTTAAAACTTTTATAATAATAAATAACTCTTAAAATAGTGTTTATTAAATGGAACTGATGATAATACAATTGAGTTTTTAGTCTAAAAACTAATAAATAATTGATGGCTTATTTTAACCTACTGACAGTTAATAAATTAAATAACAATAATAGAGGAAACTATCAATATCATTTCATATTATCATGCTAATTATAATCATCCAATAGTATTAAAAGTAGTTAACCCTCTAGTTGCTTATCCTGCAATTTCTGCAGGTTGGCAATCAGCCCATTTTCTATTGCATCTTGCACTGTTTAGTTTTATATTTTAACTTTTACAGATTTTTGTTGTGTTATATATTATCATACAACATGTAGTATCATTTAACTTCATTTGAAAAATATTTGAACATATTTGCAAACATTGTATTTGAATAGTGATTTTTAAAAATTACACAATCTGACGATTAAATCTAATTGAGCTTCTTCTTATATTAAAATTTACCCTAGAGAGCTTTTCATTAATCAAGATAAATTTCATTAGATAAATTTCAATATAAGAAGGAGGAAAGTTCCAACATGGCATTATAAATGTATTTTCATGCATTGTAACAGGATAGTGAAGAGACTTAATCTGCATTCTTCAAATTATTTTTGTAATTGATATTAAATGGGAGATACTTCATAATTGAAAAATCGCCAGTACTTATCATCTATTGAAATTGATTAGAAATTCGAAGAAACAGTGCAGTCAAATAGCTCTTGCTCATGAAGTTTCCATATAAAATCACAACATTACAAACTGCTGAGATACAGCAGTTGATCCTCTCAACATTTGAAAATAATTATACTTTCAGTTGATCTCTTTCTCACTGCCCCTTCCAAATCTTCAGAATTGATTCCATGGGTTTTTTTTTTCTTTTTCTTTTCCCCTGTAGGAATTCCTGAAGGCAGTCCATGACTAACTTAATAACTTTGCAAGCATTGAATGATACCACTCAATAACTTGTGTGTTTTATCAAAAGCAATGCTGCTGAATTGCAGCTCAGATTAGGAATTCATTGAGCACTTATGAGCTTGCAATTAACCAAACTTAGTATATTATTATCTTATGCACAGATAAAAAAGATATATATATATATATATGTATGTGTGTTAGGAAATATAAACTCTACTGGATATAAAATTTTATTGACTGAGATTTTTTTGGCTTCTTTTCAATCTGTTATGTAAAAACAGTTTTATTTTTTAAAGTTTTTCCTGGCTTTTGGATTATTAAATATAGATATTAAGTAAAAATCTGTAATTTTTTCATTCGTCAATCTGTCTCTTCTTGATTTTATCAAATATTTATTAGCAATATAAATCTTTTTACTCATATAACTTACTGCTGTGAATTATATCTTCTCGCAACTTAATTTGGGAGTAAGAAAAAACTATGAAAGCTGCAAGAGTAGATAGCTCCATCTTTTGCATCTACACACCTGTACTGAAAACATTTTTAACAGATTAGTATTAATTGTTTATAAAATGTGATCTTTCATTCTTCCAAATTTATTCATGTAATATACGAAAAATTAACTTATTATATATGTCAGTGTATTTTTATTGTATTTTTTGTGGAATTAAAAACTTAATAAAAACGCTTTTTTATGATTATTTTCTAAAATTATAATAAAGGTTTTTAAATAAATACTTTGCATTTTGATTTTGTTTTAAATATTTTTTAAGTTTGTTAAGTGTATATGTTTTTTTGATAGATAAAATTTATAGTCATTTGTTTAAATATGAATGTAGTGTGGATATGTGAAATATGAAATCCATTTAACATTCTAATCTTCCATTATTGATTTAGTTATATAAATAATCTTAATTGAATTTTTAATAAATATTTCTTAATCTGATAAAATATTAGTGTTTTTCTCCCATAATTTTCTTATATATTTTATATCAAATCCAAATGTTATTTTCATTTTTTAAAGGGATTACAACAACAGTATGTATTACTATGAAGAAGATGAGTATTATCAAGATGATCAAAACAAAGACCAATTTTTTGGTTGTGATGGTGCAACTGAAAATTGTAACGATCAAGATGAATCTGAAATTGATCCTGAAGATGAAGAACTTAGAAAGGAATTAGAATTAATGAAAAGTATGGGACTACCTACTTCATTTGCCACAAAAGTAAGTAATGTAAAATCTTTACTTGCATCCTTTATGTCCCTTAAAAAAACTAATATTAGAACAAGTGCTATAACCACATTATATTAAAGCAGTATGTCAATATTTTGAATAATTGATGTCACTTAATATATAAGGTGCCTATCTCAACTATTACTTAAAAAAGAAGAATTAATGTGTATGTTGGTGCTCTATAAGACAAACCTAGATTTGTCAAATTTCACACTTAGGTTGTAACAGTAGACATTATCACCTGCTCACCCAAGTTTCTCAAAAAGTTACCATATTGCCTCATTATTATTATTATTATTATTATTTTTTTTTTTTTTTTTTTTAACCTTATTTTTTTTTTTTTTTTTTTTTTTTTTTCTTTTTTTTTTTTTGAAACCTAATATGTTGTTCTATGTATTGAAGATACTCATTGACTATGATAGCAAAGTCAACTTTTAAATGCAGTTTCTGACCTATATTGCTGTTTTTAGTTAAAATAACAACAAAAGACAGCAATATAGGTGAAATGGCAGTTAGTTAATATAACTGCCATTTCAGAAAAATTTATCTATAGTCATAAAATAAAGGTAAAACTGTGGCACCCAGGTAAGAAGTGCAATGTGACTAAAATTTGTATTCAAGCTGATAGACAACAAATTTCCCCAAAATGGCAGATATTTCCTCTGAAATGTGAATTTCTGCATTTTCTGGATCAAATGCTTTGTTCTTATTTTCAAACTAAGAACAAAGC
>JAPMOQ010039254.1:1678506-1694735 GCA_026543055.1 Argiope trifasciata
ATCTTTGGAATCTTATCTAAATACAAGAATTCCTAGAAGAAAGCTCTTAATAAATCTAAAACAAATTTCAAAGATATTAAACTAAATAAAACCTCATGTTAACTGTACTGCAGAAGAATGGGATGGTGTGATTTGGAGCGATTAAACCAAAAGCTATTTTATGATAGTAATAGTGTGAAATATGCATGAATAGGATAAGATGTTTTATAATAGTAAAAGATGTGGTAAGAATTTGTATGATTAATGAAATTATAAATGCCCAAAAGTACATTAATGAATTACTTATTCCTGAATTGCTGAAATTTACTATGTACAAAAGATTTCGACCATTAGAGTGTATTTGTGTGTGATAGAGAGCTTGGTATAATTTTTAAATCTTGCTAATATTTAAAGCATTTTTTTTAAACATCAATGTTACTCATTATTGATCTCAGCTTTGTAAAATTTATTTACAGTGTATCCCCCTCTCCCTGTTTAGGAGCTATGTTGAATTTTCACTTCCTTTAAATTTGAGTGCTTAAGAGAAATTGATAAAAATATTTTAAACTTTTCTGGTTTGATAGTAAAATATGTTTGATAAGGTTAATTTACTGAGCAAATCATGCTCATGACCTTGTATTCTACCATAATTATAATTTATCTTAATTCATTTGCTTATAATTTGTGATCAACTGGAATAATACTTTAATTCAAGTTTGAACTAAGTAAGAAGGTTTGTTCTAAAAAGTATTGTTTCTCAATTTTGAAATGTATCTATCTGGAAGCAAATGAAGAGAATCAAAAAATTATAAAATGCAAAGGAATGATATAAGTATTTCATAGTAAAATTGACAAATGTTTTTGTTTCATAAGAAAAAACTTAATGAAGCATTTAGGTTGTTGTCAAATCTTATAGCTAAACTGGTTTTTTTTGGAGGGGGGGGGGATTGTATAGAAGAATCGTTTTACAGATTTTGAATGAAGCTATAGTAGCTGTTATTTTATTTTGTAAAATTGTTTGACAGACTTAATTATTGTCATTTTATCTGACAGAAGTACTAATGAATTGTTTTTGCTCATATTTAGTGAAACTATTTTGTTCATTATTAAGAATATTTGTTTCTTTCATTTAGAATCATGGTTTTCAGTAACTCCTGAGAAGATAGCATACCATATTGCTGTAAGATGTACATGTGATATTATAGTAGATGCATTTTGTGGAGCTGGTGGAAATGCTATTCAATTTGCATTTACTTGTTGCCATGGTAATTTGTATGGAAGTTTTATACAAAAATAGCCTTAACGTTTTTCAAAGTCTTCTCTGTGTGATTTTTTGTTTGTTTAAAGACTACTTTAGTTGAGAGATTTTTTGTCTTGAAAATCCAGCATTTATTATGTATGTATACCAGTTCTAACACAAAATTTATCTTGGAAAATCTAACTGCATAATGCAATATCCTTTTCCCTTAATATATGTCAGTATAATGAAATATATATAAAAAAGATCTAATTATATTAATGATATATGTAAAGAATTTTTTTGGAATGTTTTTAATTTTGAAATTGAAATAAATTTATTAAAGCTGTTAAATCTTTGACTACACATTTATTTGAAACAATTTTTATATTTATAGCGCATTTAATTTTTTGAACTTGTGAAGACAGTTCTTTTATTTAAGAATTCGTTTATTTCTTATTATTCAGAATATATATTGCTACAGATTATAGAAACAAATTAAGAACAATAATAAATTAGAATTGCAAAAAAAGAAAATGGAATCATAAATTCAAACAGAATGTCTTCTGATATACCTAATGCATCCAAAGAGTTAAATCTGCTTAGATTTTAATTTCTAATTGCAATACAGTGTTAATTTACTTCTTCTCTTTTTATGATATAGCATTTTGAAATTTTTCTTTTATATGTGAAACATTGCTCATCAAAAAGTATAAATGGTTACTGTATATTATTAAAAGTTTTAAAAAATTCTAAAACTCTTAACTGTGAATGAATTGATACTATTTCATTTTGATCTTTAAAAGAATGATTTTTATATATTAAATTTTTAGCGATGTGAAGTACTTTAAATTAATATCTTGTATCCATATGAATTTTCTTTAATTAAAAAAATATTATAATGCTAATTCTTTCTGTGTGTCAGGGGTTTTACTTTCTTTATGGCTCAAATATAAATTTACCCGGTATGTTGAAGAAATTGCATGTAACACTTGCATTAATTTTTATAATGTATTCAGATTTCTCATTTTGCTTGCTAAACTAACAAAGCAAATAATAGCATAGCCTTTTTTTCCATGTTGCATTTTCTTTACAGTGTATCAAAAATAATTATAACACTTTTTGGCTGTAGAATGTCGAGTTTTGTATTTCTGTATTATTGTTATTATTATTATCTAATTCTAGAAATTCTAGAATAAAAATATATTTAAGTTGAAAATAATCCAGTAGTTTGTTGATTGTATAGCACTAAAAATATTTATATTTTTTTATGTCTGTTTGATTTTTAAATCAATAATCTTTTAAGTTTCTTTTTTTAAAAATAAAAGAATAATTTTATGCATTGTTTAACAGAAGGTACAAAATTGATTTTACAGCTTATTTTATAACTGTTTATTCATTTCAAAGTTGGTGCCTTTGAATATGAATATCTGCATGGCCCATTTATTTGTATACCTTTTTTTCATATAAATCTGTTGAATTGTGCAATTTAATTTTCTCCATCATTAAAAGAAAACTGATGACATTTCTCAGCTCAAAAATTAACATTTATTTGTTATTTTATATATATAATGACTTTAACAAAATTGAAATATGTATAAAGAGCTTTTAAAAATTTAATTTTTATTCTTTATTAGTAATTGCCATAGACATTGACCCTAAGAAAATTGAATTAGCTAAGAATAATGCAAGAATTTATGGTGTTGAGAATCGCATCGATTTCATTGTTGGAGATTTCTTCAGTATTGCACCCAAATTAAAGGCAGATGTTGTTTTCTTGAGTCCACCATGGGGTGGTCCTGGTTATTTGCAGGATTCAGAGTATGACATCAGCAAAATAGAGCCTGACATATATCCTTTTTGAAATTTGCTATTATCGATATAATGTGCAATATATATTGTTTGTTAGTTTTTAAGGATAAATTAAAATAAATCTCTAGTTTTCTGATTAATTGCAATTTAAACCATTGAAAATTTAATGTAAGTTCTGCTGTATCATTATAATTGATTGCTTGCATATAATATAATATTGATTTTATGGTTTCAAATCATTGAAAAAGAATCTTAGAAAATGGGATCAATTATTTGTGTTTCAATAATATTAAAATAAATATTTGATCCATATAGTAGTATTTGTAAAATAGTAAAAGTATAATTTGATTGATTTATATATATATATATGTGTTGATTTTATATTTAAAGACAATTTACACTTGTCTATATTGGTTTTAATGAAATTAAAGTCTCTTAAATGAAATTGTCAACT
Organism: Argiope trifasciata; assembly: GCA_026543055.1. Taxonomy (NCBI): domain Eukaryota; kingdom Metazoa; phylum Arthropoda; class Arachnida; order Araneae; family Araneidae; genus Argiope; species Argiope trifasciata. The sequence continues at coordinate 1,681,989 of JAPMOQ010039254.1, forward strand.
ATGTTTTTATTTTAATTGAAATTTGTTTTCTTTAACTTGCTTACATATAAAACTTTTGAAGTAGCTAAGCAAATTACAAATAATGTTGCTTTATTTGTGCCAAGGAACACAGTCATAAATCAGGTAAAAAAAAAAAAAAGTTTGTTTTTAAAGTGCTTCAAAAATTCCTACTCTTCTTTTTCATTCTTATTTTTAATTTGTATATGTGAACGTTAATAATTTTTTTTAATAATTTGTGGTTAATTGTTTGTGCCTGTAATATCTTAGCTATAAGTAAATGTGTCTGCATTTCCTCTTTTCAAGATGTAAAGTTGGGAACATCCATCCAATAATATATACTTTATCTATAATATCAATATTTCTGTAATGGTCAATATATAAATTGTTGACTAAAGAATAGATATCAGATTTACGATTTAAATCAGACAATAAATAAAATCTTTTCATGGAAGTACTCTTTCTCACTACTGATCAGTACAATTGATCCTTTGTTTCCATCATAAATACTTTATGGGTGGCATGAATTTATGACCAAACAAATAAACATGGCTTTCTTTCATCACCTTATCACCATCTGATATTTGTATCCTCTATGCCAATTTTGTTTTACACCTAATAATCCAATTTTGTTTGATCATCATATATATTTGACTTCCATCCTCATTTTCAGTAATTTTGACTGGTCAGCCAGAATTTTAGTCACTGATTCAGTTCCATAAAATGTTTTTCACTGCATCTAGTAATATTTTTTTAGTAATGCCAAATTCTTTGACCAGGCCCTTTCAATCTCCTTGCTTGCTTGATTTATATTGATGTGTGATTTGCATTCCTGTTATGTATTTTAATTCATCAACCAATATCTCTCTTTCTTATCTGGCAATTTTGTCATCTTATAATATCAATTTACTATTTGTATTACTTTACTTCTTTGCCCCTCATTTACTTTTAGCTTTAAAAATTAAGATTTTGCCACTTGATTTATGAATACTATTTTAATATCATATTCATTAACTGCTATAATTTTTTTTAAAAAATTCAGTTTCGTTTCTAAAATTATATTTTAATTTTGTGTTGATTTTCCGATAATAAAAATGTAGATTATCATTTTGGACAATTGGATAAACTATTTGTTAAAAATTTTTTTTAAAAGATAAAGCTGTTTTGCTATTAAACTATTCACTATTATTTTTTGTTGTTTTTAATATATTACTGTTAAATTATATTTTAATACATAAACCCAAAGTATACTATTAAGTATTTACTTTTAATTCTCCATTGTTTCCATTTTTCCCCTTAGTTGGTTCAATTGGCAGGAGAAGGAAATCATGTGGAAATAGAACAAAATGCTCTTAACAAGAAAGTTAAGACAATCACTGCCTATTATGGAAACTTAGTGAAAACCAAATCTGAGTCTTAACATTTTTGCAAGCTGATTTCATTATCAAAGAAATGTATCACAGAAACATTGTTAAATTTCTTTTTTAGAAATTCTAGCATTACCATCTTTTAAGTGTCTACTTGTTTTAATTCTGTAATTATGTTAATAGATTAATGTACAGAATATCTCTCATTTTATTTGTAAAAAATGTGAATAAATCAACTTTTATATCATTGCTTGTTTTTTAAGTTGTCCATTGTTCTTGGAGATATAATATATATATTCTAATCACATTTTTTTAAAATTTACTGTTTATTATCATATAGAATGTTTGTTTTATTTATTTTGAAATTGGGTTTAATATGTAAGAATATATTTATATACAACATTCATATATGTGTGAAATAAGAATTTTCTGTTAATTAATTTGGAAAATCAGTTGAAAGAACATAATTTTTTATGATAGCTGTTTTAACTGAAGGCCTGGAAAATTAAGATCTAATACCCAGCAATGTAGACCAACAATTATTAAATGTAAAATTATTTATTACTATTTAAAAATATATGAAGTATTATGAATCTAAAATATTATAGAAGTCAACAATTTCTTCATAATACTTTGTTATTAAATAATAGAGGCTTAAAACTTTTTTAAGAATGTACTTTTATCTCTGTACAAACCAATTTTTTCCCCCTCCTATTATATTTTAATTTTTGGAATCTTATGTTTAGGAATAAATATTTCATATCTGATTATTTTCTATACCAACTACCTAAAATTAATTTCATTGAAATATCTAATTATTTTGCTTTTTTAAAAAATGGGGAACAAATTAAAATGGAGCAAATGTTCATGAGATTTGATGGATTAGATTTGAAAATCAATGTAAAAATATTCACTTGCGATTCTGTTTTTTTATTATTATTATTATAGTCTATATTATTGTTAGGTACTACATTGGGACATTTCTTATGTTTGAATTTCAGATACTTCAAAGTTATCTTAATGCAATTTCATATAATTTGAAAATTTTTAGAACAGTAGAAACATGTGCAAATTTCATCTTCTGTATATGCTCATCAAATTTATTTTAGTTATTAGTAATTACAAATCTTCTGTTCTTTCTAATTTGATAATAATTAAAATATTTGTATGAAAATTAACTGTTTTGAAATCACATATACTGATTCCATATAGTTTCATTTATCAAGAAATTGAGTAAATATGGTTAATCTAAAATTTAATTTTTCAAAGTAGTGAATTTTTTTAAATGTTAATTTGAAGAATTTTAAAGTAGGATGTTTTTTGGGGGGAAGGAGGGGGCAAGTTATAATCTGAGATGTTAATATTTAACTATAAATTTTGTTTAGGTAAATCAAGACTTATCAAAATTAACACATAGCTGTTATATAAAAAAAGATTCAAAGTTTAAATCTTTTATACAACTACTAGTAACAATGATTTTTCCTAAAATATTCATCATTTAAAGTATTACTCAAAAATTTATATATACTTAAATCAAAATTTATTAATTTTATAAATGCTGTCTCTCATAATTTATCATGCTTTCCCCCACCCCTAAACATCTTGATCATAAAAAGGTGGTATATATTTCAGAATGAAAATTAATTAATAAATATTGCATAGTTTTAAAAATTCAACATGTTATTAATTTATATATGACATAATTAAGAGGATTGTGATATAAAAATTATGTGAGTTATTAAAACCTGTTGAATAGTATGGAAAGCATTTATATTTTTCATGAATTTATATACTCTGTAAAGCTTTGCAAATTATAGAACATGATTTATAATAGAATTAATTTCATATTAATATATAAATAATTCACTTAGAATTTAAATGCTGAATGCATAATTGCATTTAAAATCAATCTAATGAAGAATTCAAAACCATTTAGTTGTGGAATTTAGTGGCACAAGTATCTAATTAATGGTTATTTGATAGATTATTATTAGTTTTTATCAAAAAAAAAATTCCATGGTACTCATTTATGAATAGAATTTTAACTAAAATAAAAATTTTAATCAGGTATATGTAGCTGTTTCATAATTTAATAATGATATTTGAATATTTATGAAGGTATTTGCATCTCCTGTGTGTCCCATTAGTGTTAAGTTATAAAAAGATTCATGGCAGAATGAAAAAGCTTTTGAAATTTAGCTGAACAGTTATTAATATTATATTTTAAAAAAATATTACATTTAAAAATTGATATTATTCATTAAAAATTGGAATGAATTTATTTACATAATGTTTAAGATAAGGTGGCATTAACAGTACTATATTTTGAATAACTCTTATTTGTAAACGATGATGTATTAAATGATATTCAATTATTATACTATCATTATTTACTGATTTAATCATTTAGATAAATGATTAAATCATAATTCAAAATAATATTGATCCAAAATCTTGCAAGGTATAGGAATTTTCAAAGTTCTAATTAATTGTTACAGCAATTTTTTACATTAAAACATATTTTTTCATAAATAATGCTTCATTCATTTGCCACAAATGTAGTTATATGGTAATTGATAACTTTTATTTGACTATGAAACACCTTGAGATTTTATCAGATAATTGTATAAATTAGTTTGGTAACTCCAAATTAATTAGACCTGTTTTCTTTAGTTAAACTTGTAGAGGAATATATTATAAGATGCTTTAAAAAAGATTTATGAAGGAATATTTTCTTCCAACAAGACGAATTGCCATCACATTACTCTATTGGCTGGATATTCTAATTTGATAGAATTTTATTCAGGACATGATGAGATGTGTTGAACTCACCCTTTCAGTATCTCACACCGGTGGATTTATTTTTTTAGTCATAGATGAAACATAATGCTTAAAGCTGAAGACTAACCATAATCAAAGATTTGGGAATATTGAAAGAGAATGGTCCCAAGTATCAGCCAAATTTTTATTTACATTTCCATTAGTAAAATTTACAAAAAGCAGTTGGACTATAAAGGTTAACAACATCTGACTAAACTTTGCACATTCTTAAGTACTTTCATTTGCACAGTTCTCTATGTAACTGTTATTCAATGTATATGTACAATTTTTTCAAATGCCTTAATTCCTTAATCGTCCTGACCTTTGGTCATATTAGTATTGATTTATCACTTCTCAAACTTTTAAGCTGAAAATAAATCATTCAGATATGATATAATACCATAAAAAAGTCACACAAAGCCATCAAGTGTTCTATGGATTTTAATTGAATCAGAATTACAGCATTTTGTTAAAGAAGGATGTCATTTAATTAGATAATAAATATTCAAAACGGTTAAAGAGTTAATAATATTTATTTGTTTTGATTTTTCTATAAATAATATAATTAACAGATATTTTTAAATTTCAACATAAATTAATATTTATTTATGTTCTACCCGGATCTCTTAACTATTCTTTTGATTTATTTAAATGAATTTGAATTCGCATTTCCAAAATAATCCGACGTAAATAATAAGACATCAAAAATATATCCGATGAAAGTTCTTTTTTCTCTCATACATGATCCTAAACTAATCTTTTTAATAAGTTTCATTTGATTGAAATAGCAGAAAAATATCGTTTTCATTGTACTTATAAATTGAAATTTAGTTAAATGGATGTATAAAATGAGCCTAAATAAGTTCCACTGTATTTCGAACTGATATTTTTTGTGATAGGTTTTCTCAATATGGTAGTATACTTAAAGGAATCTGTTATCTAAGAGGAATCAAAACTCTCTCAAATAGAATCACCATCTTGATAAGAGCTTTTGCAGGCTGACCATAATTTTTTTTATCCTATCAGATGCTGTCGAATTTGTCTTCTTTCAAGGACGCAGTTATTTGGATCAAAGTAAAAATAAGGCTTTATCTCAAGTAGGAACGATTGATGATGGAATGATAACAGCAAGCAACGATTTTTATTTCAATGTTACTTGTTTTTACTTTGACCCGACTTTTATTATATAATTTCATGTATTAGTGAGAATCTAAATATTTAAATTAGCTTTTCATAATAATTATGTAAATGCCGTTGTGGTGAAATATTGTAATAGTTCCTAATTCAATTGTAAATTATCGTGGTTTAAATTTTAAATTCCATTGTTTCTTACTTTATCGTTACTTTAATTTGTAAAAAAATATGTTTATGATATTTTAAAAAAAAATTTGGATTATAAAATCATGTAGGGGAGAAAAAAATACTGTATTATACTATTTTTGAAATCAACCAATAAAAAGTGTAAACTAAGAGAAAATGTAAAACCTTGATAGTATTATGTGGACAAAAATTAGCAGGAATATTCTGTTCTTGAGCATGCTTTTCAGTATGTATAAACAATATTTCCCTCTTTGTGTTTAGTTTAATTCTATCGTGAAGAAAATAAGGTACAAATTATGAGGCTCGTCTCTTTGGGTTAGAATTTTCGTATAGATCGTCAATATCAGGGTCAAAATCACATATAAATTTTCAATAATCTAGCTTGTACCTTTTAGATTGCTCCCATATAGCATAGAAAAACTGATAATCACCTAACATTCAACCGTTGACAAGTTTGATACCGATCGCTAAGATCGCTGTTCAGATTCATCTGCCTGGTTTGTTGCATATTTAATTTACCTTATTTTCATATAGGCAAGCAGATAGCCAGATTTCGCAAGTACAACATTATTCTTTGCTTCATAAAAATCCACTAAGCTAATCTATATACTTCATACTAAAATTAAGTAATATAATTCGATCTTTTCCATAAGAAGCATAAAATTTTTTTTTCTATAACATATAGAATGAGAAACACTGAGATCCGTCAAAATCTGGAGGTTGACTTTATTATTATTATGATAAAAATATTTTTTCTTATTACATTTCGTACTAAAAGTGATAAAACAAAATTGCATTTTTTTTCCAGCTAAATAACAAATAATCTACAGTTTGTTTGCCTGATATATACCGCCTAGTTTTTCTTCTTTGGCTGGGTAGCACAGCCTGTTCCACAATATTGTTTAATATAATATTCTGTTATTCAGTATTCAAAAATATTATAAAATATTTGAAACATTGTTTAATATTATACAACATATTTCAGCTACATGGGTACTTCAACTAAAATAATAATAAAAGTACTTCACCAATTTTCGGCGTAAGAAAAAAATAAAGATTCATTTGTTAATAAGAACAATATATATGTCTGCAAAATAATCAGAATTCTTCCCTAGATTCCCGCAACTTTAAAAGAAAGAAAAAAGATGTTTTCTCTTGTGGGATAGAAAAGGGAATAAATGCTAGAGAAGGTGGGTATAAATGACATATCACTAACATTTTAAATAACTTGCTAAATATGATAATATCGTAATATCCCGGATATCATTTCGAAAAATAATGTCACCCACAAGTATCAATAATTACTGAGATAATAAAAAATATATAAATGACCAGACTGTCATTTTATCTCGTTACAGCATTGCACAGATCGCCAAGTCAAAGATTTTGTAATCATACTTTCACAGAAACTTTTTAAAGTCAAAACGAACTTTTATGATACTTCTTATTTTCTAAATCACTTCAAAGCAGTTAAATGTCATTTGGGAACATTCTATTAGAAAATATATCCAGTCCGAAATTACTACAGGCAGCAGACCATTTGTTGTGAACAAATAATTTTTGATAATTTTCAATCAGTAAAGAGAAAAACCGAATTGATTTTTTTAACAGAAATCGAACTTTTATTTTTTCTAAATTATTTTCTACATGTCAAAAACTCACTAGTTCAAAATTTTTCTGTAAATATTCCAATTATTACCGACTGACTTGTTCGTTTATAGGCAAAATATCTATTTGTGAGAAAGAGTTCTTCATTAATTATCAATCACCAACAATTTGATTTCTCGCTTAGAATGTTTTACCATTCTTTTGCTGAAAAATAAACCACATTTTCCAACTTTCCTGTTTTAAACACTAAACTAAACTAAAAATGAGTTTTCTTTCTCAGATTTTTTGCTCAAAAGCAGATAAGATGTAGCACTGTAAATAAAATTTAAACCATACAAACAGTCATAATATTAAAAAATTCCGAAAATATTCTAATTCTTATATTATTACAATATCATTAAGGAATTGAATTTGAATGATGGATATTATGCAAGCATTTAAAATATAGTAGTATTTCCCTAAATATGACATAAGGGTAGTATGATCTGGTACAAGACTACGTGATCTCCATTTCTCATTATTTGTAAAATTATAGCAGTTTATTGTTTTATTTCTTTACTAAATATTTTTTTTTCAGTTCAGGAATAACGAAATTGAAAGTTAAGTAGAAAATAACAAACGCCGAGCCTTACAAAATTCAAATAAAAAATGCGATTGAAGAAGATGCGCAGTAATTAATTTGTTTTGTGTTCATTGTTTTGACAAAATGCGTATTTAAATTTGGCGCTTTATTTGTCAGAAAATGAAATTTAAGAATTTAGTTTATAGATTAACTAATTCTGTTCATTTTTCTGTAATAATATTTCGTCGATCTTTTCCTACTAATCTTCAAAACAAATTTTTGATTGGAATGCATGCCAGATAGATTCTTTTTCAGACCTGCAGCGCCAGGTCAATGTGTTGATAAACAATTCACGATGCAACCATGTGAACAGATAATGTCTGGGAGTAGTGAATAAAACTTGTCTTCGATTCAAAAGCTCTGAAGATCGCTCTCGCAGAAAGTTGTGTAGTGTTTCGTTCTTATAATCTGCGGTAAATTTGAACTGCGAACATGTCGAAATTTTTGGCTCCGCTTGAATTGACTTTAGCTATAATAAAACCTGATGTTTGCAGAAATCCGTATACTTTACAGGTAAATATTTCTTTGCCGCAGACATATATATTTAAAAAAATTGAACGGATATTTTTTGATTTAATGATTGAGATTGAAATATTTTGCTCGAATTTAAACCGCTTGCTACTTTATCAGATAATTTTTTTTACATTTTAAACCCATTTTTAAAAAAATGAAATGCGCATTATTAAAAAATTGTAAACTTCCTGAAAAATGGACTTTTGGTTTTGATTTTAATTAATTTTAAAATCTTGTAATTTTTGGTTACAAATTTTTGCACTTTATTTTCGTACGCATATTGTAAGTTGATCCAAATTATTGACAGTATTAAAAGTTTGCGTTTTTTGCAGTCGTACTAATGTTAGTGTAATTACTTGTGAATATGAGTTTTTCTTTTATTTGAAATCAAAAGTTTACAATTTGCATTTCAATAACTTATTTCTTTGACTTACTTTTGCATGTTTGTGTGTTAATACATGCAACTTTGCAATATCAGTGTGTTAATACATGCAACCTTGTTTTATAAATTTAATTTTGTGAAAATTGCTTATTACTTTTTAAGATTTTTTTTTCCCCATTAATCTATTAACATTTTTCTATAGCACACCCTAGCATGTTCTTTCTCTTTTTAAAAAAAAGTTATAATACATTTTAAAGGAAGATAAGCTAACTTTTACATGAATCGGTATTCTTTCAGTTTGTGAAATATTTACATAATTGATATGATTAAATGTTTTAAATTTATCAAAATAGTTTAGAAGTTTGTGGCATTTTCTTACATTAAACAATTATTACAGAATTATAAACAATATGTCATTAAAATAATAACTCAAAGGCATATGATAAATTTTGGGATGTATATTTCATTTTCCTTTATTTAAGAAAGGATGACTTTCTTAAAGCTAATAAAATAGTCTGTGTTATTAACTTGTTATGAAACTTAAAGTGGGCTTGATCTGCACACTTGTCAATATGTAACATAATTATTTGTATTTCATTATGACTGTCATGATCTGTTACATTTAGAAAATATACCAAATTCACAAGCTATATTTAGTTCATAATAAATGTAAAAATTCCATTAAAGCTGTATTATAAACAGTAGATCAGTTTACATCCTTAAAGCACGTGTTCTGAGCATGTAAAATAGAATAGAAGACGTGAAATGATAAGAGTATTATGATTATGATCTTTTATCATTAGTTTTCTTTAGTTTGTTTTCAGATGTGTAAGTGATATGATAGTTTTTTACATAATTTGTGTGTGAATCTTTGATTTTCTATTTTTATTTTTTAGTTGATACGTGAAATTATTATGGAGAAGAATTTTTATTTTGTTGGCACAAAGATAACTCAGCTGAGCAAAGTTGAAGCTGAAAAGTTTTATATTGAACATAAAAGTAACTTTGTAATTTTTTAAATTTTTTATTAATTTGTTTTAAATTTTTATTTTTTTATATTTTTTACTTTGAATTACATAAAATTAGATTTCTAAATTTAGTATAATAGAATAGTTTATTTAGTATATTGTGAATATTTATTTTATATTTCTTTTTTTTCAGATAAATTTTTCTATAATCGCCTTGTTACTTTTATGTCAAGGTAAATATACTTTTATTGATAATTTATATAGTTCAGTATCAATTGTTTAAATGTAAAAATTTGGATATTTTCTTGGGTGGAATTTGTTTTTTTGCATTAAAGCTAATAGTGTGTAAAGTTTTGCTTATTACCTGGTATATTTATTAAGATAAGGAATGTAATTTGGAATTATTTTAAGGAATAAAGGAATGTTACTGAAGAATTTCGTTCCTTTAAGATTTTTAAGTATTATATTTTAGAGGCAAAAACTTGCAGATTAAATCAGATTGCTATGGCATACTCAGTCCGATAAAATGTAAATTATAAATTTAGATTGAAAATTTTTATAGAATTTTGTAAAAAGAATGGAATTTGTATATTAATTTTCTTTAAAAATGTAAAGGAAATATATTTTTTAAAACAAAGGTATTTTATAGGAAAATTAATTAATAGGTTTTAGAACTGTGCTTTACTTTAAAAATGCATCTGATATTAAAGAAACATAAATTCTACTACACTTCTGAAATATTAATAGTATACTTATTATTACTATCTTTTCTAGTTTTTACTTTTATTATATATATATACATATATATGTATTTCATTTTCTAGTGGCCTTACGTCTGCCCATATTTTAGCAAAAGAAAATGCTATCAAAGACTGGAGAGCTTTAATGGGACCTACCCATGTTTTTAAGTAAGCAGTTTTGATTTAAATATGCAACTTAAATAATTCATCCAAAAATTCAGTTGTTTTCTAAGATAAGCAATGCATAAACAAGTCTATCATTATGTAAATATGATTTAATAAATGATTTTTTCAGAATTTAAAATAAAGTTTCAATTTTAATTTATAAAGAATTCTGTTTTGCAGTGTATTAAAATAAAGCTTCTCAAGTTGTGGATTATAAACTGAAATAAAGTTAAGTTGCAAAAAAATTTTAAAAAAAATGGTGTAAATTTTATTTTAGCACTCTTTTGATTCATTATGAAAAGAATCTTGGTACTGAATAATAACTTAACATTTAATTACATTTTAATATCAATTGTTACTTACTTTCTTTATTTTCACCTTTTGCAATTAGAACAAAATTTTCTTGTTAAAAACAGAATTGAGTTCTTGGAGATTTTTCCATTATAAAAAAGGATTTACAATGGAAAGGGGAAAAGTAAATAGGAAAACTTTTAAAAGAAGAAACAATATTCTTGTTGGCAAAATGGTTTTCTCCTATTATTAATTATATATATTTCCAAATGTATAAATTAATTAAATTATTTAATGAATGTAGAATTTTGGTCTTAATTACATAGCTGGAAAAATGCATAGAATAGGCTTTCAATCTGTTTGATCATCTCATGTTTTGGTAATGTAGCAAATACTGGAAAATTAGTTATTCTGTAACAAATGTGTTATGCCCTTTTTCTTTGAATGAACTTTCAACAGCTATACTTATGCTCTCATATCAGAAATTTTGCAACTAGATATAAGACTTTCATTCTGTGTTTGCGCTTCTTATCTAATTTCTGATGCCTGTGTATAACATATTTTAATTATTTTAAAAACTGTTAGATAATAATCAAATTGTGGGGATTAATTTATATACTTATGTTTTTAATGATATTTTACTTTTCCAGGGCTCAGTATGAAGCTCCTGATTCAATACGGGCAAAATTTGGTCTGACTGATACTAGGAATGCTGTGCATGGCTCAGGTAAATATTGTTTACCGAAATATAGTAACAAGTTATCTGACAAATTTGGCCAGATGTTTTATTGCGATTTATAACATTTATGTTATTTTTCAGATTCACCCGATACAGCCAGAAGAGAAATCGCATTCTTTTTTCCTGAATTCTCACTTGAAGAGTTTTACAAATATCACGAAGAAGCTTTTAGAAATAATGAAGTAACCTTTGATCCTGAACGCTGGGTACATAGAATTAGAGATGCAAAAGCACAGAAAATTTAGATTTTATTTTCTGAATAAAGAAAATGTAAGTTTAATGATAGTGAGCTGCCTTTTCAAACTTCTCTTGTAAATATTTCATTTATTTTTGTATAATATGCATAATACCTATTCCTTAAGTTAATTTTCAGGACTTGACTATTTGTAGTGATTTAGTCATGGGCAAGCTATTTCATATACTTGAGGAATTGTTTCATCATGTTTATTTAGTGTTTTTTTTTTATTTAAGTAAAAAGCTTTTGCCATCCAATTTGCTTTAAAAATACTTTAGATTTAAAACTCATCATAATCAGTCTGTTATTTTACTTAATTTTAAATGGTAATATTTTTTGAAAACATGTCATATATATTATGCAGTTATATTGATGCAGAAGACCTTAGTGTATCAATATGGGCTAAAATAAAGATTTAATTTTATGTGTATTAAAATCTTCAAGATTGCTTGATTTATATATTTTTCTGAAGCTTCGTTTTTGTATTATATTTGTTTTAAATGTTCTTTTGTTTTGAAAAATGTCTTGACAAGATTTTATGTTCCTTTTAGAACACGAATTTGTATAATGTCTTATTTTGTTATTTTGTCAAATAAAGTTTTTAAAAGTTTAAAATTGTTATAGTTCTTTATTGATCTATATTTGGTTTATATTTCACAAAAACAATAGTTAATGCATCTTTATTTTTTTGTGTGAACAAATTGTTGAGTGACTCTTGATTATAATTCACAAATTAACAAATCCTTATCCTAGTGGTCTACATCATATAAAATTGGGTTGTTCGGAAAGTAATTTCGTATTTTTTTGTCAAAATGAAAAGAAATTTTCGTTTAATGAATAAATTATTTATTAAATTATAAAATTGCCATTCTGGTCTAATACCTTTTGCCATATTTTTGGTAGTAACATGATTACACGCTCATAAAAGTTTTGGTCTTTGCTGTAAAAAAAACTGATCGAGGTGGTTTTTGGCCTCCAAA
>JAPMOQ010039254.1:1702664-1754283 GCA_026543055.1 Argiope trifasciata
CGCAGTAACAGTAATGGAACATTCTATTTTCCAAAATAAGGGAAATTAGAGTAAAGCGTATTGATATTTTTTCCTCTTATATTCAGTGTAACGAAAATGAAAGTACTTTTTACTGGTTTCTAAATGCTGAAAAGCATTAAATAATGAAAGCAATGCCATGGCTTATCCTTCTTTTTCTTTTCTTTTTTTTCTTCCCAACTAGCAAATATACAATTTATAAATGATGGCATACTTTAAAAAAAAAGTCTTGTGAAGCAAATCGTAAAGCTTGAAGTTATTGTGAATTAAGATACAGTTATTTCTGGATAATTGCTGCTTTTTGCGAAAGAGTTTATCTAAATTTTCATTCTATTTTTAATTAAAAATGAACTAAAATTTTGATAATTTCTATAATAATATATATGGAACATGACATCGCGAAAAAAAAAAACATTTTTACATTGTTACATAAATTTAAAAGTTATCGTATTACAATATTCATTTTACTTCCGCGCATTTTTCTCTTATTTTATTAAATTCATAAGAGCATTTTTTTGAAATCTATTTTACGGTGATACTTTTTATTTATTCATCTGTTTAATTTATATTCACTCATATTGTGATAAAAGTTTTTTTTTTGTGTGTATGTGTTTTGTGTGTACATGTTTTTGCTGTTATATAAATAAGAATATATTTAAAAAAATTGACGAATCATGTCGGTAACATTTTATATTACGATATTTTGGATCAGGAGTTCCGATTTCTTTAGATTTTTCCCCCTTCCTCCCCCCGTTTTTTTCGTTACATCTTTCTGATTAAGAAACCATTTTGGATAGTAATCATAAAATTCATTCTTCAGCTTGGTGTGTTAGGGATAAAAGAAACTTATTAGGTGTGTAAATTAGGGTGTGTAAAAGAAACTTAATTTTGATATTAATTAAATTTCGATTATTTATTAATTACAGTTAATATTCACCCTTGTTTAATTTATAAAAAAGAATATACAATTTAATTTGCAAAATAAATAAATTTTATAAAGGAATGAAAAATTAAAAATGAGAATTAAAGTGCTTTGAATATTTAATGTATAAAATCTGAAATTATGAATGAAAAGACTTCAATCTAAATTTTTTCTCTCTTCAAATTTCTGTAAAAAAATCTTTTCAAATGTTTAATGTTCAAATGTTGTTTCAAATAAAAATGGAGGTAGAAAAATTATAATAATATTAAAATGTTGACATGTTTTTTTTAAAAAAAATTAGAGTATTTTTAAGGATTGATATTTTTGAAATAGTAATTTTTATCAAGCAGTAACGCATTATTCTTTGATTTTGAATCTATCTATATAAACGAAATTTAATGTCCACCTGTTTTTTTTTTTTGTTGTTTGTTTGAATATTATACAATTCCACAATCTTTGACTGAAATGAATGTAATTTGCACACATATTCCTTAGCACCTAGATGGATTGACTGTTCTATTAAAAACTTGTGACGTCCCTTAAAAGAGGTGAAATGGGAATAAAATGATTTTATGTTTTTATGCCATAACTTCGGAACATACAATTATAAAAAAATAATTTTTACCTTTACTTAAAGTTTTTAAAAAATTAATGATTCAGTGATTAAAATCTTATAACATAATTTCATTTCCCCAATTTTTATCAATTCTTTAAAAAAAATTATTTTAAAACGCCTTTTTTCCATTATGCTTATCTTTAATATACATAATTATTCAAACTAGGGCTGAAAAATAATATGTATTTTGCTTTTTTTTTATCACACACACCCACAGCACACTCAATTTTATAAAAATAAGAAGTGGTGGTAAATTTTAAGAGGAAATTCATAATTATAGTTAATATATATGGAAATTTCCTCTTTCACTTGATAATGCATACTAAATATCTTGAAGGATTTCCTTGCGTTGTTTCATTTTATTATTGTTCTTTCCTAGTTTATAAACATCCTGTTTCATCTAAGTTTGTTCGATCAATGTCCTACTTCTTGAAGTTATATTACGAATTATTGTTTACGGATTTTGTAATATTAAAAAAATACTAAATATTATGGATGACGCCATTGACCGATTATCCTTCAATTCGAATTTCAAAGTAAAAAAACTGACAACAAAACAAACTAGTGCAAGGTCAAAAAACTATCCTTATGATGTTTTTTTTTTTTTTTCAAAGGGAAAAAAAACCCACAACACCATAAGGATATTGATTCCACGATCAAACTATCACGCCCAAATATTTAAAGCATCATTTGTAAAAATGAGATCCCAACTACTATCATCTTATCATCAAGTAGCATCGTTTCCGTCTGCCAGCATTGAAAAATACCGTGTTATTTAGTTTGTTGCTCTACTCTTTTGCTGTACGGTTAGAGCAAATTCGATGGCAAGGACAACTTGATTGAAAAAAGAATTGGACAAATAAATAGACAAATCAACAACAACAACAAAAAAAAGAGACAAATCTTCAGATGATTTATAATTCTCTGAATTATAAATTATTTGGGCTGTAATCTGATTAAAATAATTATCAAATTAAATATAATTAATTAATGATTTTTAAGATCTGGAATATTCAACATTCATTTAACTATATTACATTCTACTTGATTAACTTGTGGTGACATCTTAATAAGCCAGTACCTACCACTAAACATCGGTGGCCATTTTTGTATAGTGGATAAGTTACTGGATTAAATTATGAAAGCGAATTAATAGATTAATTAAAGAAGAGCTTCATAATGTACACTGCTTGATCGCTAATACTTAAAATCTTCACTTCGTGAACGAATAGTTTTGTCTTGTTCGGGATTCTTTCTTCATAATTTCAAGTAAAGGGGGGGGGGGGAAAGAAAGGAAGAAAGATTTTTTTTTTTACAGGATAGTTTGTTGTCTATTCTGAACTTATAACACATCAATTTTCTTAAATAAACTCAGCAAAATAGCTGTATTCATTTGCCCCCCAAACTATTTGGGCAAATGGCTAAATAGCAAAGTTTTCCTCCCCCTTTACACCTTGAAGTGTTTTTAGTCTTATTAAGGTCATTAATAATGTATAGGGTCAGAAGAATTGTGTTATCCAACATAAAGGCAACTAAGTTCTTTTAAATAATTTTAGGTGTATCTGTTATCTAATTTATGTGTATGAGGTGGGAAAAAAGTTTTTATTCTTTGCTAGATTGAAAGTGCCAATATTTTTGTTCTTTTTCAGTGCCAACGCCCTTATTGTAATGCAGCTAAAACGATGCGACTTTCATTAGGTGTTGTTCATCATTTTAAACTATACAAAATGATGATATTTCTAATATTTATTCTCTGATAAGCAATGTATATCAGAGTAATAAGCAGTGTATTACAATGTGATTAAATAATAAAATTTATCTGTAAAAGAAACAAAAGTATACATATGCTATTATATTCCACAACTAAAGAGTTTATTGTATTTAAAACTAATCTTCTATAATTAGTAATTCTAGTTATTAGAATGATTGGTATTGGGACAAATGCGTACTACCACTTCCGTACAGGTCATAAAAGACCAATAAATCACTCTAAGCCCATTGAAAAAAGGGGGTAGGGAGTAATTAGTCTAGGTTTGCAAAAAACATGTTATCTGTTGGCAAGAGTATTTGGCGGGAAAGGGTATTGGCGGTTTAACTAAGTTTTGATGCGTAAACATAAGAAAAAAAGTTTTGTCTCTATGTGACGAGATATGCTGGCTCTATACACACCATACCGTTTAGCTATGAAATTTGGCAAATATTTACTTTGAAGGATAAAAAAGTGATTTTTTTAAAATTTAATTAAAAAATAAAAGAAATATTGACTTTATTTTCGTTATAACTTTCTAAAAATTTACAGTAAAAAAAAACAGTTTTTACAGCATTTTAAAATTTAAAAAATGCGTATAAAAACCGTACGCAGGAATATTTCCTCGTGTCTTATACCTTATTGTTCAATATATATATATATATATAAAGACGGACAGACAGATAACTGGACGACAAAGATGGTAAATTTAAAGTATACGACGAAATACATCAAGAACGCTTGCATTACTACGCTTGAATTCTCTGAATTATTCATTCACAGTCTAAGTATGCTAAATATAGTTCTCAAATAAAAATCAATAAATTTTAAAAGAAAATGTAAAACAGAAATTCCATTCTAAAAAATTACGCCTAAACTCAATTATTACCATCACAAACGATTCTAATTGTTTTAAGAGAAGCTGATCATTTAAATGTACATTTCAAACGATTAATAATACATAAGTCAATAAAGAATTTAACAATTGATAACTTTCCTACTATTTGAAATTAAATCTGTTCAAAGCTTTTGAACTTCTGGGAATCAAATACATAATACATAGTAAAAAATTTGGAGGGAAAAGGTTGTTTCGAGATTTGCATTATCACAGGACTCCTGGAAGGTTTAAAATGGCCATGAATTCTTCTGAAATTAGAAATAATTACACTGCTTAAAATATGGTTAAAAAACGCATAGATAATCAGTAAAAATTTCAATAATGGTGTAGGTTTATATTGTTCAAGGGTAAATTACCAGAGCTTCATTTAATACTATTGTTAATGGCTTATTTTACATACAGGAACGATCTATAAAAAAAAATTAAAGTTTCTGAAGAACATATACTGCATATATTAATGTAAATTTATTACTACGTACATTAATGTAAATATTTTTTTAAATTCTGTTTTAGATTTTATCAATAGATTTGTAATTAGGGTTTAATAAATAGTGTCACTAGAAGAAAATTAAATTTGAATTCAGCTAATATCACCTACAAATTTTCGCAGATAAAAAGGATCAGTTGGCAAAATATTAATATACTTCTGATTTAGTAAACTATTTATTTTATGCACCGTGTAATAACAATATTTCATAAATAAAATTCAAAGTCGTATAATGAACAAATAATTTATCTTTATCTGAGCAGATTTTTCATTTAAATGTAACAGCATTGAAATTAGATCTACAATGATAAACAGAAAAGTTTAAATTTGTAAAAGAAATATATAGCACGGAAAATTAACATTCGTAGTTGGAATCTTTTCTTACTGCTTACGTCATTTCAAGATTTTTTTTTTATAACTATTCCCATCTGACAAATAATTTCAATGCTTTTAACACCATTTAATTGTACTCCATACTTAAGAAACAATATTTTTGTTTAAAGTTCCTATATTTAAGTAACATACATTTCAGTGTTCAAACTTACTAAATTAAACAAACGAATCAAGAAGAAATAAAATAAAAACTAATGAAATCAAAATTCTTTTGTTTAATGCAAATCGTTATATTCATGTAAAATAATTCATTTACCAAAATCTAGATTATTGTTCCAAAGTCGATATAGTATTTATATGAAAAAAATATCATTGGTCATTAATTTTTATCATATTTTTTGAATAAACTCCTTGAAAAGCAATTCATGCTTCATAAAAAACCAAGAGGAAAATATCGCATGAAATGGTATTAAACAACATTAAGTATTCGAAATTTTGTTAAGTATGTTAACTCTCGCCAAATCTGACACTTTTAGATAACGTTTAAAATGTTGCAGCCTCTTCAAAAATTCATCCTTTACAGTAACACAATCCCATTGTAAACGCGACCATTGATTGACAGTTTTATGACTCGTACGCAAATGACTCGTACGAAAGAGTCATACAATTTGATTTCTCTCATTCTGCACTTTGCAAATCCTATCTTCCATTATTTCAGCGTTTGGAGAAAAGGAGATTAAATAGGTTGAAATGGGAAACAATTGCGACAGATGTCAGTGACCTGGCGGCGATGTAAACAATAAACCTTTAAGCATATTTTGAATTGAGATTTTGAATATTTAATGTTTACAATAACATCTGTTTTTTGTTTTTTTTAATTTCAAAGCTTTGAGGTGGGGTAATGTGATGCTCCATAAGAATAGTGACTAGGAATTTGAAAATTTGTTGCCCTATGAAAATATTTAATTATTAATAAGATAACTGAGCAACGAAAAAAAAGTTATTGGTTTTCTGAAAAATTTTAGCTTGCCTAAAAAGTTTTGCAATTGGGCGTCTTTTTGATATTGGATTTTACATCCAGTTGTCATAATTTCTTATTGTATTTTTATAATAGTTTCAATGTTTACGTTATAAAAAAAGTATTTTACTAGTTTTAATATTTATTTAACACAAAAATCTGGTAAAGGAATAATATTTAAACTTATATAAAAAGATATATAAATTCCTTTAAACTATATTTTATGTTTTTAAAATTATTTATTTAATTGATTTAAAAATATGCATTTTAATTCACAATATAGGAAAAGTATTATTTCAAGTAAAAGAATTCTATATATTTAGAAAATATAAAATATAATTCAATATATGTTTATACATTTTAAAAACTATTTATTTGAGAAATATAAATAGGCTTATCGAACTGTTTTTAATATATTTATTTGTGGCAAATACGTTTGATTTTGATTTAGTCATTTTTTTTCTAAAATGTCACATACCATCTATAAAATATGAAAATAATGTATTTATCTTAATGATGATATTAAATTGTTTTCTTTTTAACATCGAAATGCTGTGTAACACATCTTATTTTTTTCTTCATTTTTCAACAAATCATATTGTAAGCATTTTAGCAAAGATAAAATTGCAATTAAATATTTTTTGGTTAAAAAATATAAATTATCATAGTAAATATTAATATCAATGAAAACATTTGTATTGCACGAATTACTTCTAATTCAGTTTACACATTGGATAAGATGGCTATATTTAACACTAGCCGCCTTTGGCGACCAGCTGGTTCGCCATGAGTAATTCATTCTAAAATTTTCAATTAAATCACATATTCATTAGCCTTGAAGAAATTCCGGACATGTATTGGCCTGAAATTAATATTTTCTTTAAGATGATGGACGGAAAGTTCTAAAAGTACACCTTTTCCTAATAATATTCTTTAATTTTATAAATCAGTCAGTTTGACCCATCGGTTATGCTTCCAAAATATTTTTAAAAAAAATCGATGATGTTGCCAAAATATTAAATATGTTTTTTTAAAGAAAGCGAGAAAGGGAAAAAAAGTATTAAATTAATGATACAGATATTGCAAACGATTACATAAATATGCCATTAAGTCGGGATTTCAATGCATATCCTGTCTAAATTCAATCAGGTTTACCGTAAATAAAGAAGATTCATTGAGTTAATGATATAGATATTGCAAACGATTGTAGAAACCTTTGCTTTGCATTTATTTTTTAAAGAAAATATCTAATTTATTTTATTTTATCCAGTCACGTGCTCAAAGTTGCATTTCTTTAGATTTATTTTGCGATGATAGTTTTTTTTATTTGAACTTCCGTCATTGTTTTCTTTTATTTTATCCAGTCACGTGATAAAAATATGGTTAAAATATTTCTTTAAAAATTCGTTAAAAATAGAAGCTTACGTTATAAATTAAAAACACTGATACCGTTAGAAAGCTAATTTTTTTTTATCTTTAAATTGATGTAAAAATAATGCTTGTGCAATAATATTTTCGGAAGTTATAGCGGAAAAACGTCGAAATTTCGCTTAAATTTTAATTAATTCAAATTCTAACTAAAAATTCGAAAAAAGGGCTCCGAGGTGCACATTCCGGACCTCCAAGGTATACATGTACCAAATTTGGTAGCTGTAGGTCCAACGGTCTGGCCTGTAGAGCGCCAACACACACACACACACACACACACGCACATTGAGCTTTATTATAAGTATAGATTTAATTTTCGGCATTATTTTGTATATTTCGAAAAATAATCATAGTTTTGCTATTAAAGTGCTTTTAATATACCTCCTCTAATTTGATATTTTCATTCATCTGGGAGTTTTATGGTTTTGAACCTACCAAATTACTTAAAGAATTGAGGAATAATTGAATAAGATAAATCTATTTATCACATAATTTTCAGCCTCTTTTCGTATATTTGAATCATAATCATAATTTTATCATTAATGTGCTTTTATTAAACCTCCTCTAATTTGATACTTTCATTAATCTAGAAGTGTTTTGGTTTGACATCTATCAATTACTGAAAAATTGGGAAATTTAATTTTTTGGAACAGTCCATTGAATGACATATTCAAAAGATTTTATAAAATTTCTTTCTTTTGTAATATTATTTCATAGTTCTTGATATTTTAAACTAAATCAATCACAGTTTTTCAAAGAGTTATAATGTTAAATCTAAGAATGAATAAGAAGCCAACGCCTGACTAAGGCAGGGGCATATGGGGCAGTTGCCTAAGGCACCACATCAGAGGAGGACCCCAAATCGAATAGAAAGTTTTTTTTAAGTTCCTTTTTTAATGAACTTTTTTAACATTGCTTTTTAAAGACAAAAAAATAATAATAATAAATCCCAGTCAGTGTGGGGTAGGTTAAATAAGCTTTTGCCCCAGGCGCCAATTAGGCTAAGACAGGCCCTGTAAGAAGCAATCAATAGTGTTTGATAATGGTCATAAATAATTGTATAAGAGTGAATAAAATTCAATTTGAGCTTTTTTTCCCTAAATATATTTTTATTGTTACAGCATTAACTTTAAAATCTTTATTATATTGTTTACAATCCTTTACGATTACTTAAAGTGTTCATTAAACTATTAAAAGAATAAAGTAATACACTACACAGCAGCTGATGTGTCCTTAGTTGTTCTAAAATTAAACCAAGACTTCAGTGTCAGGAGACTGAGAAACAAGCTGTACGATCAACAACTGCTTTTCTATTCCGGAAGTAACTTGAACATTAATTTCCTGTTTGTTTTATTTATGAAAGTGTTATTTTTTTTATATAGTAAACACGAACATGGGACAACTACTTTCTACAGTTCTAACTGTTTCGTTTCTTACTTTTCCGTAAAACAACTTTTAAGCCTTTTAAATTTTCAGACAAAATATCCTTCCAAAACAGTATTTTAATACGCCTAATATAGTGTCATTTTTTTCAGAATTTATGAGAAAGAACAGCTAAATATTATTGCAAAAAAATGTGTTTTACGCTTTTCAAATTTTTTTAAAAAAATTAGCTTTTAAATTATACTAACTTTATTATCCTGCATTTAGAATGTGGTGATTCTGAACATAGCTATTATCGTTAGTAAAAAGCGAGGGAAATGATTTTGGACCACCTGTTTACATGGTCGATAGAATAAATGCGTATAAGAATAAATCTCCCCACCACTTAATTTCTCGTTTTTGCTAAAGCATTATCAGTTATTGAAAGAAATCGTTTTATTTATAATATCGAGTTTCCGGTCTTTATGGTAAAATTCTTTTTCAAAATAAAAAAGACAACGTGTATCTAAATATTGTTAGATTCGATATTTTGCATTAGAATAGACATTTTTTTAGTCAATTTATTCATTACTAGCCGCCTTTGGCGATCAGCTGGTTCGCCATGAGTAATGAGTTCTAAAATTTTCAATTAAATCACATATTCATTAGCTTTGAAGTAACTCCGGGCATTGATTGGCCTGAAATTAATATTTTCTTTAAGATGATGGACTGAAAGTCCTAAAAGAACGCGTTTTCCTAATAATATTCTTTAATTTTATAAATCAGTCAGTTTTAATGATTGATTTAGAAGACTGATTGATTTAAAATATTAATAAAATATGGCTCACAGAGCAAAGTATGAAGAAATCTAAAACTCATTATTCATAAACGCATTGTCAGACTCAAACTACACAAAATGTAATTATTTACTTCATTTAGATCAAATCAATAGTATTAAACAATATACGTATATGCCTATTAATAATATTTTACAAATTGGCCATTGGAAAGGAATTTGAATGCATATCCTGTATAAATTCAATCCTGTATAAATAAAGATAATTTATTCAATTAATGATTTAAATATTGCAAACAATCATAGAATCGTTTGCTTTGCATTCTTTAAAGAAAATATTACATTTTATATTTATTTTATTTTATCCAGTCACGTGCTAAAAGTTGCATTTCTTCCGATTTAATTTGCGATGATAGTTTTTTTTTTTTTTAAATTTGAACTTCCGTCAAAATGATGGCAACACGGTGATAAAACCTAATTTTTTCCCTTTGACGCGCTCTTGCAGATTTTATAGAAAGCCCTGCTAATCTATTGAGGAAAATAAGGATAAATCAGTTCTCCATCTTAGAATTTTGTGCATTATGAATAACGATATAGAATGTGCTTTGAATGTTGCAGAAATCTAAGCTTTTAAATTTGATATTGAGTTTAGTCATTCTATTTTCATGGAAGTCATAAAGATAATTACGCGTGAGAAAGCTAAGTGAATTTCGGTTTTATTATCATTAATAATATCCATTATTTTAATAATTTTTCTTTATTTTAGCAAAATAGGAGAATTTTAGATTAAATTGGATTAATAACTACATTTAAGTGTATAGAATTCATAAGAAACAGCGCTTTTGCTTCTGATTCATAAAACTTCCAACTCAAGACCACGTGAGCGGAATTTCTTCACTTAGTGAGCCTTATTATTTACAACAGAGCCAAATATTTTTAATTATGGCTCTTTATCAGCAACAGCCAATATACTTTTAATTTATAAATTTACTATTTACAAATACATTTAATATACAAAAGAGTTGCTCTTATTTTGCATTTAATAGTTTCATTCAATGAATATGAAAAAAGGTCAGTTACAAATCATTAATCAATTTACAATTATAAAACTTCTTTAGGTGCATACATGCGTAGGCTAGACTATTTGAATTGTAACTAATTAATTTGATATACTTCGGAGAGTAAAAATGTATACGTTGGAGAGAGATATATAGTTTTTAAAGTTTAATAAGATTTTGATTTGAAGAGAAATAAAGTTTTGGAGTTTTTCTGCGATAACGTCCGCAAATGTTACAGTATAAAAATTATTTTTATATAATCTTAAAATTCACAGATTATCTTATCTATGTCTTCGATAAAAAAAGGTAATCGTCTATTTTTAATTATTTTTAAAAAATATTTTAAACGTATTTTCCAACAATTTATTTTCAACAAAATAAGAATAAAATTTAATCTCCTAGTACGTTAGGCGTGCATCGCAGTAATTAGCTTTTATCGATTGTCATCACATTGACAAAAGCTCAAATTAAAAGATTAAATTAATTACAGCAAATGAAATCTAAAAAATTGCTATTTTCAATAAGTGCTCGTATGAAATGAAATAAACTAAAAACGTGATATTTTCTTGGAAGATAAGTAAAACAAAAAAAAGTTTCCATGAACTTTTAATGTGTGTAAAGTATTAATTCAATAATTCTGTGGTTTTTAAAATCAGAAATAGTTTAGATATATTTATATAAAAAATGTTGATTGCTAAAGATAGCTATTATATATAATTTCTCGAAATTTTTATCTGAATATATTTGTTTAAAATTTTTCTAACAAAATGACTTAATATGGTATCAAGATGAGCGTGGAATAAAAGAGCCTTCATTTGAATGCACGTGTCGATTAAACACCAGTTGTTTTTATCACGTACTCTCACGCCTTCAAATGATTTGATAACATTCAGCAAATTCTTGATGACTTCAAGCATTTTGCATCAAAACATTTAAATGAGAGCATTCATTCTTCCTTAGTGAAGACTCATCTGAATGGCCTTCGTTGATATCAGTGAGAGCACTCAAGTCACGAAAAAAAGTGTGTAATTCAAATTAGAATGCACAAGGTTAAAAATATTGCATTCACATTGTTTTCTTTTCCGAAAAACTCACGTGAGTTTTGTGTGTTAGATAGCTCATGAGCTGTATTTAAAAGTATACGTGATGTATACACTCTCAACATAGAGTTTCAACGACCTTAATAAACAAGGCTAAAATGTTTCTTTATCGTTTTGCCGCGAGTTTCAACTGCATTTCTCATCGTGTTTACAGACTATCAGGATTGATAATGCATAAAAAAATTCATTTTTGTAAACGTTATCAAACTTTCGTTTGAAGTATAAATTAAACAATAGTTATCAGATTAAACTGTCTTGCTACTTTATAACGATATGTTTATTTAGGATTCGGTTGCCCTTAAATTCTGACTAGACAGCTGCTGTATTTCTGTTACGTAAAAGAAAATAAAAAATCACATATGTGTCATCACTTTTTTTCTGAAACTTTGCTGTGCGATTGTCAAATATAATTATATATATATATATATTATATTTTAAGAGTATTAAGATTGGTGAATAGGCTGGTCATGAAAGGTGGCTATTAATATACAAATAACGTATTTAAATTAAAAAAAATGTTAAAAATGAATTGCAGATAAATTATTGTTATTATTACTGAATTTTCAATTGTTTTCATTTATCATAAAATATTTAAATCGAGTTTTCTTCCATTGTTGAAATCTGAGGGAAAAAAGGATTCTGTTTAATATTTGTGAAGTTTACATGTAGAATAAGAAAATGAAACCACGTTACCACGAAAGTTAGAAAAGATGCTCCGATCAATTTTATAATAAAATTATTGTGTCATGTGATTTGTCTTTGTTAGGATTGTTAAATATGTACTATGAACTAAGGAAAAGACTATTAAATTTTTTTTTTAAGATTTTCATAATTTAATGCTTACAAATATTTTTTTTCGATTCATGAACATTATAACTGCAAAAGTGATTTATTAAAAAAAAATATTTTCATCGAACCAACTGGTTTCCAAAAGCCAGTAGTTATCAACAAAAGCAGCGGTATTGATTTAAAAAATGCGAAATTCTCTAATAGCGTATTAACTGATAAGTCAAAATGTACGAAGAAGGCTTCGAAGTACGAAGTGTGCTTTTAGAAGGCTTCCAATAATTCCAGTTCCATACCAACAACTTAATATATACTTGAGATGATTTAGTAAAATGTTTAATACTCTCAATAATGCTACAAAAAAAAACTCCTTGAAAATTGTGCAAAATTTGTACCTGTTTCTATTAAATGTCACTAATACTTTCGTGAATAAATAACTTTATGCCGTTATTTTAGCTCAGACCTCCTTAACATCTTTCAAGGGGCTTCTGTTTAGTTGCTTAAAGTCTATATTTATTAGCTGGATGATAAAGCGTTTTAAAGAACTTTAAATAAAAAATAGGCTGCAGTTCTTTTTTATTCTTCTTCTATTTTTAATCTTTACGACTTTCTATTTGAATTCATATATTTCTTCTGCATTCCTCAAGTTTCAAAATTTCTTCGTTGAAATTTTCTCTTTCCCCCCCCCCCAAACAAAGACAACTAACAGATAAATCATGTCCAATTTTTTTTTCACTTAATTTTATAAATAAAATATTGTAATTATAAAAATAATCGATCATAATCAGTTTCGTTCTCAAAGTGTCTCGCTGAATTTGAAAAAAGAAAAAAAAAATGGACATATATTTGCTGATATATCAATTTTTAATGAGAAATAAATATATATAAATAAGAAAATGATCCTCTTGCACAAATTGTTGATGCGTATAAAATTTTCGGAAGGAATTTTTTAAAAACTTTTTTTGTTAATGACAAAGTCAATTTTTTTTAAAAATCCAGAAATGACTTCAGAAAATGTTACTATTATTTTGCACAATTGCAAAAATAAAACAATGCTTTTTTTTAATGATATGAATCTTACTGCAGTGCGATTACCTCCCGGCGAAACAGCTAGTTGTTAAAGACAATTAATTAAGAAAATAAATATGTAACAAATAATTAATCATATGTACAGATTTTTTTATGATGCATGTGGCTGTAAAGTTAAATTTGAATATTTTGTATAATTTTACATTCATTTAACAATCTACTATAATTTATGTTCAAAGAAATAATTTTATAAATTTTTAGTTGATACATTTATTTTTTTCCCTCTTCTCAAAAATAAAAATAAATGAAATAAAAATGATATATGTTTAAATAGCCATAAATTATAATAGCTATGATTAAAAATATATGTTTGAAAATTTTATAAATAGGAGCAAAAAATGGCGCGGATAACTGATATTTTAAGATAATGTAGAAATTATTTTCTCAATATAATTTCTAAACTAAGTAATTAAAAAAACACTAAAATTGTTGTCAATGGAAGTGATCTGCCCAAAACTTTCTCGCTTATTCCAATGAATTTGTTATGCTTGAAAGCGCCTTAGATGAACCTACTGGCTCATGTTTAACATCATTTGAAGTATAAATAAAATGAATTAATTTTTGTTGTATTATAGCATTTTAACTGAATCTATCGTGCCATCCTTGTCAAGCTATTTGGTGATTAGTCCCCAGAGGTGTTAATCGAGAAATAGAATTTGCGTTTTTGATACGTTTTCATCAATCGATTGTCACAAAAATATGATACAATGCTGCATTTGGAATCAAAAATTCCAATACAAATTTAACGTATTTAAGTCATTGTACTTTTGAATTATCGCGTTTAAATGTTTCTAAAAGTTCAGACCGACAGACAATTAACAAGATGTTGGATTTGACTAAAAATTTAACCCATATCTAATTTATTGATGTTAAATGTGTGAGTCCATTTTTATCTATCTAGATTTCTTCGTTTTGTAATTATAGTGTTAATTTACCTTCGAACATACTGACTTCTTTGAACAGAGTCTATTCAAAATTTGACAGGAATCTACAAATTTGGTTAAAAACCGTAAACCAAATTTAAACCGTTTTGCTCAAAATGAGTTATATTTGCCACAGACAGGCAGATGGACATTTTCTAAGCGTGTGTTTTTTGGAGGAAAATCTGAAACGTAGCGATTCATTAAAATCTGGAGTTTGAATTCTTTGACAATTACTATACTTTCTTTACGCTGTGTATACGAGAAAGAAAAAAAAAAATTAACGAGAAACATACATCTGTAAAGGTAATTTTAGATGCTTATCAGATTAAGTACAATTAAGTGCATTATGTATGTTATGATGATTTTCGTGACCTAATCATTATTAATTACTCATCACCTTTTCCTTAATTAAAGAATGCTTACTTTCTGTTATCTGGTGGAAACCTTTTTTCTTTAACCGATTTATTTATGTGAAATTTTTATTGCAATTCCACTTTAAACAAATTCCTCTTTGTAATGGTCTGTCTGATTTTAAAAATAAGAGTTAAAAAATATGAAAAATGAGACATATATACTGATATACACATACACACCTAACACAAACACACACAAAGAGAGAGAGAAGAATTATTCCCACCAGACATAGAATGTATAGAGATTATAAAGAGTCGATCAGATTCCGATTAGTCACCGGATTCTTTTTCCAAGAGCAATTGGGTATGTTTTTTCAATATTATTTTCATTCGAACGGGCTACAAGAATGAGCATAAATCATAAAAATTCATTGTATTTATGGATATAAATTAATCATTTAACCTAACAAGAAAAGAAAAATTGCTGAAATTGCATTCATGATGACATTTAAAACTGAATTTTGGATAAAACAAGTATATTTAGTTTTTAATTCATGGGAAGGCGATTTAGTTTGAGCTGAATTATTTGTTAGTGATAGTTATATCTCAATCTGATGGTGATACTGTCGAATGAATGAAAGTGATATAACACATGGATGTTATGAAATCGTTTCATTTATCTACTGAAAAAAAAAGGAACACCGTTTGAGCCTCGTAATTATTATTATACTGATAAAAGAATATAGATAATCTTGTTCCAGAAGATAACAAGATCCATTCAACCTGCAAATAAAAAAAAATCATCAAAAGATAGGAATCGGTTGAAAATTGTTTGTAAAAGATACAACATTATTGTTTGCGAATTCTTGTCTTATCTTAAACTTGCAGGTGGCGTAAATATACTTATATGAGTAAGATTATCCATTGTCCTAGTTGTTTTATAAAAATATTACATTTTTACAATCCTATGAAAGTGGTATAGTATCAGTCTCATTCTTCTTTGTAGAAAAAGCGTAAGCATTCTGGAGTCAATGTCATGGACAAATAGAAAATATTTGATGCCAGATATATGGGAAGGATAAATAGAATATAAAATGGTGGCGAAGAAATAGGAAATGTTCTGAACGTTTTAGTATATAATCGAACAGGAAAAGAAATTTTGCACGGGCATTTTGAAATCCTCGGCTTCGATTTTTCTTTTGCTTATGAAGAATTTTGGAACTATTTTCAAGGAAGATATTTGCAAGGTAACGTTTCATCTAAAGTGATTGCAAAAATATAAGGAAAAGATAGAATATTTCTCTCTCTTAAGAGACAAAGTGCCTTTCAATGATTCTTACTTCACGTGAACGTTATTATGAATACTAAAGAGTCATGTATTGCGAAAGGTTTCCTCAGCCTTATTTTCAAAACAGTCCCTAAATATTTTAAACATTTGCAAAATTAAACCAATGGGAGTGATCTCACAAAAACGTTCTCGCATACTCTCTAATAAACTTGTCATGTTAGATAAAATCTTACATGGCAGAATTACAATTGTTATGAAATATTAATTTTTGCCGTGAATGCAGCATTTTTACTGAATCTATCGTACCATCTTTGGAGAGATGTATGGCGATTAATCCCTGGCATGCAAATTAATAGAATCCAAAAAATCGAACATGCGACTGAATATCCTAACCAACTGAAACAACAGTTTGATACAAAGCTACATTTTAGTCATAAAAAATAATTTAGATGTTCTGTGTAAGATGTGCTTAGTTCCTTTTCTTATTCGATAATCACATAAAAAAATGCTTTAATAGTTATCTTTGTATCTTCTATATATGTTTTAAAATTTAAATAATTTTTTTATAAATGACATCAAATTGAATTTCTATTAGGATAATTCGATTTAGATATTAAATGGAATTAATCATAGGTTCTCGGGAAATTCTGAAGTCTTGATAATTTTTCTGAATAATGATATCACTAACCCATGTTTATTCATTAAAATTCAAATTAATCATAGTCCAAAGAATTATTATTTTGAACTGCTTTAATTCACTAAATTTGGGTGATCTCATTTTTTAAACTTTTTTCACAAACACGCTTTTTTGTAATTACAAAAGAATGTATCCTGGTCAGTCTAAGTATCCGAGTTGATCTGAATGATTTAAAGGTAATATTTGTCTATAGCAGAAATTTTTCGGTAAAAGAAGCTTCCCATCATTCGACAGGAGGTAACTCATTCCCACAACATTACTATAATTAGTAAGAATTTGTTTATACTCATCCTACAACTTCTCATCTATATTTGCCCAGGCAGATACATACTACTTATAAGATAAAATAAACCAATGGTAACAATGACTATATAATTTAAAATTGACAAATTTGAGGTATTTGAGACGTGTTAGAAGATAAGTCAAACTCCAAGAGCTACAATCTATTTAGTATAATTACTTCCGCAGTTTCTTGTTTTATAACATTTTAAACTTTTAAATCTATTAAAAAAGTTTCGATAGATCTGAAAAAAGGAATGTTTTCATTAAAAGTGTTTTTCTCTCTATATAAATGGTGCGATATAATGAAAAGAGTAAAGAATACTTTGCTTTTCCTGATAAATGTGCTTTTGTGGATATCTGTTGCAAAGTGCATTTCCGGAAGAATCTACCGAACAATCTTTCAATTCTGATCAATGTTGCATTTCAAAACTGTACAGAATGAATGACCTTAACCCTTTTCCCGGTATTAGCTTAATTCGGCTTAGAGAAGCTTTGTGTTGAAATTTTTGTTTTACGACTCCATTAAACATCATTTACTTGAGCTTTTCCAATGTAATAGACATCTGACACACCTTACATATCTGGTTCATCTTTTTTTTTTTTTTTTTTTTTTTTTCAATGATGAAACTTTACCTTGAAATAGAAGATTCTCGGAAATAAGTGTTTCGAATTTGAACGCCCTTGTATCCCTGTTGCTAAGCTATTCCTTTTTAATAGTGTTATAACATGGAATAAATTTGCATGAAGTTTTAACTTGCATGCAAGAACACTTATTAATTATTTATCACCTGTAGAAAAAAGTTGATAATATTTCATAGCATATATCTCATGAAATTAATTGAAAGATTAATTTTCTTTTAATTTGTAATGAACGGAAATAAAATCTTTTTCAATTGATGTTTGTACTAATAAACTGTTCGAGTCCTGGTTCGGGCATGGTTGTTATCTACTATGTATTCTATCTAAGCGGTGTGTGAGACAGAACCACTTCCCTTCCCCTGTAAAGTTAGGTTGTGCAAGCGAATGCGCGTGTATCTTTATACGAGCTAGGAGTCACACTTCTGCCCTCGGGTACTGAAGGACTTTGCTCTCAAAAGCTATTGCATACTCAGCTTACAATTCGTCAGCTGGCTTGAAAAGTACCACAAGTAACAACAACAACAAGTTATTATAAAGGAGAATGTTATCAATGGGGATCTACAGGTCAAACCACTTAACACAGAGCTACCAAATTTAGTATATATATATTTCAAGGGAGTGGGGATATGCACCTAACTCTGAGCCATTTTCTGATTATTTTGATTTTGATATCATTAGAGTTTTAATTAATTAAATGTAAGTAAGGTTTCAAAGTTTTTTTCTGAGTTTCTTACAGTTGCAAATAAATGAATGATCTTGACTCTTGTATCGGTAACTCTTAAAAAAACCTCTCGATAATTCTCAAAATATATTTATACGAAACGTAAGCTTCAAATCATTTTAAAATTTAAAAACTTATCTTTTCAATGATAGTAATTTAGTTATCACGCAACGTTTTAAAGAATTTTGACAAAACTATCATTTTTTTCAATAAATTAAAAAATAATTCTATGTCTAATTTTCATCAACATATGTTGTTTCCTTTGCTTCATTAAATAACTTACCAACGGTTTTTTTTTCCGCCATTGAATTTAATGAAAGAATCTGTTTATTATCTTTTCGGCTTGTATAAGGTTGTGTACAGAATTTCGAAACATGGCATGCAGTTAGAAAATAATTACCCGAATACTTACTGTTTTAATGAGACTCGGATATAAGGGGACTTCACATTAGTTCGATTAGGAAGGTTATATTACTCAATAAAAAAAGTACAATACACAAAACAGAAAGAATTTAAATAAAGAAGTGTGAAACTGTTAAAATATTACTAATTCTATATCTACTAGCCGTCTTTGGTGACTAGTTTGATTCGCCATATTATTAAAATTTCACGATTTATATTATTTTTATAGGATGCATTTATTTACAATAATATTTCACCTTATTTGATTCAACTGAAAAACCAGAACTCAGTCGAATCATTTTACTGCAATTAAAAAGTGTATATATTATGAAATAAAATTGAAAGTGGAAATTCTACCATTGAGTTACTGATTTGTAAAATCATATGAATTAAATGCTTTAATAGGTTATTTTAAAGTCCAACAAAAGGCAAAATTCCTTATTATAATTGTAAAATAGATAATTGTGAGAGTAACACTAACTGTTGTGAAATTTGTGTTGATACTAAATTTCAGTATGTATGTGTGTATTGGCGCTCTATAGGTCAGACCATTTGACCTACAACTACCAAATTTATCACATATATAACTTAAGAGAGTAAAAATGTGCAACTCAGGATGTTTCCTTTCTGTATTTTCCTTTTTTTTCCTTTTTGAATTTTATTTAGAATTCGTATTATGAAAAATTAAACTGAATTTTGGAATTTTTCCTTTATAACTTATGAAAACATTATGGTACAAAAACCATTTTTAGGCAAATGAAAAAAGTATAGTTACAGTAGTGAGAGATATAGAAGGTCAATAGACCGGGTTCTTTCGTTTTTAATAGCTCTATGACACTATGGGACTGTTTCCATTTGAAAGGTATATATACATAATAAATAGAATTTAACTAAGATAATGAAAATAAAATGCCTTTATGGGAGGCATTTTGGCTTAATGATAGATTTGAACTTATATTTAAGCGATTTATTTGAAATCAAGTATAGGCAACTCCCCAAAGAGCTTCTTGGATGTTTGTGAATATTAGTAAATAATAAAGTAGTATTATTGTTGGGTTGTATTCATAGCACAATTATGTGCTTTACTAACCTTGGTTAACCATAAAAAAATTAAAACAAAAGACCTCATATGTGCAGATATATTTTATATGATTTCTTTGCTTCGAAATAGATATGGATTCGATATTTCGAAAATGATAATAAAATCTAGATGTGTAAAATGAATTTTTCTTACTTGAATATGTAAATTCCTTCTCCTATTTGAATATGCAAATACATGTAAATGACATGAAGCAACAATCTACCATTTTGAGCAACATATGATCTTTTTTAAAATTTTCTGTTGCATATAGATACGCATGTATTTTGATCTTATTGAGGTTTAAACTTATGTACCAATACGATACATACAATGGGGAAGGAGAATCTCAAAAATTGCTCAAAGGGCGACGATTACTCTGGAACCGACCCTATAATGTTCAGACAAATTCTGATTCCTTGCAGCAAGTATTTCGTGATTTATAATACCCTCTTGGGAAATCTTTCCCTGTGCTACAATCATACTGCAGGTCGTCCGTTTCTCCATACGAGAAGTAAATACCAATCTATTGGGTTGTTCGGAAAGTCATTTCGTTTTTTTTTTTTGTCAAAATGAAAAGAAATTTTCGTTTAATGAATAAATTATTTATTAAATTATAAAATTGCCATTCTGGTCTAATACCTTTTGC
The DNA here is from genome assembly GCA_026543055.1 of Argiope trifasciata. Taxonomy (NCBI): domain Eukaryota; kingdom Metazoa; phylum Arthropoda; class Arachnida; order Araneae; family Araneidae; genus Argiope; species Argiope trifasciata. The sequence continues at coordinate 1,723,355 of JAPMOQ010039254.1, forward strand.
CATATCTTTGGTAGTAACATGATTACACGCTCGTAAAAGTTTTTGTCTTTGCTGTAAAAAAAACTGATCGAGGTGGGTTTTGGCCTCCTCATTTGAAGGAAAAATTTTGCAAATCAGTTCTGGTACTGATGTACTGTTAACACATCTTCTCCACACATATTGGCTAATTTATTTCTGGCTTGACAGCATTTTTACCTTTTATATAGCAAAAAAGAAAAAAATGACGAAAATGCTGTTTATTGCTCTCCATATTTAAAAGGGCACCATCCAAAAACTATTGCGAAGAATCAGCTGCACTTTTTCACACTCAAGCCTTGCTATATCAGCTCTTAAAACATAAAATGATTTTGCGGTTTAAGTATGAAATTGGGTGCGAAAAATACAATTAAATCCTCTGTCGGGAAAAAACGAAATTACTTTCCGAACAACCTAATAATTGGGAATTCTTAACCCGGTTCCTGCTGCCCGCACTCAGTCGATATTGACAACAAGTGGAAGTGTTGACCTTGAAAGGTCTCACGTACAGCCATTTAAGCTTTCCCGACTATGCTGTACTGATCATTTCAGAATCTTGAGATAGCAAACTTCGCCTCTTGCATTTTCCTAGGGCCGTTCCTAAGGCCCGTTCATCCGGCAGGTGAGCCACGCTCCCCCGCCCTCTTGTTGTTTTCTGGGGTGCTTTGATTCCTGCCCATTTTGCAGACAAATGTTCGGTAGAATCGACAGGCATCAAAGGGAATAGATACGCAGAAAGATGAGTAGTTATTACCCCTCCTAATTCTATGAATAATTTGAATTCACCCTATTGCTAAAAGTAAACATCTACTCCTATTATAATTCTGTCACCCCTTTTCTTTGATGAAATAAACTCCTCCTGATATGCTCAAAATCTTGGCGGGTTTTGAATCAGTGAATGAACAATATGTACTTATGACAACTGTTAACGTTCCCCACTCACCTTCCAAGTTAATACTGTTCGTTTCAATCTTCTGAGATCACCACTTTTCGAAGATTTTATCTCACTGAAGCGGTGAAGCGCAGAAGGATGTGGGCATTTGCGGATTTTACTTTATTGTCATACTAGCTATTACCCGCAACTCTGTTCGCCTAGAAATTTTGATGTATATGGACGAAAATCTATCAAATAATGACAAGTAAAAAAAAAAAAATTAAACCTAACCTAAAAACAATATATTTAAAAGTATAAGCATATATGAAAAATATATAACAGAAATACAATTTAATAACAACAACAAAAAAAATTAACGTAAAAACAATTTATTTACATTGTATACCCAAAATAAAACAAAACAGTAAATCAAGTCCGTATTTCTTTAAAATCAGGTCAAATCCATTTTATTTATTGATCGAGATTGAGATACCTACAACATTATTATACACATAATTTTTAAACTTTTAATTTAAATGAAAACATATTTGTCAAGAATCACGCCCTGAACTTTCAACGCCAGTTGGCGTAACGCACATGTCTGACATTCCTACGCCAGTTACGGTAATGCAATACAGATTAGAAATTTTTTATTTCCTTTATTCGGTTTTCTTTTAATTAAAAAGTTCTTCAGAATGAATCCGAAAGATCGATTAGTTAACAACATTCGATTTTAAGTACATCAAACACAAAGAAAATTAATAGAATCGTTTGAAATAATCGGTCGAAATTCTTCTAAGCTTAACCTTAACTCTGTCGGGGAAAAAATCTGGAGCCTTACTTATCTTTGCAGGGATTTGGCCACAGCTTTTTGACACGAAAGTTAGTTTTTAATTAATAAAAAAATAACCTCTCAATTAACCGGAATAAAAAGTAATCTGTGTTCTATTCCTGATTGTAATCTATCTTCGAGCTAAATTTCATCCAATTCTGTTCAGCCGTTCTGGCGTTATGTAGTAACAAACAACCAAACTTTCACATTTATATATTGGTATGGATGCATATCTATCCCTATTTAGTTATAATAAAACAATCCTTACGCACGAGCAAAAGAGCAGAATGTTTTAGAATTCATTGGCAAACAATGCATCGTGTTTCGACATACACTTTATGTTTGTATTTGATAACATGGAATCTATGAAAGCTAAAGTCTGAAATGAATTAACAAACTTCTCTAGGTTGTCCTTATAATAAATATAATTTTCCGTGAATGTTCGATGATACTACACAGGTAATCTTAAGCATTACTTTCCCTGTTTATAATTTTTCCTGATTCGGGCTTAACATTATTTATCAGTTATTGATATTATGTACCTATACTATTTTGTTGACAGGTTTAATTTTATAAAGCAATGCTAACAATTACTTAGAATAAGAATTATTGATTTTCCTTAGAAACTGACAAAATTTGTAAAATTTTAAATAATACAATAATACAAATATTTTTTTCTACAAAGATTGTTTTTCAGTCATTTAAAAAAATCAATAACTTTCCTTATAATTATTGAATAAAATTATTTAACCAATCAAAATTATACATAAAAAATGAATATGGATTTTTAAAATTTATGAAATTTAAATTATTTTCATAAAATGATATGAAAATGTGTTCCACAAATGAAGAATGCTCAAAACTTTAATTTTAAATTTGTCAGCACTTCCTTATAAAAAATATACTGTTAGTGCGATAGAGGGACAAATTATTACATTTACACATTAGGGGGAAAAATAAAAACCTTTATAATCTACAGTCTTTTAAGGAAAAAAATATATAATTGATTTGGAGTCAACATCGTTCATATCCAAATCAACTTATTTCTATCCTTTTTTTTTCGTATAGTAAATAAGAATGTTAGTGTGTGTCTGCCCATTTGTCTAGGTGGTAGCATTCTACACACAAGGTCATTTTACCAACGCTTATTGGAACATATATGTTTTAGAAGCTGACTTCTTTGACTTTTTGAGGCTTCTTCAGAATAATAAAGAAAATTTAATTAGAATTTTAACTAATTAAAGCTAAGCGGTGATTTTTTTTGTATTAGCTGTAGGAAATTTTACAGCACAAAAATAAGTTTTGAGTCATTTAAAATTAAAAAAAATATTTTCAATGAGTGATAAAATTTATTGATAGTAAAATAATAGATAATCTATTACTTTACTATCTGATGTCTATTACTTTGCTATCTGATTAATTTTTTTTGCAAATTATTTTAAACATATTTTCCAACAATATGTTTCTCAAAAAATAAAATAAAATTTTATTCTGTATGAGCAAATTGTTCCTGCATGAGAAAAAAACAACAATCCTAACTTTTATCAATGTGTTGGGTTATACTGATAAAATCTCGAATTAAAAGATAAACCAAAGCCTCACTACATACTGAACTTAAAAAAGTGCAATTTCGGTACATTCATACATTTGGAACAGAAGTGATCGTTCCCCGATTCAAGTCTAAATTACAATCTACGAATGAAATGCATGAATAAATTGCATCCCATGCAAAGGTCCATAACGCACTCTTGAACCTAGATGGTGCTACTGAAACAAGAGACGGCAATACTCCGATCAAAATCGTTAACTTCATAAGCGGGCTTGTTGCAAGTGCTATAAGCAAAATGAAACAAAAAATTGGAGTATCAAGAATATGTTATTGAAGGTTATTCATAGCACGGAAGGACTGCGAATTTCATAATTTTTATAGAAATGCATTTATTAACTTTAAAAATTATACTTTTTTACGACTTTAATCTTTTTAAAGTGAAAACTGAATAGTATAATGAATAAGAGAAAATATTTACAGTTGCGTAAATTACATATATTTCTGAAATAGTGCATAAACTATGTAATACATACTATATAAATGCATATAAAAAGCTGCACAAGACTTTCAGAAGGATTCTATTTTCTGTATTCATATTTTAAGAAATCAAATTTATTTTCATCAAAAAAAAAAGTTTTTTTTTTTTTCCTTTTTGTATTAGTTGAAGTTTATTCACTTTTACTTTAACTTGGTTTAACTTTGCTTGTTTAATATCTGCATACGTTCAAATTCTAAGGAATTTTAAAGCAAATTAGAGAAAATTACTGTAAAATTAACAAAAGAGCATATCATTTCTAAAATGGGTTGAGTTACAAATTTTAAAAAAATCTGAAGCTTAAACACATTTTTTTTTTTGTGAATGCCACTACAACTTACATAAAATATTTAAGAGAAAATTTTGTTGATCTTTAATCTTGGCGGACCAGCTATTTGCTGAAGGCGGCTTGTGTTCCCATAAAAAAGCATTTCTCAGAAAAAACAGTAAACATTCTTTCCTATTTATACTAAATAAGGATTTAATCAATCAAATTGAAATTAAATGAATTTTTTGCCTACAAAAAGTTTAGTTTCAATTGGAAGAAAAAAAAATTCAAAGATTATTTTAAATTTGATTATTTATTTAGAAAAAAAGCGTTGTTTCATACTTGAATTCTTTTTTTTAAGACTTTTTGCAAAATCATTGAAGAATTTAGCATTTTCATAAAATTAATGATTTGTGACAAAGCATTTTTTTTCTTTTGAAAAATTCACTGCTGTTAGCCTATCTACAAGTCTTATAATCTTTTTTTTCCAATTCGATCCTAAATTATTTATCTAAGATTGATACAAACATCTTTCGAATCCTATCGAAACATCAAACGCACACACTTCCTTGAATTTTTTTTAATGGTTTTTTTGATGGAAAATACATAAAAGTCATCAAAATAAGCTACACAACTTTCTCAGTAATATATATTTTTTCAATTAATAAAGAAAATGAGCAAAATGAAAAAAAAAATACAATAAAGGATAAATACGATTGAGAAAGAGGGGAAAAAAGCCGATGAACGATGTGAAACGATTATTTATAAAAACAAAATAGAAAATTATGGCAGATTCATAAATTGTGATTGCCATATTTCTTTTGTTATTTAATTGATTGGCTACACGAAGTAGCAGTTTCGATCCGGTACCAGGACTGTTTTCAGAACTCTCACAGTACTTTTTCATCTCTCAGATCCATCTACAACAAGACCAAAGATGATCTCCTCTGATTGGCCCTCAGGAGTCGGCTCCAGAATCCTGACCTCACGATTGGACGACGCTTTCCCTGCACCTCCGACCACGACTGACCTGCAGTTCTCTCTCCTTGGCTTGTTTTTCTCAACATCAGACGACATCGTAGCTGGTCACGGCATGCACTGAAAGCCAGGCCACTATCTATTCTCTTCAGTAACGGAGATCAAGCCCCATACTTGTCGGGCTAGGCGCTCCGTGAAACAAATCGTTATTCTTTTGTTATTTAATATTTTGTTTGCATTTTGCGTTGTTAGGTAACGATTTAATCCTTCCCCATCTCAGCCAGAAGTGGTAAAGTCTCGGTTTCGGAATCAAAGAGTTTCAGGCTCGACATCTAATTCCACCGAAGAACCATTGTAGCGGGTCTATACATCGGGGTGGATGGATAGACCCTCTGATGTGGTGTGAATGTTTTCGGAGGGTTTCCAAGTCAGGAGTCATCCTTGTCATCTGATCTCGATTCAAAATTACGAGGTCCATCCCCAAATTGCCCTAATGTTGTTTTAATATGCATATTAAAGTAACACTGTATACTTTATTAGTATGTATATAAACTAAAATTTCCTTCCGAAAGAGCATCGAGGCTTGAAGATTGAACTGAATGTAAATTGTCATATCTCATAAAAATTATTATAATCATATAAAGGCCTTAAAAATAATGCAAAACCTTATCAAGATATAAAAAAATGTACGTTTTAAATTCGGTATGATAAAAAAATAATAAATTGGATTATTTTGAAGTTATTTCATTTTCGAGATGAAAACTAATTTTCAAACCTGCCTAATTAAAATACCTAATCTAATCTAATATAAAGAAGGCATATTATTGAAAAAAAATTTTTCTGTTGTTCTAACATAGTTTTAAAAAAACGAAGAATAATGCGCGGTTTTCAGTAAAACATATTTATCGAAAGAAAATGACACTTTGACAATAAATCATTAGCACGCAATAACCGTTTCAATTACTGCATTCTTTAATTATTGAATTATCATTTCCGTAATTGAGAACTATTTTTACTTCGTTGATTTTACGAGAATTCATCAACGAAAACGTAATTGTTCCTTGCGCTCTGATACTTTCACAGGGAAATATACTGGAGAGGAAAAACATCTCTGCATCACAAAAATTTGTCTTTCGCTTGGTATTTCCTGAACAAAGAAGATTTAGTTGAGGAAAATGATTGAATAGATGGTTTGAGCCTTGAATATTATCTAGAAATTATAATTTTAGTGAATATGTAATTGAAACTTTAATTATATTTATTGATAGCAACAGTACATTAAGTGAAAATATACTGATGGTATATCAGCTTAACATAATTAAATGTTGCCATCTTTTTAAAATTTAATAAAAATTTTCAGTTTTCTTTCATATTTCATTTTTTTTTGCATTATTTCATTTGTTTACTGCACTGCTGTGCTGATACAAGACGAATTATTTTTAATTTGTGCTTTGCCAAGTATAGTCTAAAATGGCATTTTTTTTCTAATAAATTCTACAAAAAGGAAAAAAGAATATTAATATCTATTAAAAATTATTATTCATGAATTACCACTTTTAATAAAACAGGAGAATGCATCTCTGTTAAAGCTTTGAAATTTCAGATCGCTTACTTGAAATTTCTAAATTCAAGAGGAATAAACTTTGGGAAGTGGAAATATGCTCCTACAATATATTTTTGATTTTTTAATTAACATTTTAATTCATCAAAAATTAAGCAAAATTTAGTATCACTCGATGATTACTGTCGAAAATATTCTTTCAGAAAAAAAGGTTTTTTCACCATTAAAAAAAGTATCAATTTAATGATCGAACAAATCAATCAATTTCTTTTCAATTCTGACAGTTTTTGCAAAAAAAAAAAAAAATCTTTGCTTTTTTTTTATTGCTTTTAACATTTTTATTATTGCATTGAACTTCAAACCGTTTTCATTGTTACCTTAAATATTTAATAAAAAAGTTTTTCTTTGGTAAGGTAGAAATATTTTATAATAGCTATTGCTTGCAATGATCATTATGTAGCTATTCAAATAGCATTGAATGGATCGTTCATTTCTAAATACATACAAAATCAATGGGTTATAATGATCAATCTCGATGGTTGGACAGGAAAAATGTAATACCGGCAATACGATTAAAGAAAAATAAAAAAAAAGGACTTATTCCCGTTAGATTATTACCGTCATTGAATCAATCCATTCCCTTTACTATCTGCAATTTTTCATTCAGTGAGTCAACAGCTGCGACCATTTACTGTTTTGCCATGGGCAAATGTCGTTTGTTGAACATGAAAAAAAAAAGTGTCATCAACTCCCTGACTTAGCGAACCAGAGGCTGCGGAACTTACCTGACTGTTTCCTAATCTATTGCTGAAATGTTGGAGTGATATTGATCGATACTCCGGAAGAATGACAATTTGATGTGCAAATGAGAGCATTATAGGATGGGGTCGTTCAATAAACGTTGAAGGAGTGATTCATCAAAATAGTGTTCATTAAGGACATGTGAATGGATCTTGCTTCGTTAGACAATCAAAGAATTTAAGATGATTTAAATGGCATAGTGAATCAATTGATGAATTGTATTCTTTTGAAAGGTTAATTCAAAAAATAATACCCAAAAAAATGTTTTTCATGATAACATTTTAAAAGAAGGTTTTTTAAATTGATTTTTTATTACAAAATTGAAGTAATTTTCAGGTATTTTAGTTGTACGGATCACGGATATGTAATCTTTACTTTGGTATAAACCCAAAATAATGATTACAAGAGGCGTTTACTGTATTTTCTCTATCCGCAGTTCAGACAAATAAGGCAGAAATAAAATTCCAGAAATTGATAGATTAGCCGAATAGTTACGTTTTTTATGATCCAAAGCAAAATTAATGTTTAATGAAATGCAAAATTTTATTAATCTAAATCAATTTTGAGTTATGGTGGGCATTTATGTAAGAACGTATTGACAGTATCACTATTGATATATTTGTTCAAAATTTGTCCTAAATTTGCAAAGTGTACACTCTTTATGAATTCTGTCGTTGTTTACAGACTTAATCACAGGAGCGATTTGCAGGGTTAGGGAACGTTCAGAGCTCAGAGATTCATGAAAATCACGGGTTTTTTTTCTGTTTAGTCACTTTAAAGCTACTTGTACGCTTGTAAAGTTCCAAGAGCCACCAAGGGCAAACGCGAATTTTGCTCAACGAAAACAGCGCTTTTGACCTTCGAAATGGAAGAAAGGAGTATTCAAGAATGCCAGAAAATAGTTGTTTAAATTTTTGCTCTTCAAAGATTGACTAATCCTTTTCATGTTGATGAATAGCGTCTACGGCAATAATATAAAAGTAAAAAAAGAAAAAATACGAACAAGAGATTTTGACGAATCGTCACGTTTCAGACCTTCCTGAGTTCGAAAATTTTTCACTTGTCTGCCTGTGACAAAGATAACTGAAAAATATTTAGAAGCTAGATAGTTGAAATTTGGTATTGGTTTTGTTTAAGAGGAAGTTCGTTCTGTCCGGCCTAATATTAGTTAACATGATTACTGCTAACGAAAGGAGTTAGACCTATAATATTCGGTATAGAGATTCAACATTTAAAGCGTCTATCAAGTTTTGAGCCAAATGCAAAAATAGGTTGATCGTCTACCGCTTTGTACTTTCAGAAACTTAGTGAGATAATTCAAATACGCAGTGACTTGAATATATGAAATATAGTATGGAGTTTTGTGATTACAAGTGCAGTTTTGTGTCAAATCTTTATTCCAATCAATTGAGAAAAATGTGTTTAGAACGTAATTTCGATTTTCGGGTGCTTTAACTGGCGCCTGAGATTCGATTTTTGGGTAACTGGGATTAATCGCGGAACAATTATCCAATCATGAATAGATAAATTAAATAAAAATGCTGTGTCATGAAAGGTATCATTTGCAATGACAAATTTATTAGAAAAATGTACGAGAAACCTTAGGGTGAAGAGATAGTTTTCGATTTCTGTTAATATTGCCAAAAGAGCGAAATTGCAACTATATTTACTTTCTGTTTTGACATTGGCAGGATACTTTGGAAATTCAAAATTTTGATACCCCACTTGATAAATATGCACAAATATGTTGTTATCTGTGATGTTTGTTATATATAGTAGCTCGCAAAATAAATCATAATATGAAATTTCACAACTATGGTATAATTATGGCCTTTTTATCAAATAGCTAGATGTTTCATTCTAGACGGGTTGTAATTAAGTTATCAATGCCTGAAATCTGATTCTCACTCATTAACTAGAAAAAATTATCAAATGTCTTGACAGAGTGCTTCAGGAATGTGATTACGTTCTGGATAAAGTTTTTGAAAAACGTTCAAAAATAATTATATTTTTAAATATTTGCATTAAAAAAAGATTAAAAAAACATCTGTAAAAATAAAACAGTTAAGATGTTAAAGCGATATGTTTTTAAAAATTTAAAAAAAGGCTATTTTTTGGCTAAAAAGATGTAAGAAGAGACAAAGAACTTCTAAATTTAGAAGTTTATCAAATGATTTGTTTAAAATTTGGCAGATAGTTTAAGTAATATATTATTTAACTCTTGAACTAAAAAAAAAAAATGTTTTTCTTTTCATTCTTTATACTCTGAAGTTCGACTGATAAATGATTCGAAATTTTCAATTTCTTTTCTGCATTTTCCGAAGCACTGAAACAACTATAAAATGTTTCTAAATGAATATATTGCTTATTCCCTAATTCAAGAACTGTAGAACACATTAGGAAGTCTTTATACCAAAATTGTACAAAATAATAAGCATTAGATTCTAATTTATGAGTTCTCTCTTAAAAAAATTTGACCAAAGATAAGAACCTGAGAGGATAGCCTCTAAAGATGTAAAACAGCATTATATTGTATATAAATGCAAAAATAAAAATCAATGTGAATTCTCAAAAATTAAATCTAGAAGCATAATTCAAATGTTTTTGTAAAGATGTTAACATTGTAGCATCACATTAAGAATATCAAGAAAAAAAAATTGAATTTTTAACGTAATCATTTATTTTAATAAGCAAACAAAAAGAAAATTTTATCATTTGCAATTCATTTTAGCTGTAAATCTATACTTATAATAAAGCTCAATGTGTGTGTGTGTGTGTTTTGGCGCTCTACAGGCCAGACCGTTGGACTTACAGCTACCAAATTTGGTACATGTATACCTTGGAGGTCGGGAATGTGCACCTTGGAGCCCTTTTTTCGAATTTTTAATTTGAATTTGAATCAATTAAAATTCAAGCGAAATTTCGGTGTTTTTCCGCTATAACTTCCGAAAATATTATTGCACAAACATGATTTTTATATCAATTTAAAGATAAAAAAATTAGCTTTCTAACGGTTTCAGTTTTTTAAATTTATAACGTAAGCTTCTATTTTTAACGAATTTTTAAAGAAATATTTTAACCATGTTTTTAGCACATGACTGGATAAAATAAAAGTATGCCGGAAGTTCGAATAAAAAAAAACTATCATTGCAAAATAAATCTAAAGAAATGCAACTTTTTGCCCGTGACTGGATAAAACAAAAGAAATATAAAATGTGATATTTTCTAAAAAAATAAATGCAAAGCAAAGGATTCTATGATTATAGAAATAATCTAAATAATTAATTCAATAAATCTTCTTTACGGTAAACCTGATAGAATTTAGACAGGATATACATTGGAATCCCGACTTAATGAAATATTTCTATTATCGTTTGCAATATCTGTATCATTAATTCAATTTTTTTTTTCATTATAAAATGTGATAGTTTCTAAAAAAATAAATGCAAAGCTAAGGTTTCTATAAAATCTGCTAGAGCGCGTCAAAGGGAAAAAATTAGGTTTTATCACCGTGTTGCCATCATTTTGACGGAAGTTCAAATTAAAAAAAAAAACTATCATCGCAAATTAAATCTGAAGAAATGTAACTTTTAGCACGTGACTGGATAAAATGAAATAAATATAAAATGTGATATTTTCTTTAAAAAATGCAAGGAAAAGGATTCTATGATCGTTTGCAATATTTAAATCATTAATTGAATAAATTATCTTTATTTATACAGGATTGAATTTATACAGAATATGCATTCATATTCCTTTCCAATGACCAATTTGTAAAATATTATTAATAGGCATATATATTGTTTAATACTATTAATTTGATCTAAATGAAGTAAATAATTACATTTTATGTAGTTTGAGTCAAACAATTCATTTATGAATAATGAGTTTTAGATTTCTCCATACTTTGCTCTGTGAGCCATATTTTACAATATATTTTTATTAATATTTTAAATAAAAGTTGCTACATCAATCAGTGTTCTAAATCAATCATTAAAACTGACTGATTTATAAAATTAAAGAATATTATTAGGAAAACGCGTTCTTTTAGAACTTTCAGTCCATCATCTTAAAGAAAATATTAATTTCGGGCCAATCAATGCCCGGAGTTAATTCAAGGCTAATGAATATGTGATTTAATTGAAAATTTTAGAACGCATTACTCATGGCGAACCAGCTGGTCGCCAAAGGCAACTAGTATATAATAACATTAGAATTGTTTCCTAGCAATTGGATCTACTCTATCTGTATTATTCGAGAAAAATCAAATCAAAAATAATTACTAAAATTGAAATGAAATGATTAATTATATGCTAATATAAAAACGTGTAATGCCAAATAGAAAATAAAAAAAAATGAAAGAAAATATTAGTAATAACCTTTAATTTTGTTCCTGAATATAATGAATCAACAATTTTTAAGATTTATTAATGTTGAGGTTTATTTGTAAGCTGATAAATCAATCACTTTAAACATAAAAAACTCTGCTTATTTACTTGATCCCTAAAAGAAGTTTGGATTTGCATCCGATATTGACGATGATAAAAGGTGTAGAATATTTCAAAACTCGTCTAACGTTGCATACGGTGGTGGATAATTGTATATACAGCTTTTTATACTTATACCCTAGAAGTAAAAAAAGGGCTATTTTTGTAGGATTTCAATTTTTAATGAAAGTGTTATCTGATATTTTTCTTTTATATTACAAAACATTACAAACTATGTTTTAATTTCTTCTGTAATATTAGCCGAACATATGTTGTAACACATGATAGGATGAAAGTCAAGGAAATCAAAAACATCATAACCTAAAATGCAGCAAGGAAAACGAAGTAAAAAAGAAATAACATTGATTTTATATGACGGTGAAAAGACGATAAAAATCAAATGACGACGATAAAAATCAAAATAATTAACTGAAAACAATTGCTCCCTTAAATGAAACAAAGAGAATGAAGTTTGAAAGTTCGTGAATGGTTATAGTGAAATTAAGAATGACCATATTAAAATTAAAGTTATATAAAATACTTTTATTTAATTTTTGTATCAAGGAAGTTAAAATTTTTTCGGCAGATTCTTTTTTTCTTGTTGTTGTCATTGATTAGACCAGAAAACCTTTGTACTATTTAGAAAAACTACTAATTAAAAATTATCGTTCTTATTTAAAAATACCGAGAGATAAAAGCTTGAATAATGATTTAAAAAATATCTGGAAAAGAAAATATCGGATGTAGGACATCGTAATTAAAATGTTAGATACAGAATTTTTTTTTTCGAAAAAAAAAAAAAAAAAGGACTACTATTTGAGCCATTTATTTTGAAAGTAGGGTAAGTACATTTTTGAAAAAAATGGTATTGGTAGTTATAGATAAAACTTGTTATGATATTTTTATGCGTAAACAATTTAAAATATTTTTTTTTTAATTCAGATTCTAGTATTTTGAAGATTGAAGTTTTAACTCTTAACAGAATTGAAAATATGTTTAGTTTGAAAGTGACGCAAGTCTATCTTAGATATTGAAGCTGCATTTGACTGAATATATTGCGGAAAAAGCTCGGTTACCGTATGGTGAAGCAAATACGGCCGTTTGACATCATGTCTAAAATCTAGGGTGTTTCTATATATCTTTGATATTAAAAATTAGTGGTTGTACAGTATTTCATAAACAAAAAGTAAATTTTAATTTACTGTTTCGATAGTAATATATTTACTTCCAACTACGATTGTTTAATCCAGTGGGAATGATATAAATGTAATTAATCACAAATTTTTACTGCCAGGACGTTCATTTTTACCGAACGATGGTGATTTTGGAGTGGTAGAAATGACAATCCGGTAAATCAGCTCCTTGTATATTCCCCAGGATTATTATAAAGTAATACGAAATAGTCGAAAATATAATAAATTTTTAGTACAGGAAACGAAGAGCGATTTTCAACTCAACTTTTAGAGAAAGCGGTTTTAAAGAGAGAAAAATAACGATGGAAAAACCGGAAATTGGTTAAATATATGCTGGATCAGATTTCAGATACAAAGAATGCTCAATACAAAATGTTCTACAAAATTTCGATAAAACGAGATGCCGAATTTAAAATTATTAATGATATCAAAAACAAATACGACCAAACAATTTCAGAAATACAGATTTATCTTTTATGCATGAAAAAGGGAGATCTATTACATTTGAAAAATACAAGACATGATGGATTTATAAACATATATTTTTGTGGCATTCGTGAAATTTTGATCTTTGTTAACCTAGCACAAGCTAAGAACTTCGATTCTGGAGTATACGCCGGAGAACATATCTTCAATCCTTCCGTCTATAAACACACACACACACACACACACACACACGCGCGCACACACACACACACACACACACACACACACACACACACACACACACACACACACACACACACACACACACACACACACACACACATATATATATGTGTGTGTGTTCTACTTAAGTATAAACTGAAGTGTACAATTTCATTGAAATTCTTAATAAAACTAAATTGCTTGTTGTTATATTTTCTACTAGAATATTCTTGGTTTTTTCTTCTTTTTTATCAAATGAATAAATATTTATAAAAATTGGAATAGTATTTTGTTTTTATTATAAAAAAATACTGCTGCAACTGAAATATTACTTCCCAATAAAATGAAGATTACAATAATTCACTAATTTTAAAAGTCCATTTAGTTATATAATTGACATATATTAAACTCTTATTTTTTTAGCAAGCATTGTAAATGCTATTGGATTATAATCTTACGTTTCCTGGTACCACAAAATACAAAAAATAAATCTATTAATACTTACCAATATTTTTAAATTTATTGAAAAGCAAAAAAAAAAAAATCCCCGAAAAAATAAAATTAAATTTTCCCCATTTTAAAAAAAAAAAAAAAAAAAAAAAGCGGCCCATTTTGTTAAAAACAATTATTTTTTTTAAAAAAAAAGGGCAATTGCCTATTTGCTTTGATGATGCATAACTTTGTTCTGTAATCATTAAAAAAAGATGCCTCGAGCAAATATTTACAAAAAATTGCCCTAAATAACACACAATATTAACTAATTATTTTACTGAAATTTAGCATGAATATTGCATTTTTAGGTGCTTTTAGTCATTATTACATCTACCAGGTGGCCAAGTTTGATTTATCTGAACATTTTGTGGATTATCTGAACCTAAAAGTGGTTGATTTATCCGAACGCACATACATGGACGTGTAACTTTATTAGCATTAATATTAAAAAAATGTCGATTGTATCCGATAACTGACGTTAATACGTTGGCCTTTTCAAATAAATCTGAAAAATGATTTTAATTCTAATTATTTCTTACTATTTGGCAGGCGTTAGTATTAGGTAGGGGATCCCTAGAATTTTACAAAAAAATCCAATGAAAAATCTTAATATAACTTTTTATAGAAAATATTGCTTAAAACTTTTAATAAAACATTGCCAGTGAATCGGGTCGACATAAATGAGCCAAATTAACACCTTTGACTAAATCTTCGCTGGTGCACCGGTTGATGCAAATAGGTAAAGGACTCTTGCCAAATTCACGGCTGTTTGCACATACTGATTATTGTGCAATGAGAATGGAATGAAAAGAGATGAAAGTGTTTCAAAAGATTAAACGCGGTGCCAGAAACATTTATCTTTTTAATTCTAGGAAGTGAATTTTTGTTTATTTGTTATAAAGACAGAAATAAACGAGGTTGACTCATGATGATAATAAATAGAGTTATTATTACATTTCAGAAGATCATCTAAATATATTGAAGGTAAATGCGAATTGTTTGCAATGTGATTAAATAAAAAATATTTTTCTTTCCCCAATGACTTTGCAGATTTTTTTTTCTGTCTATCGAACTTTTTGTATGGCATGTACGAGCCTTTGGAACCGTATCAAAGTGGAAAAAAAATATAATTAAGGATTTGTTTTTCAGTTCTAATGCCAAAATCTGAGGAAGTTTTCTAAGCTTAACTAAAGACAAATGCAATTAGAATCTGCTTCCAGGGCAAATAGCTCTACAATAATAACGATCTTCGTTGCATAGATAATATTTTAATACTAATGTGAGGAAATTATAGTAAGTCCTTGAAGAATTTAAAAATGAAATATAAATTGAATGAAATGGCTCAGAAATGTAAAGTAGCATTAAAATTTCTTTCATGGTGTGCATTTATTTCCAAATAAATAATCAACTGCAATACTTTTAGAGTATGTATTAACTCAGAAATTTAGTCACTTCTTTAATAGTGTTATCCCCCACTCTATACAAAACTGGGCAGGTAGCATTTTAAATATTTATGGGGGAAAACATAATAACATCTGCCAAAAGTTCTTGAAGATTTTTAAAATTAAATATAAATTGAAACAAATGTCCCTGAAATGTGAAGTGTGCATTAAAATTTCTCGCATGATATACATTTGTTTCCAAATAAATAACCTATTGTAATACTTTTCGAGTGTGTATTAGCTCCAAAATTTATTCGCGTATTCTCTAATAAAAGTGTTATCCCTCCCTCTATAAAAAAATGCAGGTGGAGTAGGGATAAGTGAGAACATTATAGGCCAAAGTTTTACAAGTCATTCTCTTGCTTGACAAGTTTATAAAAGTATGGGAGAAAGTTTTGGGCAGACCACTCCCACTACTTATGCTACATCTAATTCATTTTAATTATAGAAAAATACCGATTAAAATTTTTGGGAAATATATAAAGACAAGGTATTTTGCCTCTTCTGTAAAATATGTAAATGTAAAGATGGTGCACTTTTAAAAATAACCGATTTAATTTTGAGCGCAAATTGAACTCTTCTAGGTCAAAAAATTCATTATCTGTTTAATTTCAAATTGTGCCATAGACCTTAATATATTATTCCTCAGAATAATATATCAATTTCCTTCAGAAAAAATATGGAAATTTTTATTAATGCGAATGAAAAACGATTGGTTTTATACCATAAAAGAGGAATGACTTTTGAAAACACATTCGAAGAGATTTACGAATTTATGAGAAAAGTCGAAAAAGAATACTCCCGATTTTCTTTTTTAAGGAGGAGTACACTTTTGAATGAAATAAGCCGCTACGAGAGGAGTATCATTTCAACATCACTTCTTACAACAGAACCGGTTGTGAACGTGCCCAATTAAATAAATTAGTTCATTTTAAATGGAAGATGTGTAAAATGAATTTAAAATAAGCTTGGAGGAAGCAACTCGCTAAACTTGGAGTGGTTTTTGAGCCAGATCTAGGTTCAAATGTGATTTTAGGGCGAAATGGATTTTCTTTTCTTTAGACGAAAAAATTTTTTTCTTTTTACTGAATTTATTTATAAAATGTTCCATTGAAATTACAATATTTATTCGTATTAAAATTCAATTACATTCGTAAATATTTATTATTTGCGAATACGAATATTTAAATTTAGAAGTCAATTTATTATTTTCTCATTTGCCCACATTTAAATTATTGTATGCATTAAATAAAAATACTTAACTCCTAATGATTTCATAAATCGATCGTTTCTTTTTAAAGTCAGTTAGATTCGAATTATTTAAATACAAACAAACATTTCATTAATTTTTTAAGTAAGTACTTACAATTATTTGTATTTAATACCAAAGGAATCTTCTTGAAAGATTTTTTTTTAATGAAAAATGATAGATGTTTGTTATTTTTTTATAAATAATTATAAAAAATACCAAGCTTTATTAATTAATTTATAATAATTAAAATGACCTAATAATCAAATAATTTTAGAGTCAAAAAAGGAGTTTTCCTCAGAAGAATCAGCATTCCACTCTTCAGATTTCCCCAAGACACATTAAAATATTTTTTTCTTCAATTTTGCTGCAACAAAATGATATTCCTTTAGTATAAAAAGTATGAAATAAATGGAGTGAAATAGTGTTTCCAAATTTTTATAATTTTATGTTCAGAATGATTTAAACTGTTTTAAAATATAAAATCATCTTAAAAACTATACCTAATTAGCATAATTATACACATTTTATAAAACAAATTTTTGGACTGCAAATTTAAAACAGAAACAAATAAATTTTTATATAGTTTGGCTTTTATTAAAAATAAATTTTTCCAGCATCAATATTTTAAATAATTATTAAATCACATTTGCTTCTGTGATTTATTAATCATTTAAAATTCTGTTCCAATTCACTTTTAAGAGATGTTTTAAAAGCATGCGCCGAAGTTATTTGCATAATAAAAATATCATAAAAATAGCATTCTTTGGAATTCATATAAAATTTTGAGAATAAGCAGAAATCGCAGAATGCTAAAACAATCAAATATGGTAGATGGCTTAAATCATTTTTGCTTTTTACCTTGCAAAAAATCTACTAACAGTCGATGAATTATGACTGATTATAATAATCATGTAATAAATACCAACTACTTCCATCTTGATATTCTGGGAAAATGTTGCGTTTCTGGCAAATATAATGTGTCAAAAGTTTTAAAATAATATTAAGTAATAATTGCTTTGCCGGATGGAACAAATTATTGTTGAAACAAATTCCTTGTTGAAAAATGCAAAGAACATTAAAGTTTTTGATTTGGATTATCTTGACTTTTTTTTCACCATTTAGAAACAAGCTTTTACCACTCCATCCTATGTCATTGCATTTTATAATTTTATTGAAAACGGCATGTTTCATCTTCTGTAACATCGATTTCAAAATCCGGCGTCCTGACATAGGGGTAGCTTGTCTTCCCCGTGATCTGGGCGTTCTGGAAACTTTTGTTTTCATTTATTATTTCTGAGCAATAATAATATATGTACACGATTTCATTCAGACGCTCTCAGTGTTTTTAAATACTATAATGTCTATGTAAATGTAAGGATTCAAATAGGAACTTTAAAGATAAATGTAATGATTCAAATAGGAACAAAGGGTTATTATTATTCTAAAATTTGTAATTCTTATAATTTGTATTTTTATCAGTTCATTTATTTGGTGATTAGGTTAACGAAAATTTTCAATCAATTTTCTTGCTAACTCCCTTTCATCCAGAGGCCCTAGTCTGCCGAGTTGGAAATCCATTCATATAGCTCACATCTGGTTGATGTTCTATTAAATATCGCAAAACAATATATCCTCGAAAATGTATGGAAAGTTCTCAAGCCTCGTGAATTCTTTGTAGTTTAAAAACAAAAACATGAGAATACTACGAAAGAAAACAAACATATTGTGAATTTCTGAATTAATCGTGCAGAGAAGAGTTACTTCACGATCATTTTAGTACATGAAGCTGAACAAACATTAGTGCAAACAGAACTTCGTCGCCATAAGAAAGAGGAACTTTCTTCATAACTCATTCTTATGACTTGAGTCAGCTGTGTTTTGAATACTCAACAATGATAACTGAGGTGTTTCATGTAATGCTCATACTGCGCACATCGATAGAATGAGGATAAACTCAGGCATGTATTCAATAACATCCTTGATAGCTATTTAGATTTTATAGTAGCATAAAAATATACTTATCTTTTTTAACAACATAAGTTTTTAACATGAACCAGCTGGAGTGGTCTCCCCGAAACTTTCTCGTATATTCTCCAGTGAAGGTTTTATATCCTTTCCTCAGTATAAAACTGTTAACCTTGAATAAGGCTTCGAATTCCTTAAATGACACTGGCCAATGATAAAAAAATATAGTTAAATTTATTGTAAAAATACTTTTTACAGAATTTATTGTAAAAATACGTATTTTTGCGACCTCCAAAGACCAAACTTGTCGTAAAACTAGAGTTGTTATTTCATTATAACATATCGAAATTCATTGATTGAAGTCACTTCTATTTTTTAATAATATGTTTTCATGCACAAAGTATAGAACTACGAAGTCAATTGCGACTGACAAATTTGGTTCAAAATCCAAAATTTAATGAGTATCTAAAGTTTGGATGCTAAATTTGTGTACCAAATTTAGTCTACTTTGCTTTTTGACTTCATAATTATCGAATTCTTTTGAACTTGAACAGCCAGATAAACTTTTTGTGAATAGATTTATTTCAAAATTTGATAGCTATCTACAAACAGAACTATAATTACATATATAGAATTTCAACTGTCTAGACCAAGACTTTTTTTGATTATCGTTAGATAGATAAGCAGATAGATGTAACGCTAAAAATGCTTTTTTTGGATGCGAACTGTCTGCTTTTCTGTAAGATCTAAAACATGGAAAACCGTCTTCACAATCTCCAATTCGAATTTTTCGACAATTATAATTATTCCCCTTGACTCCGTATAAGTAAAAATAAAAATGATAATTTTTTTAATTTTTTTTAATTTATGAAATGGCAGGAATTGTTTATATTCAACAAGAAATTCTGTATTTCTGCATGGATGAACTTCAAAATGACGAACACACTTCAATAAATCTGATATTAGGGATGGAGATTAAGTTATGTATGAAGGAGACTTTTCCATGGAGAAATAAAAAGTATTTTCCCCAAAATAAATTTATATAAAATATACTCTTTCTTGCGGCTTTAAGTAGTTATATTTTGTATATGTAACAAGGGCAAATGAAATATTCAGTGCAATATTCTCACAATGCACGCAGATAAAATAAGAATAAGAGTCGTGTTTTGAAAAAAAAAAAAAATCTTTGTATTTTTGGTTTTTATTAATATTTTAGCATATGTTGAAAGCACGCTTAATTCAGTGAACTTTGAACGTGAAAAAGGAAATCTGAAAGCTTTTGCTGTTTTATTCTGGAAGATCAGGCTTCAATTTTTATTTATGTTCACCGATCATTTTTGATGAGGCATGTGGGTGAACTTTAAAAACAAGAACACATTTCAATGTATCTGATGACCATTAGGGAGGAAAATCATATATAACGAAGCACATTAAAGGGAAAACAAGATACTCCCTCAAAATAGATTTATCTTCACATGGATTGTGAAAGGAAGTTTAGTTGGAAGATCAGATTTTTAGCCAGACAAAGGTCTAGAATTATGACACCCGTTCTCAATAGCCTCAAAAGAGAGCTGGGGAGACCACACCAAAATATTCTAGTATGCTTTTTAATAAACGTATTTTTTTATTGTTAATCGCTTATCATTGGCAAATAACAGTTCCGAAAAAGTGTATTAGCTCACGTTTTGGGTATTTGCAGGGCCCGATTTAGTCTATTTAGGCCCGGGGCAAACGCTCCTTTGGATGGGGGGTCCGCTGCACTACTTTAGTAATGAAAGACCGTGTATAGAGCTTGTCTATGGTATTTTTCAATTTGGGCGCCCCCTCTAATGTGAAGGTTCGTGTGTCCCTGCCTTAGTCAGGCCCTGGGTATTTGGAGTATTCGACGATTAATCGATAGAAGGCATCAGAACATTGAATGTTCATTTTAGAATTTGTTTTGAGTGATTGAATCCAAAATTTGGCACAGAGATATAATTGTATTCAAGAAAATTTTATAAATTTAAGTGCATGAATTTTCAGTAATCGCGTTTACAGGTTTGTAGAATTAGACGGACTAAGTACCAAATTTTATGGATGTCTGCATTATAGATGTTAAATCTGCGTGCCCTATTTTTATACATGTAACTCTTCTTTTTGTAGTAATAATTGGTTATAGTTATTGTAGTAATAATTTATATTCTAACAGCCGGACAGGCGCACTTCCTCTGAAGGGTTCTTGTACAAAAATTGCTAAAAAATCTACTAATTTGCTTTAAAAACCATATATCAAATTTTATCCATCTACGTTACATTATCATATTCGCTGTTAGACAGATATAATTCCAAAAATATGTGTTTTGGATTCAAAGATATCTAAAATGGGGAGATGTTTTAAAATTTGGATTTCAAATTATTTGACGATAACAATGTTTTTTCTTTGTACACTTTATATGCAATGAAATAAAAACTTAGGAAAGAAAAATATACAAGGAAATAAGCTTAGAAGAAAAGCAATTATTAAAATTTAAGGAGAGCTTTGATAAATAAATCTTTGTTCTATAAAATAATGACAGTGTTGTTCTTTTATTTTCCAATATGAGGTAATGTGAAACCAATTCGGGCCTGTTTCTTTGATTGAGGCATTTTTATCTTTTTATTTCCGTTTGTATAAAAAAATTCATACAGATTTACAGTTTCAGCTCCAAGGTTAGCATCAAAATTTGATACTAGGCTACAGTTTTAACTTCAAAAAATGAAATTGAATAAGCTTTCACTTATCCAATCATTTTTTTAAACTATCGGATAACACATTGACACATATTCTATGAGACGCAAGATATGATAAATAGTTTGAAACTGACCAACAATTCTTGTATCAGGATCACTAGCCAAAATTCATTCACTTAGCTTTTTGTGTTTTGAAATATCTTGTTCAGCAGCAGAATGCGGCGGATTGATAGATAACAAACCTCTCAAGGAGAGATTTCGTTCGAGAAAGTTGCAGATTATACACCAACAAATTTCACGGGGAAACCTTATATTGTATTTCATTCATACACTTCGTTTATTTTGTAAGCTATCATTTTATGCAGATAGACGGACAGACAGAATTTTAGAAATTGTCGTTTCGTACTCAGAAAGGTAGAGAATCAGAAAGCCGAAAGTTTAATTCACCAATACATAAAGTTTGAGTACTCGGATATCTTAATGACTTTATTTATCTTTAACATATACTTAACTCCAATTTTTTTCGCCACCTTTGATTCTCTAAGTTTATTACATTTTTTAAAAACAATATTTTATAGTATGTTTTATTTCACAGGTTTCATGGCTTTAGTTTCTACACAAATAGAAGACCTATGAAATATTTTTTTATAGTTAATATTTTTATAGCTAAATTAGAATTTTAAAAAATAATATAAAAATATACGAATGAAATTTTTAAAAAATCTGACACATTCATTGTTTCTGATTAAAGGTTCGGCTTGTAATTATTATTATTTTTTTATTTATATATTAACGGATAGAAGATAACGGCCTCTGACGGATAGAAGGTTTGCCGGAGATATTAGATGTATTCAATTTTAATTAAATCGTTTTAATATCATTTCACATCCACGATCCCTTAAAATTTTTAGACATAGAAGCAGCTCTATTTTAACTATCTTACATATATTCTGATAATCTTATCTATAATTGTGATCATTGTGTATATGAAAATTTTTAATGAAGATCGGTCACATGGCATCATCGCACTATTAAAAACATTAATATGCAGTGCTTCTGTCTTCTAAATTTTGTTGTATAGAAGCTTCACCTTTTATTTATTTTGGAAACTAAATAGTTATTAAACAAAATCTTTCCTTTTTTTCCAAAAATAAATAAAAGCAAGATATAAAACATTTGATCGGAATTAGGCAACAAAACATTCTTAAAAAATCACCAAAATTCAAGAAAAATTTAGATAAACATTATGTTAAACTGATTAAAAAGTTAGTGCTTACATTTTAAAAAGGTGCAAAATTCTTTGTGCTTTTGTGAAAAAGCGCCAAAAATTCATTTAATTTTTTAATTGATTGATTTTTTTAAAAGTTTTTGAAAAATAGCTCCAACGCAAGTGTGCATTCTCATCCTTCAAAATATATCTGACAAATTTCACAGCTCTAGATTAAATGTTCTGTTCTTTCTTAGCAATGTTTTCTTCTGTAATTATTTAAATGAAATTTATTTCAATGCTTTTTGAAAAAACATTGCAGTACTCTCATCATTGCGAATAATTTTTTTTCTTTAAATTATTTATATTCTAAACACAATTAAATTTATTCAATAGTCATGTTAGAAATAAAAAACGATGTAAATCTCTTTATTTGACATAAGGGCAAACGATAAAATTTCCACCATCGTTCATTTATTTTTTATTAAAGTGCAAAAGGGAAGACAGTATTCAGAAATAATCAGCAGAGCTAAAATCCTGAGTAATCAAAATCCAAATAAGTCAAAATCGCGACGATCGATTCTAGACTGCTCTTGTTAATCCGCAGTTAGCTCTGTCTGGGAGCTGAGGCCGTTGCCCTGTTTTTTTTGTCAAATCCCAGCCTCACTGAAACTGGCAGGACCCAGGGACTCGGCCCTTTCCCATTCATGAACTGTTTTTTGGGGGGTCGGCGACTTTTTTTCGGAGGAGGGGTGAGGAACAACAACAAACAGGAAGGTAGGCGACAACAGATAGATGAAATATTTCGAATACTGTAAGCAGCAATCGACCAATGAGGGAATACATACAGCTGTTAATATAATATTTGAATATAAATTTTTATTGAATATAAATTTTTATTGAATAAATAATAATTTATTATATTTTCTATGATAACTATTTTAATTTGTCTGTATGACATAAATTTTAAGAATTACTTTAAAAAATTTCTTATGAATAATGTGTAATATTTAATTAATTAAAACGATATTTAATGAAACTTTAATTTCAATACTAATTATTTCGAAAGGTTTTTTAATTAAAAAAACATTTTTTTAGACATCCTGTCTTCTCAAGATATCCCCTGAGCAAATAAATATAATTCCAGAATTGTTTTATTTCTGGGCTCATGATACCACGAAACATACATATTCATTTGAATTCTGATTTTTTATTATTAATTAAAATATTTTTTTTCCTTGTATATAGTTATCACAAGAATGCATTTATGAAATGGGACATATTCAAACAAATATTTTGGAACTTTTTTTCATGATAGCTGAATTTAAACGTGATAAAAGCTGTGAAAGTCAATAAAAAAATTTTGCTTTTGCAAATACAGAACTATGAATACAGTGCACAAAATATTAAAGAAATTTATACATTTTTTTGCACATCAGTAGTCTATGGCATCCATTTGATTAAAAAAGATTGATGGTTGCCAAAAATTTCAATTGTACTTTTTATCATTATCTCTTTAATGCTTTCTCAGCAAAATACGTTAAATACTTTGCCATAATAAACAATTAATATAATTTTAAAAGCTATACACCATCCCATTCATTGCATCATGCATTTCCATAATTTTCTGTCATATATTTACATATAACATAGCAAGTTTTTTCCCCTCTTGAAATGGGCGCACTTAAAATTTTGTTTTCAGTACTGTAAGTACTTTTGTTCAGTACTTGATTCTATAATTAAATCCCAAGTTGCAAACAGAGCGAAATTTCATTTTTAAGGCATATTTTATACTAACTCATTACTCAAAAAATAAACCGATTTTTTTCTCTTAATCATTAACAAATAAAAAATAACCAGGATGTAATATTAGTAACAATAAAGTAATTTATTTGAGTTTCATGCCAACAACGAAATAAATTGTCGACAAATTCTTTAATTATAATTTTTTTTAATTTTTAAAATTATTTATATAAAGCTAAAAATTCGTGTCAATGAAAATCTATTTACTTATTTTGGATTTTTAGATGTAAAAAGGATTTTAGTTCTTGCATAATTTAGGAAGTTATCCCGGAAAACTGTTAAGGTTACTTTAAATTAATTGAAATTAAAAAATTACTCCGAATTACATATTTCCACCTACTAAAATATATATGTCCAGTTTTGTAACTAGATCTATAACAAATTAGATCTATTAATTTTGTCTAAGTCAAATTAGATCTACTAGATTTGTCAGAGTTAAGTTAGGTCTACAAAAAGTATCGACCAAACTTCGAAAGGTGAAATAAAAACTTATTCAGTCAAATCTAACGTGAAAACTAAGATTTTTTTGAGCTAAAAAAACAAACGATTTATTTGGAAGTTTCCGCAAAAGATCTAATTTCCTACGCAGCATAACAGCTGCGCCTACTTCTGCGTGCTGTAAAATAGAGTGCCAGCTGCATAATCCCGAACAGTCACGTTACATATGGAACTGTTATTATCACGTGAATCGTGTTGACAGAAATTTCTGAGAATCTTATCTCGGCAAAACAAGAATATGATGAGTTTTAATTGTTATTCCCATCATAATCTTCGATTGCTAAGCATATTTTACTTTTTGAATTTAATTAAATAAGAATTAGATTTACTTATTCAATTTTTAGGCCAAGTATGGCATTCACATAATGGCAAGTATTTTTTCAGTATATTAAAAAAATGCGAAAACAAACATTCCAGCAAAGGAACTCTAATTGAAATAAATGACAACCTATATATTGTTAAGATAATTAAAAAAACAGTCAGAGTAAATACACTAAAATGCTAAGCTGTTATTGAAAAAAATTGCATCTTGCCATTTATTTTGAAAAGCACTAAATGAAAGATTTTGTTACAGACAGAAGATTAATCAAACTAAATGAATAGAAAATCAAAGAATAATGATTTAAAATTATCATTTTAAAGTTCGATAGTTCTTTAAGTCGTACTGTTCTGAGTTCTAAATATAAAACGTTTTAAGAGTGAAATTTGTTTAAGGAATCCGACAACGTTAAAAAGACTTGTTGTTGGCGAATTTTTGACATTGGCGAATTTTTATTTTATTGTTATATCTTGTAGCTCAGACTTTCCTCTTTCCGAAACAGTTTATCTTTTCCAGGAAAAGGATGGCCTGACCTATTATTCAGGGCAATTTTAAACAAATTAATTTCTCAACTAAAATCCGTCTTCAATTTTAATTTTCGTAAAAATTCTCCACCGTTAACATGATATCTCAAAAACTAATAGAGGTATTTACATAAACATTTCAGCGTGTATTTTAAATAATATGGTCAATGAAATGAACTAAAAGTTTTATTGTCGGTGAAATACTTTTTCATTTATAGGTGTTTTTAGAGAAATAAAGTTAGGAATTTATGAAAACATTGCATACATACATATATTTTATCCCATAACTTTTTTGCATTTCAACATTTTTCTTACATTTTGGTTCCTCTCATTCATCATTGCATACAAGGAAAAATATGATGGCTGCATTACAATTTTTTGTAGAGTGTTAACCGTTTGCGTTAAATATCATTAAAATCTACAATAAATTTTCTTTTTTCTCAAAGTATATTATATTTTCCAATATTTTTTTTTGTATTTATAGTGTTTATAACTGACATTACATCAAAAATCAAAAATAGTTTTAAAAAAATCCAATTTTTCAAAAATTCTCCTTCGAACGTAGTCGGATAACTTAAAAGGAAATAAGAAATTTATTAATAAAATTTGTTTCAAAACACACTTTCATTAAATAGTACCTTTTTTAAATACTTTTATTATTTATGAGTTTTTAATCTTCTTCTTTCCAAGTTTCATTTTTTGGAAATGTAATGAGTTCTGAAAATATTAAAATATGTATACCATTTATTATTTAGCATTTTTGCAGAATTAGTAGAGTTTAGCCTTACAGATATGATAAAAAAAAAATCGATCCCGAAATTCCATCTTTGAAAAATGAAACAAATCATGTTAAATGAATGTATTTATGAAGAATGAATGAATTTTAATTTCTAGAATTTTATGAAAAAATGCAATATTTTTGTTGTCTTATACAAGGATTAACAAGTTTTAAACTCATTTTGAAAACGGTGATCAGTTTGGAATTGTTGGCATCCATATAAAATTCCATTAAAAATGATTTGATACAGTCATAGTTTTAATTATGGACATCGACCTGTGTTGCAAAGGCTTCTACTACATATTTAACTTGTTTGAAACTAATGTATGACTATTTGCATTTTGTTTTGAAAAAATACAAATAATTATACAATGATGAAACAATAATTTACTTACAATAGTTAAACAATAGATTAATTATCATACAATAATTTTGAAACCAGATATTAAGTCTAATTATATCTTATTTCAACCATCACTTTAGACGATGATATATTTCATGCGCAAAATAAATTGTATGATTTCACCTATAACTACAACTGTGTATATTCAAAGAAAAAACTTCTGGAGCATTGTTTTAAATGTATCTTAAAAAATCATTTAAGCAATCAAAATGGAACTTCTTCCAGTTTTAAATATTTGTTTCACTAATGAAATGTGTAAAAGGT
This sequence comes from Argiope trifasciata, assembly GCA_026543055.1. NCBI lineage: Eukaryota > Metazoa > Arthropoda > Arachnida > Araneae > Araneidae > Argiope > Argiope trifasciata. The sequence goes on from JAPMOQ010039254.1 coordinate 1,750,752, forward strand.
TTTTAAGAACGTTCTTCTAGCCCAGTGGTGGGGAAACTTTTTTTAAGACGGGCCATTTGTAATAACTAGACGATCGTAGCGGGCCAAAGAATAATGCTTAATCGTTAAAAAATTTATGTGTTCTATAAACATATACATATATTATTACATACACTTATTATTTTAATAGTAAAAAAGCAAAAGGTAAGAAAATTATAAGCACAAAATATAAAATGAATTTAGTGTAGTTCTTGATGTGAAGTATTATCACTTTATTTTCTGGTGTCATTACTGGTTGATGGTGCATGAGAAAAATGAAATTGAGACTGTTTTATCAAAATTTCATCATAGTCCGGTTCCATTTGCGAAGCAGAAATTCTTAAAACTGATGAAAGGTGCTCATCTGTAATTCTGTTTCTTAAAGAAGTTTTCCTTAGAAGAGGAGTCAGCTGTTTGGGTCGGATGGATTTGTCCAGAATACTATTGTGTTTTGAATATCGCCGCAGGTAGTTTTTATGCGGGTCGTCACATTACGAAGTAAGAATGGGTTCAAACATTCTCACGACGGCACTCTTAAACGGGCCGGATTAAACCTTTCCGCGGGCCGTAGTTTACCCATCACTGTTCTAGCCTATGCTACTACTTTTTAGAATTCCCATATTTATTTTATTTTCAGAGTTTTTACATTAAATAAATGTGATATTAATGTTAAGGTTACTAAGTTTTCCTTTTCTTTCCTTCTGTTTAGGTTGGCAGTAAAAATTAATTTCCCTCCTTGTTTATGTGTATAATTTTAGCTGTAATCTTTTTCACAAATAAAAAGTAAGTGGTATTATCATGCTAATATTAGCTTTTTAAATATTAACTGTCATGATATTCAAAATTATTTTTAGAAACATTTCTCTCACACAGAAAGTTTTTATTTTTTATTCTTTATTTAAGAAACGCAGAAAGTTTTTAAGATTTCTCTATCAAATAAGTTTTATTTTTTTTTTTACGTATATCAATCTTAAAAAAACAAAAATTCGATTTCAGAATTTCCATTTTATTTTGCAGATAAGTTATCACAAATGGCATTGAACTGATGAACGATATAGGTCATGAATATGAATGATATAGGTCAGAATAAAACATCGGCCAAATTATCTTAAATTTTTATTTAATGTTATTTATGAAATAATGATCTAATTTTGTTTATTAATCAGTGCCTCGTGATGAATCTACAGATATTTTTGATAAGAATTCTCCTTGCAAATAAAAATCTTTTTTTATATATATATTTATAACTTTTTTAGGCCTTCAATATAATCTACAATGATTGTCATTTCCACATCATTTTATATATAAAACATTTATTCATTAACTAATAAACTACAAAAATTTTTGATAAGAATCTTGCTGGCACATAAAAGATGGGTTTTTTTGTTTTTTGTTTTTATAATGCTTTTCAGCTGTCAAAACAGGTCTGCGATTATTATCATTTCCAAATCATTTTAAATGTAAAACCTTTTTCAAAAATTAATAAATAAATTTGATATTTAGGTTAATAATCAAATAATATTCTTTGTTTCCCCATGTTTTATTGTGTTTGAAAAATGCTATTCTAAATATATTTGAATAGATTAATAGACATAATATATTTCGAAAAAAAAAAAAAAACTTTATGTCAGTCATATATTAGGGTAATTTCTTTGGAAATACGCCACCTTTTGAAGGTCATCTGACTGAACATCGTTGCCACCAGGAAATAAAGTCGAGTTATCCTTCCCTAAGGAGACACGTTCTATCATTAGAAATTTCAAAATAAATCAAGTGTACATTCTTACACATATCAGAGGAATTTTATTTAAAAGGAATTCCAAATAAAGTCTAAGAATAATTTTAACATCACTTTTCGTTATCTATGCGTAAAAAGAAGTAATGTTTGTTTTAAGATAATATCCTAAATTATTATATTTCCCCGGTTTGAAGAAGAAAACCAATTATTTCAAAGAAAATATTTTCTTTCTAACTGTCATCTATACTTATAATAAAGCTCAATGTGTGCGTGCGTGTGTGTGTGTGTGTGTGTGCTTGTGTGTGTGCGTGCGTGTGTGTGTGTGTACGCGCGTGTGTGTGTGTTGGCGCTCTACATGCCAGACAGTTGGACCTACAGCTACCAAATTTTCTACATGTATACATTGCAGGTCCGGAATGTGCACTTCAGAGCCATTTTTTCGAATTTTTAATTAGAATTTGAATTAATTAAAATTTAAGCGAAATTTTGACGTTTATCCGCTATAACTTCCGAAAATATGTTTGCATAAACATGATTTTTACATCAATTTAAAGATTAAAAAATTAACCTTCTAATGATATCAGTGTTTTAACGTATAACTTAAGCTTCTATTTTTAACGAATTTTTAAAGAAATATTTTAACCATGTTTTTTTAGCACGTGACTGGATAAAATAACACAATCGCGGAAGTTTGAAAAAAAAAACTATCATCGCAAAATAAATCTAAAGAAATGCAACTTTCAGCACGTGACTGGATAAAATAAAAGAAATATAAAATGTGATATTTTCTTTAAAAATTAAATGCAAAGCAAAGGTTTCTATAATCGTTTGCAAAATCTATATCATTAACTCAATAAGTCTTCTTTATTTACGGTAAACTTGATTGAATTTAGACAGAATATGCATTGAAATCCCGACTTAATGGCATATTTATGTAATCGTTTGCAATATCTGTATCATTAATTCAATACTTTTTTCCCTTTCTCGCTTTCTTTAAAGAAACACATTTAATATTTTGGGAACATCACCGAAAAAAACATTTTTAATATTTTGGAAGCAAAACCGATAGTTAAAACCGACTGATTTATAAAATTAAAGAATATTATTAGGAAAAGGTGTACTTTTAGAACTTTCCGTCCATCATCTTAAAGAAAATATTAATTTCAGGCCAATCAATGCCCGGAATTACTTCAAGACTAACGAATATGGGATTTAATCGAAAATTTTAGAACGCTTTCCTCATGGCGAACCAGCCGGTAGCCAAAGGCGGCTAGTTTCAAATAAAAATGTGAAAAATGAGCTTTTCTTTTTAATGAGTATCACAGTGATAAGCAGTGAAGCATTAAAGGGTCTGCACTATACTATTGCATTAATTTTATTATTTCGGGTTTGAAAATTCTTCACTTCCAATATTCTTTAATTTATTCTTCACATTTTTATTCAAAGTCCTCTCAATGTCGTTTGAGAATGCTTCCATCTTTGTAAACTACCGTTTTATTATCACAATCAAGGCGTCTGGATAGACGGAATTTCCTTAAGTGTTCTAATTCTTCCAGCTCACATTAATGCCACTAAGTTTTTAGCTTTCTGGTATCACATCTGAGAAGTAAAAAAAAAAAGAAAAAAAGAAAAGAAAGTTTTTTTTTTTTAAAAAAAAAAAGGAAGACAAGAAAACTAGTATGGATAGATAGTCCTTCCATGTCATTTGAGAATATTTTTAGCCTTGTAAACTACCTTTTTATTATTGTCTGAGTAGAAGAAATCTCATTAAATATT
>JAPMOQ010039254.1:1754293-1764740 GCA_026543055.1 Argiope trifasciata
TAACGTGGATAAGTTTTTAGCTTTCTGGAATCACATCTGAGAAGTAAGACTATTTAAACTACAAGAAGATGAGGAAACAAGCTTGGGCAGATAGGCCCTCTTAACATCAATTAAATTTGCTTTCAGTTTTTTAAATACCGTTTTATTATAACAATCAGGGCACCCAAATAGAAAAAATCTCGTTAGATATTCTAGCTCTCATCAACTTCAGCAAATTTTGAGGTTTCTGGAATCACATCTGAGAAGTAAAACTGTTCTAACAACAGGAAGACGAGAAAATAAGCCTGGGTAGATAAGCCCACTCAATGGCGTTTGAAAATACCTTCAGCTTTGAAAGATAAGTTTCATTATCGCAATCCGGGCCCTTGAGTAGAAATACCGTTAAATAATCTAGCTTACATTAACACAGGTAAATTTTAATCCACCTGAAATCACATCTGAGAAATAAAACCATTTAAACAAAAGGAATATGAAGAAACAAGCCTGAACAGATTTCTTTTCTTTTCTTTACTTCATTAAAATAATAATAATAATAATAATAAACACGCGTAACAAGTTTCCTACAATAGATTGTAAGCTTCTTCATATTATTAGAGAGTTGGATAATATTTGGCAGTAAATATTTAATAGAGCAATTTCGGATAATATTTGGCAGTAAATATTTAATAGAGTTACTTCTCCACAATTGTATAAGCTCATTGAATTCTTGAAAAGAAATAAAAATTGTACTAACCTCTAAATATTCGCATAAAGCATAATATTATAAATATTTTCAATTTTAAAGTAATTTCTTATTCTTTTAAATATATAATTTCAATTTCTTATAATTATTAGTTAGCATTAGGATCGAAAACTTCAATTGTTATTATTATTATTATTTTTCATTTTTCTGCAATAACTGATGGAAATACAAAGAATACAGTTGCCAGTTTTTTTCTATTGATACTCTCTACTCATTTACTGTGTTTGTCTTAAACACCGTATAATGTTTCATATATCCACATTAGAAGAAATCTATGGGATAGAGATCCAGCATATGGGAGACATAATTTTCTCCTTTTATTATACAAAATTCCATCAAAACAAGCTTGTAATTGTTTATCAGTATTATTATGGGGAAGTGATCCATCATAAGGAAACTAATATTCTGCCTTCCCAAACCTCTTTTAAATCTATAGTGTAATGCGATTAGATTGTAATCTCAGGTAAACATTGCTTGTACAGAATTATCAAAGAAATATCCAAATAATTCACGCACTGATAAACTACCTACATCGTTAATACTATATTAGTTCACATGCTGTTCCATAATCAATCACGAATTATTAGTTGCCGAGTAGTTGAAATTTTGACGATTGATTGAGTTGTTATTTATGAAAAGGCATATTTTAAAGAAAATTAATAACTAAAAAAATTAAAAATGTTTATTTATTTATGAAATTTATAAAACTTATGGCGTCTCTTTATACGTCTGTATTTATTCACTTAAACTATGAAACTTTAATGACTGTAATTACTGTTTATTCTCTTAATCTAAAATTTTCAAGCCCTTTTGACAATGAGTTTGGATGCGTTTATTTAATTAAAATAAGGATAATAGGAAAAAAGAATGAAGATGTTTACAATTAACAGTAAATGACGTCGAATTATACACGGACCTATGAGGTGTAAAAATTGCGAATAATTTGTAATATTGTTGGAAAAAGATGCTAATTTATTATAAAATACTTTGGAGAAATTTAGGGAAGGGGGAAATGTATGGAGCATAAACATTAAGCAACGATGAATGAGTTGAAGATTTCTGCTCTTAAAATTTTGTTCTTTAATTCTTTCCTCACCCCCCCCCCCCTTCAAAATAGCTATTCTTAATGCTGAAACCTTTTTATTGAAATTTTTAATAATGTTTTAGATTAATATCAGTACTTAATGTCGGTCATATTTAGTAATTTTATACAGAATTTTCTTCATGCCATTCTTAAAAGTTTTTATTAAAACAAAATGTCGTTTGTACGGTATACAGGCAATTAAAATGCAATTTTCAGTTGAAATAGTATCATATATGAAGCAACGCTCACATACATATTGGGGAAAATAAATAAATAAATAAAGCGAGAAGTATTCAATAGCAAGGTCAAATCAAGGTCAAAGAATAATTCCGGAAATGTGTTCATTCTTCCTCGTTCCACCCCTTAGTAAGGTAGAGCAATCGAAAAGGGATAATTTAAGGGTACAGAAACGAACAATACTTGCATATATTTTTATTTTTAAAAGAAAGTATACATTTTTTAGTATATCCTTCAGTTTAAAAGGAAATAGAAAAAAAAAAAAAAACCGATTAATAATTGGTAAATATTTTTTTCTATTTTTTTCAAACTCTTGCTCTATGAATAATTTTATTTGCCAACAAATAAATTAAATTGATGGATGAAATTCTGATTGCGAGTTCCTGATAAATGGCTCGAAGAAATTCTAATTTCATTCAAGATCCAAGCAAATTGAATTTTTTAAATTCATCTAAAATGTTTGTCTTCGTTAAAAAAACAACAACTTATTCTTTATTTACCTTTTTAAGAATTGTTGTTGATATCATTCTTTAAGAGAATAAAGTGATTTCATTCGGCAGGTTAATGTCCTGTTTTAAATCTGTGGAGGGAATCTTTTTATTTTGAACCATGATGAAATAATCGAGGTTACACCTGAGCTGCGTCACGTATTCAACCTTCCCCCATCTCACAGCGAGCAGAGTGTATTCAGATTTTGATTTTTTAATAATAATATTTTATCTGAAGCTTTAAGCTGTGAGAAACATGTCACCTTGGATTTTCTTGACATTAAACATCAGTCAATATACAAAAAATTACTTCTCTTACAATTATTATTGGTCCTTTTTTAAAAAAAACTACATATATTAAATCTACCTATTGATATCATAACATTATTACTTTTTTTTACTGATTTATATTTAAATGAATAAAAAAATAACTAAAGTAAATTTTTTATCACTCGAATTTTTTTCTCAAAAGCTATATATATATTTAAAAACCATTTAATTTTCATCTCTATTGAACTATTGAATTTGAAAAATTCTGTTATTATCTGAAAAAAAAAGAAGACTGAATTTGATTTTTATGTACTTATTAGGCACATATCGAAATATTAAAATTTTTTGTTTTATCTAGTACTTCAGAATATTAGTTTATTGGTATTATAAATTAATTTCTCTTATCGACAGTTTTTTGTAAATTTCATTCAAAGTTTTTTTTTTATATCTATAACTTTTTTAAAAATTAATTCTTTACATCAAAAATGGGCTTTTGGAAAAAAAATGAAGTATATTAAAATAAAAATCTACTAGATTTTTGCACATACATTTGGTTTATTTTTAATAATTTATTACTATTTTTTTAGTGTAATATAGTTTTTTGTAGGTACTAGCTATTACCCTCGACTCTGTTCGCATGGAAATATTGATGTATATGTACGAAAAACAATCAAATAATGGCAAACAAACAAACAAAATTAAATAAAACCTAAGCTAAAAACGATACATTTAAAACTGTTAGCGCATACGAAAAGTATATAACATAAATACAATTTAATAACAAAAATAACTAACGCAAAAACAATTTATTTACATTGTATACTCAAAATAAAACAAAAAAAACAAATCAAGACCGGTTAAATCCATATTATTAATTGATCAAGATTAAGACAGCTACAACAGTATTATACATATAATTTTTAAACTTTTAATTTAAATGAAAACACATTTGTCAAGAATCACGCGTGAACTTTCAAAGCCAGTTGGCGTAACGCACACGTCTGACTTTCCTAAGCCAGTTGGGTTAACTTAAAGCAGATTAGAAATTTTTTATTTCCTTTATTCTGCTTTCTTTAAATTTATAAGTACTTTACAATGAATTCGAAAGATTGATTTATTGGCAACATCTGATTTTAAATATATCAAACACTAAAAAAATAAACCGAATCGTTTGAAATAATCGGTCGAAATTCTGCTAACCCTAACCTCAACTCGGTGGGGGAAAAAAACTGAGCCATACTCATCTTTGGCGGGATTTGGCCTCAGCTTTTTGGCGCGAAAGATATTTTTTAATGAATACAAAATTAACCTCTCAATTAACGGAATAAAAATTAGCCTACGTTATATTCCTTACTATAATCTATCTTTGTATTAAATTTCATCCAATTCTGTTCAGTCGTTCTGCCGCGATTGAATAACAAACATCCATTCATCCAAACTTTCACATTTATATATTAGTATGGATAACATTATAATGTCACAAAATATTTTCGACTTTCTTAATATATATATATATATATATATATCATAAAAATGAAAAAAAAAATCATCCACCATTATTATAATTCAGTTTTCCTAATTTAAGCAACGACAAAGCGAAGAAAGTAAACAGAATTAATAATAATTAAAATAAATTATGAGAAAACGCTTTATAATTGGACTTTTTAATACATCTTTATTTTTTGATTTATTTGGGAAAACTTCCCTATTTCGCCGTTAGATGTGCTGATATAGTCTAAAAAATTTAGTCTCTTTAGTAATTGGCGCACGTGATTTCGTTGGCTGTACGAGATACCGTTTCGAATCTGAACACTTCACTGATTCATACCAAACTATATTTAGATTATTTTTTTATGAAAATATCCATTCTATATGCATTACATTTTACAATATTTACTGTCAAGAATTTCCCCTGCATTACCGATTCAAATTTTGGCAGTTTCTTTGAGGATGTTTACTTATTCCGCTGAAAAAAAAAAAAAAAAAAAAAGCTAAAATACGATTTATCTGATATTTGTAGTTCTCTAAACACCTAATAGATGGCGACACGATACGGTCGTGGTTTTTTTTCTCAAACCAAACCAAAAGATACCTCCCACCTTCGAATTATTTGTATACGTGACCGAATGAACGAAACCTGCACAATTTAAAAAAAAGAATGGAAGCCAAAATCATCCACCTAGATGTAAAAGACGTGAGGTTCCCCACGTCTTTAACAGGTGACGGCTCAGATGCGATGGTGAGTGGAAATGTTCGAATGGCTTACTAGGTCATGCTCCTTTGCTTGTTTTTGTTCCCCATGTTTCCATGATGAAGTGTATGTTCTTGCTTATAAAAAATACATTAATGCAAATTGAGACAATGAAATGTCGTTACTGTATCGAATCATCTGTATTGTATGGGATACTAAAGGTGGTTTATATAAAGAAATTAAGTTTTTTAGGTTTCAATAAAATATCTATCAGATTGCTGTTTTTTTTCTCTACCGGCCATCATACATTCAGCTTCAAAAGAGCTTTATGGTAGAAATTCGTGGAACCGGCATACGGGTTTTCCCATTTGTTTGATTAATCAATTGATGTAATTTTTTCAGTTTTTTGCAAGCAAGATTCCTAATGAGCATCATGAAATATTATTTTTATTATTCAATTTTTTTTAAAATTTTGCCTATCATATGAAATAGATAAAAAAGTGTGAAATCAAAATTCACATCCATGAAACCAAATTTCACATTCAAAAGTGTGAAATAAATAATTATAAATTAAAAAAAATCTCTTAATAAATTTAATTAATTATGATATTTTTAAAAGTAAATATATGAATATTTTCCAGGGAATTTAATTTTGTCATAAATCTAAAAATTTTGATTCCAGAAGCAGTCTATAATTGTGTTGGCATTTCATTGCAGTGTAGATTTAATCAGTAACAATTTATTTTATCTCTTGGTAAATTTTAAGGAATTATGGTATTTTTAAAAGTAGAAATATGAATATTTGCCAAATAATTTAATTGTGTCAAAAGTCTAAAAATCTTGATTCCAGAAACAATATTATTGTATTGGTATTTCATTGCAATATAGATTTAATCAGTTATAATTTATTTTTTTCTCTTAGTAAATTTTAATTAATTATGACATTTTTTAAAAGTAAAAATATGAACATTTGTCTAATAATTTAATTGTGTCAAAAATCTAAAAATTTCGATTCTAAAAACAGTTTATTATTGTGTTGACATTTCATTGCAATATAGATTTAATCAGTACCAATTTATTTTTTAATTATTTATATTTGTATCTTTAATTTTTTGTGTTAAGTTTTTTTAAGCATTTTTAAGCATTAAGTTTTTTTAAGCATTAAGCATTTAAGTTTTTCAAATTAATGCTTAAAAATTGCTTATTTAATGCTTCAGAATTTATTTGAGTAATTAAATAAATTTATGTTTCCTGAATACAGAGATAAAATTGAAAAAATTAGTCTAAAAAAATTGTTATTGAGACATTATTTGAATTTTATATGACCCATTATTCTCTTTTTTTAGTCAATGCAGATTATCAGTATGAATAGATTTTTTTTCTTAATATTACATGGATGTTTATTGCTATTAAGTGTTTCTCATGCAAAATATGTCTTTTTTATAATTTTAAATATTTTAGATTGCTAGACCAAAATAAAAAGAAATTTACAAAAAAAAAATGTATTTATTTTTTAAAATCCTTGCTGGTAAATTGTATAACACAAAATTAAAATTAAATAGTAGAAGGTGAATATGAAAAAAAAAAAAAAAATTTCTGAGTAAAACTTATATTGATTAGGTATTATAAATATATTTATTATTTTAGTTGCAATGAAGGATAGGTGTGGTGTGAAAGTTAGGAGAATTGAATGCTATTAAGATGAGATCCTTCTCTGTCTATAATCTCTTTTGTCTTTTTAATTTATTTCTATTATTTTTTACTTTAGATTAATTTTGAAAAATTTAATAACTTATTAAATTTTTTAAAAATCTTTTATACATATTTTAAATTTATAAACACACTACTGGGGACATCTGATTAATTTTAATTAAAAAATTAAACTCAAAATTCAATTTTCCAGGGTTTTTTTTCTCTCCATTCAGTGCATTTAAACAAATTCTTTTTAATTCACTCCATTTTTTAAAAAAAAAAAAAAAAAAAAAAAAAAAAAGCATATAGAAATGTTAAGAGTGTTAGCATACAATTTTGTTACAAAAATGTTACAATTTTGAAAGCTTACTAAGCAAATGAATCTGAGGTGCCATCCTTGTTATGTGAACATTATTCAAATCTGCAAGGTCCTTTCTCCTTATGATTCTCGTTTTGTTTCAGAACGAGAACGAGATATAATACAACCGTTGTACTATATTCAATGCAATTTAATGGCAAATGATGTGATGTTTACTACTCGATTGTGACGTCAGTGAAGCGATATTATTATTATTATTTCTGTTATTGCTATCAAGTATTTAAATACTCTTATTAAAAGTTAATTTAAAATATAACTATTATATGATATATGTATTATTATTAGCTCGAAATCGTTTTTTTAATTAAAAAGAATTTCGAAATTCCTTTGTATAATATTATTGCCTAGATTCGGTAGATTTTTATATTATACGATGTGAATATATTATATAGTTGTACAAGTAACTGTATATTTTGTAATTTTTTTTCAGCACACTGACCCCGATTATTCTTGTGCATATGTGACGTTGACATCAAGTGACGGAACATACGGCTATGGATTTACATTTACTATAGGCCAGGGAACCGAAATCGGTAAGCATGCATCCAGGTTTTTGTATTGTATAATGACTTACTGAATAGCCTTAAATTTTCTTTAATAATAATAATTTTAAGACTAGCTGTTATGAATTAAATGTATAAGTAACTATATGTATGGATTAAACAACAGAAAAATTAGTGAGTAATCGTAGAAACAAGCTTTTCGATGAACGAGAAATCGTAAAAATGAAAATTTTTATGAGCTAGAAAGCGTACAAAAGAACTTTTATATTAGCGAGAAATCATGGAAAGTAATATTTTTATGAGCGAAAAGACATATAAAGGAGCATTTCTATGAGTAAGAAATCATAGATGAGAACATTTTTATGAGCGACAACGTAACATAGTATATTATGTATTCCATGTCATGGAATCGATAGAATGTTTAACTGTCATGTATGTCCTGTATTTCATAAATAAAACTGAATAAACACCTTTTTAAACTTTTGGAAATGTTTCGTTTAAATTATAAGCACTGATTCAATTTGATAATCGCTAAATCTTTTATAAAATCTTTAATTTAATGATAAGTTTTCAAATATTTTTGAGGCCTCCAACGACTTGTAGACTCCATGACACGTCGAGTTGTTGCACTTCGCCGGGCAAAAGGAGGACCGACACGATATTAACAGTCATCCCATGACTTTTGTCACTTCAGTGTATTGTAAATGGTGGGAATGTGCACATCGGAGCGAGTTTTTTGAATTTTTAAATGGAATTGTAATTTATTAAAAAATTACTCTTAGCATGCTGGAAGACAAAAGAGGTTCTTTTTCATCTAAGTTACTCTTTCCAAATTTTTTTCAATCCTTAGACAAAAAACAGCGAGAATGGTCTTCCCGAAACATTTTTTCATATCCTTTTATCCATTTCCCACCATTCGAAGCATAAAATTGTGAACCTCGAATACCTAGCAGGGCATTCACCAATCCTAGAGAAAGTAATTACGAATTACAGACCTGTTGATTGTTACAAAATATAGATACTTCACCTGAATCTAGTATTTTTACTAATCTAATATAAGAATACTTTTTTGGATGGTTTTTTTCAGAAGCCGATTCATACCAAAAGTTGAATTAAAGCATGTATTATAGCCGCAAGACAGCTTAAGGAATTCCATTTAAGTTATCGTATTTATGAATTAGCGCATGTATATGCATGAGAAATTACGAAGAGACAGATAGTCAACCGCGTAAGAGATTTGGCTTAAAATTTGATATCAATCCCTATTTTAGATGCTAGACCTATGTACCAAATTTTATTTACATAGATGTTTGCGTTTTGTAGTTATTGAGTTCATTTGTATTCAAACAGCCGGACAAACAGACTTCCTCTGAATAGATTTTGTTCAATACTTGTATGTAAATTTGGAGAAAAGATTTTAAATGAAATTTCATGTGAGTATCTTAAGGCGTTTTTATCCTTATTACTGAGAGACATATTAATTGACAGATAACCATAATGCCAAAAATAAGTTTTTCGGAATCAGGGACGTCCGTTACGAAGAATTTCATAAAAATTTCGAGTTTGAATTTTTTGATGATTACAGTACTTTCTCTGGACGATAAAGTAAAAATCAAATGTTACGTATTGAAGCAACCATAGATAATATTTATAATGCTGTCGAACAATACAGTATTGATTGGAAAATAAATAACATCAAAGTAAAAAATTATTATAAAAATAATATGCAATTTTAGGTTTGTTACTAGGTTTATATTAACGTAAGTCTTTGAAAGTTTATACAAATCGTCAAGAACTGAAAATATAGCTCCGCATCTTAAACATATTTGAAGCGATTAATTATTGTTTCTAAATATTATTCTTTCAATTAAATGAAAGCAATATCGTATCATGGTAGAGAGTATGACTTTATCGTCTATATTTCATTTATATTGAAAGAATAAAAATCATCTGCATTTCTTAATTAATATTGGAACTAAAATTTTATCGTATGTGGATTTAAATAATTTAATTATGATTATTGATTGGCGTAAATGGAAATGTGTCATCAGTTTTTTTTTTCCTAAAATAATTTTCTGCAAATACCTGCCATTGGTAGACTTTAGGCTTAATTGCATGTCATTTGTGAACATAATCAATAGAATAAAATGCTGATAAGTTGCTGATTCTTGTTTTGGTAATTAATTGCTATTACTCAATTAATAAATGTGCCCATACTTGGGAGTTTCACTATATATATATATATATATATATATATATATTTACATACACACGCACTGTATTACCGAGAAGTGCAGGCATATTTTTCTTTTCACACATAAATGCTTTAATTTTAAGTAAAAATAAAGAACAATCAGATAAAAATTTCTAAAATGAAAAATTTCAGAAGCAATTTAAATAAAAATCTGTAAATTTTTTCTTCAAAAAATTGAGAATACAGAGGGTGGGTGTTCGCACATATTTTAGACGGTTTTGAGAGAAAGTACAGAAAAAATTACATTAACATTTTGTGTTTCAAATGTTCAATTTAATAGCTCTTTTTCTTAGCTGTCACTCTACATAGTAATTTCCATGATATGCTATACTACCACGACTTTTAAAGTGTTTTTGATTTACTGAATAATTGAAAAATTGCTCCTCACAGAGAAAAAAAAAACTATTGATGCATAAAAATTCGCTTATCATTAAAAAACTGAAATTGTTGTTAGAATCCATACCTCTGTAAAGAAAATCATTGTAAAATTTTAAAATGATGATTTAATTGAAAATAAATGTAGGAATTGGGTGGGACAGAATGCCCATCCAACCACATTCAGTTCAGTGTCTAGGGTCACTGAATGAAGAAAAAAGAAGCTTTTGAA
>JAPMOQ010039254.1:1767323-1781252 GCA_026543055.1 Argiope trifasciata
GTACTGAATTTAAAGAAAAAATAACATATTTTTTTATCTATACTTATAATAAAGCTCAATATGTGTGTGTTGGCGCTCTACAGGCCAGACCGTGGGATCTACAGCTACCAAATTTGGTACATGTATACTTTGGGGTTCAGGAATGTGCACCTTGGAGCCCTTTTTTGCATTTTTAAATTAGAATTTGAATTAATTAAAAATTAAGCGAAATTTCAACATTTTTCCGCTATAACTTCCGAAAATATTATCACACAAACATGATTTTTACATCAAGTTAAAGATAAAAAAAAGCTAGCTTTCTAATGGTATCAGTGTTTTAACATATAACTTAAACTTCTATTTTAAACGAATTGTTAAAGAAATGTTTTAACCATATTTTCAACAATATATTTCAGATAAAACAATAAAATTTAATCTGCAAGAGCACGTCAAAGGGAAAATATTAGGTTTTATCACCGTGTTGCCATCATTTTGACGGAAGTTCAAATTAAAAAAAATCAACTATTACTGCAAATTAAATCTAAAGAAATGTAACTTTCAACACGTGACTGGATAAAATAAAAGAAATATAAAATGTGATATTTTCGTTAAAAAACGCAAGGCAAAAGATTCTATGATCGTTTGCAATATTTAAATCATTAATTCAATAAATTATCTTTACTTATACAGGATATGCATTCAAATTCCGGTCCAGTGGCCAATTTGTAAAATATTATTGATAGGCACATATATTGTTTAATACTATTAATTTGATCAAAATGAAGTAAATAATTACATTTTATGTAGCTTGATTCATTTATGAATAATGAGTTTTAGATTTCTTCATACTTTGCTGTGTATGCCATATTTTACAAAATATTTTTATTAATATTTTAAATAAAGATTGCTGCATCAATAAGCCCTCTAAATCAATAATTAAAACTGACTGATTTATAAAATTAAAAAATATTATTAGGAAATCGTGTTCTTTTAGAACTTTCCGTCCCCATCTTAAAGAAAATATTAATTTCAGGCCAATCAATGCCTAGAATTACTTCAAGGCTAATGAATATGTGATTTAATTGAAAATTTTAGAACGCATTATTTATGGCGTCTTATATCTGAGGAAAGTTTGATATATATACACACACATATTGTTTTAAACATTATTTCATATATATTATACAAAACGAAATTTTGTTTCTTTTTTATTAAAAGGAAAAAAAAATTTCATATCCAAAAAGTAGGAAAATAAAATGAGCCTACTTGTTACATTGAATGAAATTTTATTACATTTTTCATGCAAAGACTTTTCATATTTTGTCACTTTGCTTTACACATACATTTGGCGAATCCTTAGCTGTTTTCACAGCAGTTGCAAATGACTGAGCAATTGCAAATGACCGGAGTGGAATTTCATGACCATGAATTATTTCTAAATCTAAGTAAGTACTTAGGAGGAAGTAGATGAAGTGAATGATCTAATTTATACTTGTTTTAAAATTCCTTCAGAAATTCCAAGTCGGTAGAAACCATACTTTGTCACATTATTCCAGAATAATTTTTATTAAAAATGTAGAAATGTACCAGATTAATTCCTTTAAATTTCAATGTTTTAAAAAGTAGGTACAGTTTTATTTTGTTTATATCTGTTACATTTTGGTTTCGGACAAAATATAGTTTTATGAAGAATAAATTTTGCTTATATATTTTTTAAATTCTGGCTGAAGGCAAAATTTTTGTGCTTTTTCATGAATAGTAATGTTAACTTCTCATGTTTCAAACATGTTCACTCAGTAGGAATTTCGCAGTCAGGAAAATGTTTAAATCTAAGTAGGTGAAGTGAATTGAATCATAAAGTGAATTGTGAACTCGCATATACTTATTTTAAAATTCTTTCATTTGTTCCAAGTCGGCAAAAACCATCCTCTATCAAATTCATTGCAAGTGCCTTGTCACGTGTCCTCCACTTGTGCCTTGTGCCACACGTGCCTCCATCCTCCACTTGTGCCACATGTGCCTTGTCACGTGTCCACACTCTCCTATTCGAAACGAATAGGAGATGTATTTTATAATTTGGCGGTTTTTCATTTGGCATTTTTAAGAATGTCTAGGAAATGTGTTCAAATATAAATTATTTCATGTATTGCCAACTATTTTTAGGAATTATATGCAATACCTGGGCACTTTATTATATACAATGCCTATACATTCTATATATAAATGTGGGTGTGTGTGTTAAGGGCAAAGTATGAAATCCAACATTCTATTGATATGTCATATGTAAGTATATTTTTAATATAATTTAAATCTTTATTAATTACCTTATTTTGATATTAAATAGAAAATTAATTAAGATTTAAATTATATTAAAAATAATCTGGAAATAAACGATATACTTTGTTCTAAAGTGTTCTCTTTTATTTCCTGATTCAAATCTCACTTTGTTGCTCAATTACTTCTAACATGCTCTTAAAAATTTGCTTTAGTTCGCAAAATGTGAGGGAAAGGAATAAAAGTCCTTAACGCTTACTAATCTTTTTCAAAGGCACCTAAGATTCCCTTGCCTAACGCCACACGTCGTAAAGAAATTCCTAACTCGTAATAAAACTTCTAAAGGTGAAAAATTCTGACACTTTCGCTGCTGTGTGTGCATAGTAGTTTAAGAGGAAGTATAACTTAAAAAATAATTAAAAAATTTAAATTTAATTTTTTTATCGGAATTTGCTTTTGATGAATAAAATTCACAGTATTTAGTTTTACTGAAGTTTATTTTTCTGGTAAATTTTGATCATTTTTGTTTTATAACATGCTTCTTATACTAGGAATAAAAACGTGCATCTATTCGTGCATCTATCAGATATTTCAATACGTCCTGCGTAAATTAATATATAAAATTTTCTTTATTTCAATTATTTAATTAGCTTTTTTTGACAAATCTTTCATTATATTTCTATCAACGGCAAACACTCAAGTATGTAATTTTGCAGAATTACATAATTTTGCAGAACAGTTCACAAA
This sequence comes from Argiope trifasciata, assembly GCA_026543055.1. Taxonomy (NCBI): domain Eukaryota; kingdom Metazoa; phylum Arthropoda; class Arachnida; order Araneae; family Araneidae; genus Argiope; species Argiope trifasciata. Next base: position 1,770,324 of record JAPMOQ010039254.1, read on the forward strand.
ATGGTAATAAAGGGGCATTAATCATAATGAAAATGCATTTCAAACTTTTGCTTACATATAACATAGAGTTTTCTAGGCATATATAAAACATTATGATGTAATTAATTGTTGAGTTTTGAGCTAACTTATTGGTTGTAATTTTTACGGAAAAAAAAAAGTATTTTGTTCCTTTCACCTCATTTTTACTCATTACTTCATCACCTCATTTACACATAAAGCATAACAATCGTTTAAAAGTTCGCACTCAAGATTTTAACAAATCTCCCAGTTTTAGACTGCCCTGAGTTCGAAAAACACATTTTTGGAACACGTCCGTCTGTTTTTCTGTCTGTGACAAATTAAATCGAAAACGCTTTGAGTTGGATGGTTAAAATTCAGCATACGGTCTTCACACCAAATTCGAGGATTTTTATCAACTTATAAGTAAAATCTGTTCTGAGGAAGTCCATTTGTCCGTATGTTTGAAAGTAAGAAAGATATTCGTTTGATAGTTATCGTATAAGAAACGATAACTATCAAACGAAGATAGCTAAATAGGTAAGATTTAGCACACAAATCCAATATCTATAGTGTAGATGCTGTCAAAAGGTGGAGCCAAAACTATTTACGGATTGGTCGAAAACATGTAAATGATATAATTAAAAAACGAATTGACGTAGAATTGACTTAAATATATCAAAATCTGTATGGTACTTTTTGACTACAAGTGCAGTTTTGTGTCAAATCTGTTCCATTCGGTTGAGAAAAACTTATCTAGTACGAATTTGATTTTCAGATACTGTTAACGGTATGCCAGGGATTTATCGCCAAAACTCTCGCCAAGAATAACACGATAAATTCAATAAAAACGCCAATTTCTCGCCAAATTTAATATTTTATAACTATGCCAGTGCCATGTATGATAAGAGTATGCGAAAAACGTTTGGGGAGACACCTATTATTTAAATGAAGTTTTAAAATACTTTTTTTGGACTAATTATTGTGGGTTATCTACTCGCTTATAATCAGTATTTTGCAGTACTTACTACTATTTCATGATTCAAAGATTTGTTCACCGCTTTCCCCCAATTACATGGAATCTGGAGTCACTGAAAATTTTTATGTACATATTTTTGGTTTATATAATATGATTGGCCGTCGAAATAGAATGAGAAGATAAAAGAGCTCTCTAATAATAAATAGTAATGACAAATAATAGAAATATAATAATACGTTTTAAGAAAACATTTTTTAGTATTTAGATAGGTTTGTATTGTCTTCAAGATTGGTAGTAGGGAATTATTTAACATTGTAATTTATTTCAACAGTTGTAGCTGCTGTTAAAGCCCTCGCCCCATTGGTTGTTGGAAAGATTGTACAATCTATTTATGATGACTTTTCTAAATTTTGGAGAGAATTAACAAGCCATACACAATTGAGATGGGTAAGAATATTTTTGCGTCAAATTTTGTTTTATTCTTAAATACTTTCTTTATTACACCATATACTACGGTGAGGTGAATAAGATATATTACATTTTTATTTTCTTAATAAAAGTATTGGCTTTAAATATCTTTTAATTTTGAACATAATAATCAATTATTAGTAGATTTCTAGTCTTTCAGTTGTCATTAGAAAAAGAATTTTTAATCGTATTTTATTTATAGCGTAGATGCATTTTATTGTTATTTATTATAATCCAGAGACTCAGTTATTTTATTTTTAATAATAATCCTATTTTCTTTAAATAATGTAAAATGTAACTAAATATTCTGAGGACATCTATCTCAAACATAATTTTTTTTATTGTTAAATGTTTTAGCAACAAAGAATTAAGAATATATATACAGCACCATATTTAAAAATTTCCGAAACAAACATTGTTTTTGTGTGCCGAGAGATGGCAGCACGTGTATTATATCAATTGGATCTAATACATTTATTTTAAAAACTGTTTTCAATAGATAGTAAAAAAGAAACGCGTTGAAGTTAAAAAAAAATATTTACCAACCCAATTCATAAGGTCTAGTTTTAAAAATAAAGACTTATTTTTAATTTCAACTCCACTTGCCATTAGAAAAAGATAATATTTGAAGAAGAAAGGTACATATAAATTAAATTTTATTTTTTAACTTGAATGTATATTCAGTAACTTTTTTTTCGCATTTACTTTTGATTGAATTACTACAATTTTCCCTCCAGTAATTTACAATTTTTTTTTACCCGATGCTATTAAAATTAATATTTTTATTTACATTTGTTTATTTGAAAGAAAGAGAGAAAGCTAAAGAGGGAAAACTTGTAATACTTAGTGTAACATATTGTATAAACATCATTTTAAATTAAAAATAAATAAGTTGATTAATCTATCTGGTTTTATACTTAATAACCAGAAAAGAAAGGATTTAATTATTATCGGAATACTTTTTAATATTATACTGTTTAATATTTTATACAAGCAAGCAATTACTGAATTAGGGATATGTTTTTTAAAAATAAGCCTATTTTGCTTACAAATATCGCATACAGCGCCATTTTCTCCCTGGTGGTGAGCTTTAGAACTATTTTTTGACAGAATTTTTTTTTTATGCCCTTTTCTAAACATTAACAAGTTTGATAGCGTTATCTTCAGTAGTTTCAGTTTTAGTTTCAGTTCTTTTATGATCGTTTCAAAACGGAACTTTAATTATGATCATCCTGTATTTTCAAATTATCCACCATTCACATACATTGCTGGCTTTTATTATTAATTGTCTAGCTGGTTGCCATTGTACTTTAAAAAAATTTAGTAAATGATATGTAATAATAAAGAAGAGTTTCTTATTTATTAATTGATTTATAACCTCATTAAACTATTTAGAATGGACAATTCTATATAAAGATTAACTTTAAATCTTAAATAGATAAACAGTAAAAATTCCCAAAATTAATATTTTGATTCAGCCCTTACCCTTTCTGTTAAAGGACTCCTTTGAATTAATAAATTTGCGTATATTATTTCAGATCGGCCCAGAAAAAGGTGTGATACATTTAGCTACTGCAGCAATTGTAAATGCTTTGTGGGATCTCTGGGCCAGGAGAGAAGGAAAACCACTTTGGAAGCTGCTGGTTGATATGGTACTATAGTGTTATTCTTATTCTCTGTTTCTTTATACGTATTCATTGAATTAAGGAAAAGTTAAGAGTTAAAAATATTAATTCTCAGAGTATAATACATAATATATTAATATAACAAACTAATAAATAATTTTTTTGTACTTTTTTTAAATACACATTAAGGCCTTATCACACGACGAAATATTTATTTATATCCGCATATTAATAATTATTCTATATATCCGCACTTTTCGGCAGCAAACGACAACGAAAGTGACGTCACTTCAAAGTTTCTCAAGATTGGTTGAATTTCGTGTGCAGACAATATTTCCGTCACTATTGTCGGTATTTTCAAACTGGTTAAAAAAGTTGTTGATAACGAAAAACTTGCTTGACCGGTTTTCGAAGGTAGAAACGGAAAATTGCTGACGAAAAGTGCGGACAATATTTCGACGTGTGATTAGGCATTTAGAGTATTGCGTTTAAAAACACAAATTCGGAATTAAAGAAAAACCGTACTATTTTGTAGTTTCCACTCTCATTATATATATATATATATTAATGTTATTTGAGGCTGCCAATGTTATGTGCCCTCAAGGTCCGTTTTCATTTTCAAGTTTTCCTAGATTGATTAGGGTTTAAAGATATTTTAAAATTTATTTGAAAAAACAGATGGGGCTATATGAGTACTTCTAATATTACATCAAAGAACACTAAATTAATTATCTATAAAATTAGCAATATTAAGTTGATTGCGATATAACTTTGGAGGACTAATCTGGTAAGTCTTTTAATCACACCTCTTGTTATATTAACGCTTATTGTTTTGCATGCATTTATTAACATTTCATAGAAATGCTATCCACCACTTTTTTAAATGTATTCCTTATGCAACTTGTATGAATCATATCCTTAGCCATCAATTTTCCATTCATCATGCAAAATGTCATTATAAATTATTTAACTGGGTAAAATATTTTAGCAGAATAATTATGTGTATTGTGTTCTACGGATATGTGATGCATAGGCTCATGTTTGCACACTGTATTTAATCATTTGGTGTTTCAATTCTTGATGGAAAATTACTATAGTGGATGTCAGACCTTAATGAGAACACTTTTTTGTGCTTATATGTTATAATATTCAACATTATATGAAATATCAATGTCTCAATTTTCTCTCAAAATTCCTACCTGACATAACTATTTAATGCATATCTTTCACCCATACCTTATGATTAAGTGTTGCGATTAAGACATTAGTCATACTTGTATGAACTATTGTTATAACTTCAGGACAAACAGTTGGGGGGGGGGAGAGGTCACTCCTTAAGATCAAGTCATTTCTTAAGGTTGAGATATTGTTTCATAGGGAGGCATTAACATATAATATGACTACAGGATATGATTGAAACATTAGCTCGTATGAACAATTGTTATAACTTCGGGATAAGTAACTGGGAGGTCACCCATTAAGATGTGGTAGTATTTCTTAAGGTTAGTGTGATCGTTTCATGAACAGGTGTTAATATATAATATGACAACAGGCTGAGATTGAAACATAGGCCTTTCTTGTATGAACTATTGTTATACCATCGGGGTAAGAAACTGGGTGATCACCTATTAAGATGAGGTAGTTTTAAGACTGGGTAGATAGTTTCCAGAGGAGGCAGTAGCATACCATATAGCTAAGGGTTGCAATTTAGACATTAGACTTGGTCATATGAACAATTGTCATAATTTCCAGATCAGTACTTGGAGGACGGGGTCACAAATTAAGAACATGGTAGTTTCTTAAAAGGGGTAGGGTTCATTTCATGAGGAGATAGAAACTATCATATAGCTAAGGATATTGGCTTCAATCATATGAACAATTATCATAATAACAATTACCATTAATTTCGAGATCACACACCTGACGTTCACACATTAAGAACATGACATTTTCTTAAGAATGTGGAAGTCATTTCTTGAAGAGGGAGCCTAAGAGATGGGATTTGAGTTTGAAAAGTAATTTTATGCTATGCTGCATTATATTTTCTAAACGTTTGGTAGAACTAGATGGTAGTGTCAAAATTTTGTCCTGCAATTGAAACTATAGCTTCTCATGAGATTGTTGTGTCATAAAGTGATAAGCTTTGATTGCAGCCTGAAAGATGCATGCTTTCATATTAAATTGTATGTTTTAAAATAATAATTCTTGATGTATTTAGGATTGTTTCTCACAATAGTTTTTTTTCAGAGTCCAAAGCAGTTAGTATCCACAATCGACTTTCGTTACATGTAAGTAGAGATTTTCTGTTAATGTTTTTTTTTTATGAAAGACTCTTTTTATTTCAATTTATATGTAATTTTTGGATATAAGTGAGTATAATCCATTTCATAATTATAGTTTTCTTTCTTTTTTTTGTATAGAACTGATGTTATAACCAAAGGAGAAGCTATCGGTAAGTAACATTAAAAATCATTTAAATTTTCTTTAAAAAATTTATATATTTCTATGTGCAATTTCTCGTATATGCAGTATAGAGAAAGTATACTGATCATCAAAAATTCATTAACTCGAGATTTTGAGGAATCTCCGCGTTTTAAGCGTCCTAGAGTTCGAAAACCCATTTTTGGAAAACGTCCGTCTGTCTGTTAAAGATAACTCACTAACAGTTTGATCTAGACATTTGAAATTGATTATGTGGTCTTTACACCGAATTTAGGGATTTCTATCTTTGTGTCAATTCTGTTCTGAGTATGCCTGTCTGTCCAGCTGTTCGAATGTATGTTAACACGATAATCATAAAAAGAAAAGAACTAAATAGATAAAATTCGGTGCACACATTTAACATCTATAGTGTGGATACCTAACAAATTTTGAGCCAAATCCAATAATATTAATTGCCAGTTGGTGACCTTGCTTTTGAATAATTCCTGATGCTTTCAAACATTTCGAAACTGTTGTGTAATCACCTTCTAATGATTCTTCACGTTCTGCTAGTGTTTGATATGAGTTTTCATGATGTAATGCTTCCAATTGTTCATCTTTAAACTTCTTCAGTTATTTATCTTCTAGGTCAAAATCATTATTTTTAAAGCATCTAAGCTAATCTTTACCAGAATTTAATACAGTCGCCGTAAGTCCTTGCAAGAATTCTCTGACCTTCAACTGCAGATATTTTTTTGAATTAAATAGTGCCGTGAAATTCTCTACAAATACTCTTTTTTTGGCATGGAATTTGATATATATAACGCAATGAAAAATAACGTTGTTTGCACTTCCGCGAAATAACATACATTGAATTTCAAGCTTGCTTATAGTACTTGTGAATAGATACGCCATTATCATAAACTAGCGTAATCAGATCCAGTAACACCGTCCGTTGGAAAACAACGAGAACTTATTCAACTATTCAATATTCTGAAATCAGAAAGGATGGTATCTTCAAAACTTTCTCATACACTCTCTAGTAAAGATGTTAATTTTTGTCTCGAGAATAGGGTTAACTGTGGACCACGACTGCCTTATACAGCATTAGCAAACAATACTTAAAAAATAACGGTGATTATAAAAAATAAACAAACTATATAACTATCATACTGTTCACAGGAACGGAAGCGTTTTTTTGTTTCATTGTATTTTGAGGTATGTAAGTAAGAATCTTATGAAAAATAACAATAAACTCTACAATTATAGCCATAGTGATAAAATTTCAAAAGCTTCAAATGGCAGCACTCACTTTTTTTTTATTGAAATGCATTCTTCCTAACAACAACAACAAAAAAAAACTGTAAATAATGTTGGAATGGTTCTTAAAGCACAAAATTCACAAGTGGTAGACAGATTAAGAAGAAAAGAGTGAGATAAAGAGAGAAAACAGTAATAGCAGAGAAACAATAGGAAGTAAAACATTTTATTGTGTTTTACAAATTTTCTTCTTGACCTACTTCAATCATGATGACACTTTCTATATGGCAGATGGGGCCTAGAACCAATGCAAGTATTATGACAAAAGGAATTTGTTGAACTTCATGTCTCTGGTAGGCACATCACAGTTGTTTTCTCTTTACTTCTTAGTCCGTCCAGAGCTGGTGATGTTCTTGCTACAGGTACCGTTCCAACGCTATTTATTGTTTTCTGCTGTGGGAAACGCATTCCAATTTTTTAAAAAAAGTTGATGTTGCCATTTAAAAATTTTGAAATTTTGTCTCGGTAAACGCAACTACTAGAGTTTAACTGTTGTTTTTCATATAATTCTTTTCAAAGTACCTTGAACCAATATTTTATTCCGTTCTTGTGAATGGTATTATGATAGTTATGGTCTCATATATCGGGATAGTTAAAAAAAAATAATGATCGGTATTGATCTTCCACATGAATTTAGTATCTTTAATAAATTTATCTTGTGAACCTCTGGGATTTTTTTGGGGCAATTTATCCCTGATGTATAATAAAAAGTACCCGAAAATCGAATTTGTGTTTTACCCAAAACTATATTTGTTATCACAAAATCATATACAAAAATTCACATATTTCAGTTACTGCGTTTTTTAGTTGTTTCTTTAATATGATTGTGAAAGTACAAACCTACAAACTGTAAGCCATATAATGACTTTATATGTTAAATTTGCATATCAAATTTTCTGTATTTAGCTTTTCTAATTTTGTAGTTATCATGATAATTCCCATTCTGACATTTGGACAAGCAACTTTTTTTGAACAAATTTCGCTTAAAATTTGATTGAAATTTACAAATTTTGGGCAAGAAGCATATTTTAAATTTCATTCGTCTAGCTAAAAAAAGTTTTGAGTTACATTTGTCTCATGTGCTAAAAAAGACAAGTATACTCGAGCTTGGATTTTTGAATATCTTCTTCAGATAGAGAGATCGACATAATGCTAAAAATGTGTTAGAGATCTCTGTAGCAAGGATATTAATTGAAAACTTGAGTTTGAATTTTTTTTGATGAGTACTATAGATAGCAAAATCTACGTCATGTTAAAAATTATTTTTCCAACTTAGAGGGGTCTGTATCAAAGATATTCCTCAAATATTTGAGTTAGAATTTTTTTGATGAACCGCAATAGATAAAGATCGACATAATGCTAAAAATTTGGTTTAATGTAATGTCTGCTATGAAGATATTCGCCAAATACTCAAAGGTTTGTTATTTTATTTTTTTATAACTACACTAAATAGAAAGATCGACATCATGTTGAAAATGAATTTTCCTAACTGAGAGGAGTCTGCAACGAGAATATTCGCCAAAAACTCGAGTTTCAGTTTTTTTGATGACTACACTCGATAGAAAGACCAACATAACGCTAAACATGTATTTTTCAAATTTTGAGTGGGCCTGAAACGAGGGTATGCGTCAAATTGTTGAGTTTGAATTTTTTTGATGACTGCAATATATAGGAAGATCGATATAATGTTACAAATGTACCTTTCCAACATAGAGAGTTCTGTAAAGAGGATATTCGTCAAGTACTCGAGTTTGAATATATTTGATGACTATAATAGATAATAGAATGATCGAAATAATGTTAAAAATGTACGTTTTTAATCCAGAGGCCAACTTGACAAATATCCCTGTTACGAGGATATTTGTCAGGTACTCGAGTTAAATTTATTTTGATTACTGAAATACTTTTTTAAAACTTCATATACGAGAAAGTGAAACTGATTAACGTAAGCTTAGATTTTAATGGATTTCTGTGTAGCATTTAGAGTGAATTGCTTTTCCTTTGTTTGTATTGAATACAATGTACTGAAAAAATATTTAATTAAATATGGTATTAGAAAATCTGAAATTAAAAGTATCTATAATGCATTTCTTTTTATAGAAATGTTAAAGAGGAAAGAGGTCACTAAAAAAGAACGAGGTAAGATTGATCATTCCTTGTTCTGTTAATTATTTCTAAAAGATAAACACTTAAAATAGTTTTAGGTTCTTTAGCGTTTCTTACCCATTTATATTCATTACAAAAAACTGTATTTTATGGATAAGGAATTTTACTGGAATGCGTTATAGCAAAGTGTTTCTACTGTATTTTGTTGGAGCTCATTTTTTTATTGATATGAGCTACAGTTTTTTTTTTACTTCATCTATTTTTTATTTAATTTTTAAGACTCTATTTAATGAACTAGAAAAAAAGGTTTCTATCAAAATGACTGATAAAAAAAATTGGATTTTTCCCCTTCTGTTTAATTTTTAGCTAGGGTTATATTCATCATTTACATAATATTATTCAAAAAAAAAAAAAAAAAAAAAAAAGGAAGTTAGAACATTTTAAGCTGTTTGTGTGGATTTGCGTTGCTTTTAATGAGAGCGGCTTTTTTTTTGGTAAAAGTTTTTGCATGTTTGGAAAAAAAAAGTGAGATTTAATGACCGGTAACGCACGAAACTTTTCTAAATTTAATGTTATTATAATAAACACGAAAAAAATAAAGTTATCAAAAAAGACGTGTATGTTTAACTATGTACGGCACTTTTATAAGTTCCCATTCATGTTTATTATGATCAAAATAAATAATGTAAGTGCAGGAATTTGACATTTAATTTTGATTTAAAATTATATTTCTTTAAGATTACAAAATGAAATATTTTTGTATTTCTAATTTTCTAAGTTTTGTTTGAAACGCGTCTTTTTACGAAACATCTAGTTACTTTTACGAAGCATCTAGTTTTTAAAATTTCTTTGTAAGAATAAATATCTCATTGCAATAAATTACTTAAAAATTACTTAAATAATGAAAGACATGTTTTGAAATTTCATGAACTTTATACAATTACCTTTGTATAATTCAAAAATATCACACACACACACACACACACACACACACACACACACACACACAAAGAGCGGCCATATGGGAAAGTGTTGTTAATCTTCAAGCTAGTGATTTATTTGGTGGAAAGTTATTAATTTCTTTGCAGATATGCAAATGTATCATCTCTCTGTTTACACAGTGTGTTTCAAAAACCATGACTGGGGCTTTTATTCCCTAAATGTTGATCATAGACATATACTGTAAATTACAAATTTGCTTAAAAAGAGGTGCAAAATGTAATGAAGTCGATTATAATTCTCAGGGAGTAAACTTTAAAAAAATACAAAATTTTAATTTTTATACGAACTCGTACAAAAAAAAAAATCTCAGTGAGTAAAATGTGCCCCATTATCTTATAAAGTCATGTACAAAATTTCAGAAATTTATCATGAAAATTTAAGTTAGGGAAAAGTGGTGGCTTATGATTCTATCATCACCAAAATGATCACTCAGCCGCTGCTTCACAGGCGTAGTAATGTGCTCAGGAGCGCCATCTTGCATGAATATTAAATTAGGGGGAAGTGTCAGCTTATGATCCTATCATCACCGAAATGAGCACTCAGCAGCTGCTTGTAGCACTGTGAAGAGGAGCGCCTTCTTGCATAAATATTGTGCGACCCACACACTGAAATGCCGGAAGGAATGGTTACGCAAAAGTGATTCATACTGCTTACCAGTTACGGAGCTGCTAACGGGACCCGGAGATGTGATCTCGAAGAAAAACGGACCGATGATAAACGCTGTCGTTATTCTGCCGCATCGTACAGTTACCTTTTCAGCCAGCTGTAGCTGGAACGGATTCTCAGTCACTCTTATCCTGCAATTTTGTGTATTTGCAGAATCGTGCAACTGGAAGAGGGCTTCGCCAGACCACAAAATGTTCCATCGGCATCCGTTGTTCACTTCCATCCAGGCAAGAAATCAAAGTGCAAAAGATTCAGGTGCTTCCAGGTCAGCAGGTAGCACACATGTAGGAATTGGGTGGGACAGAATGCCCATCCAACCACATTTAGTTCAGTGTCTAGGGTCAC
>JAPMOQ010039254.1:1816252-1828721 GCA_026543055.1 Argiope trifasciata
AACAAAGTTAGAGTTTGGAAAGGGAACTATTCTATACAAAGGTAAAGTAAAGGTAAAGATTGAAGTGTGTTGAAGTTCAATATTTTTGACAAATTTATTTAGAAAAACCAAACATATATACATACATAAGCAACATATTATAAACCTATAACAGCATAAACATAAAACTTTATTAGTTCGCCATATTGGCTATAGATGGCAGCACGTTACCGCTTGAAAATTTAAGTAGCCATTATGGCGAACTAATAAAGTCTGAAAATATCCTATCTGTAACTCCGAACTGCTCGACCGTAGCGCTTCAAAACCGGCGCCAATCGATTCCTCGTGGCCAAAAATCCCAGACCCCCAAGTTTACCGGAGTTTATTTCTGGGGCGATTTTCGACTTGGCAACCATTCCTCGTATTATAGTATTAGATAAAAAATGAACTACTCAATTAACCGGAATAAATAGTAGCCTATGTTCTATTCCAGTTTATAATCTATTACTGTGCTGAATTTCATCCAACTCCGTTCAGCCATTCTGGCGTGATTGACTAACAAACATCCATCCATATAAACTTTCACATTTATAATAATTTTATAGATATATATTTTTAGCTATAACTGATAGCTTTGATTAAACATGTTTATTTAGATTGTTATGTTCCATGCTTATGAAGTTGAAATTTCTTATTTCGAAATATGCCAGTTTACTGAAAAATTAAATGCGAGAGCATTTTCGATAGCAATGCCTACTTTTTAACTTTTTATTAAATTTAAAAATCATTAACTTGATTGACATAATTAAATTAACGAAGGATAAACTATGTTAAAATATGTTTATTATTTTTTTTGTTACTGTTTCTCGTCCAATGTGTATTAAATACAACATGTTTAAAATTACCAAAAAGTATTCTTTCGATATATATATATATATATATATAAACAGTGTCTCACAAAAGTGATGGGACACTTGTGCTTTATAAAAGGAAAATGTAATAAAATAAATAAATAAACATGTACAAATTTTTTGTGGGTGTATTTCATACTTAAATTTTGTAACAATTATTGCATAACATACATTTTGTCAAAATATTAAAATATTAATTTAATAAAAATATAATTGTTTAGAACGGAGCAAAAATTAGCTCACATAAGTGATGGGACACCATTAGATATGCAACAAAAATCGTCTGAAATAAGCAATAAAAATATTTTTTTGGGTTTTTATTTTTACTTATAAGCAATTGGCAATAATTTATAAAATCGTCTGCAGTATTTCTCTCCAGATTGCTTTGGAATTTTTGTGTTTTTTAGCTCTGTGCAGCCATGAATGCTAAACAAAAAGAAACTTCGCCTGAAATTCGAAAATTAATTATTAATTTGCATATTGAAAGTGGAAAATCTATTAGAGAAACTGCTGAAACAGTTAATTTGAGTCATTCAACAGTTTTCAACATCATTAAACGATATAAAAAGAGTCATATGATTCAGGATAAAAGAAGACCTGGCCGACCATCAAAGCTATCTAATAGATTAAAGCGAATTATCGTTCGAATTATTAAAAAAAATCCAAGAATGAGTGCTCCTAAAGTTGCTGCTGATTTACAAGTATTATATGGAGTAATTGTTAATCCTGAGACTATTAGAAGAGTAATTCGATCTGCTGGATATCACGGTAGAGTATCCAGGAAAAAATTCTTCGTAAGTGAAAAGAATAGAAAACTCAGACTGGCATTCGCAAAATCCCACATAAATAAGAATTCTGATTTCTGGAATAAAGTTATATTTGCTGATGAGAGTAAATTTAATATATTTGGTTCTGACGGTAGAATCTTGGTGTGGAGAAAACCCAGGGAAGAATTTCGTAAAGAGAATTTGGTGCTAACAGTAAAACATGGTGGAGGAGGAGTTATGGTATGGGGGTGTATGTCGTCCGCTGGAGTCGGTAATCTTGTTTTTATTGACAGTATAATGGATCAGTACAAGTATATCGACATTTTAAAGCAAAATTTGAAATCTTCAGCACGAAAATTGAACCTTCATAACGATTTAAAATTCTACCAGGATAATGATCCCAAGCACACTGCTTTGAACGTTAGACTCTGGCTGCTGCATAACTGTCCTGAAATAATAAAAACACCACCACAATCTCCTGACTTAAATCTCATAGAGAATATTTGGCAAGAATTGGAATCAAGAATTCGCAAACACACCATTTCTTCAAAACAACAATTAAAATCGGTGCTTCAAGAAGAATGGGGTAAAATCACTCCAGAAATCACAGAAAAATTAGTCAAATCCATCCCAAGAAGATTAAATCGTGTTTTAAAAGTAAAAGGAAATCCAACAAGATATTAAAACCTTTTAAAAAGTAAAATTTTTGGATAAATATTTGATGGAAAAGTAAGTGTCCCATCACTTATGTGAGCCATTTTTTTGCTCCTTTCTAAATAACTGTATAATTTATTAAATTTATTTTAATATTTTGACAAAATGTATATAATGTAATAATCGTTACTAACTTTAAATATAAAACACACCCCAAAAATTTTTGTACATGTTTATTTATTTATTTTATTACATTTTCCTTTTGTAAAGCACAAGTGTCCCATCACTTTTGTGAGACACTGTATATATATATATATATATATATATATCTATATAAACGCGTGTTTCTTTGGAGAAAGTATTTAGATACGAATCACATACTGATTAAATATGAATACTTTTCAATCTGACCTACATATGGACTGGTCATTAAAATGTTAAAAAAATCCTGAATGCTCTTAGTTTAACATGTTATTTGAAACTATCTGCTATTTTATAATATTCATTTTGCAGTTAATCTATCATTACTTACATTTTCAAACTTATACTCAATTTTACCATGGCGAAACAAGGTCCGAAGACGACGCTAGATGACATAGAAAAAGACTCTAATAGTTAGTTTTAAAAGGTTTTTTTTTTGTTGTATAAAATCGTTTCTTTAAGGAAGGCACCTATATAGATAAATTTGAAAAGCAAAACCCCATTTAAATATAAAATTTACGGAAGTCATCAGAATCGCTTCAAAGATTCACGAAATAAATCGATTTTTATATATAAAAGAGCTGTTCTTTTAAAGTAATAAGATTTAAATTTGCATTGACATTTAATATAGTTTTAAAGAAAATGAAGCTTCACGATAAAAATTTGCGAGTAATTTTTTTGTTTACTTTACGAACGTATCTTTATTAGTTTGTGAGGCTTGTAGGAATACTTGTAAAGATATTGAAAACAACCTTTCAGTTTGTTTTTTGTTCTATCATTCTGTTGATTTAATTTTTTTTTCTCAGGATATTTGTGAAAACTTTTATGAATTGGAAAAGGTTTTTCTTACACTATTCTAAAATTTAATTGTTTGGAGAAACGAATTTTAAGCAATAAACTTTCGTGTACCTAAAAAATTTAGAAAAAAAAAATATTGTAGTCGATTTCGAACATTTCAATATGATTACATTTAGAAACAGACGATAAAAGTTTTGACTAGTTTATGTCGAGATTATATAATTTTACATAAACCTTTATTTTATTCTTGCTTATTATATCTATAAAATCGAACATAAACAAAGAATCTAGTTTTCATAGAGAAATCGAATCCGGGAATCCGGGTACTTTTATCAAGTTAGTACAGTATTTAGTTTGTATCCGAATGGAACATTACTAGGATTTTGAAATTTTACTAGCAAATAGAAATTAAAGAACAATATTTTATAATAATTCGTAAATTACAGACCTACGAGCTAATTTCCATAATTTGATTAAATTATTATGCTGATATTTCTTATCTTGAACATTTTCGATTTTTTTTTTTTTTATCTGGAATGATTTTTTCAGATGCTGAGACCTCATGGGATTGGTGTTGCCTCTGGCGAGCAATGCCACAACCGAGTCATGTTCAAGCAGTTTTTGCAGGCAGGTGCTCTCCAATTCTGTCAGATTGATTCCTGCAGATTGGGAGGTGTAAATGAAATACTTTCAGTCTATTTGATGGCTGCAAAATTTGGAAGTAAGTAACCTTGCTTGAAATGTGATCAATAAGAGGAATGTAATACAATGATTTTAAAATAATTCGTTTGGGCTTCTAGGATATTTTGCGATAAAGCTAAATTTTTAATATGATTGCATTTAGAGACTTTATAATAGTTTTGGCGAATTTGCGACAAGATTACACAATCTTATATAAATCTTTGTTTTATCGGTGCTTCTTATTATATCTACAACATTATAGACGGAAGCGCGATATGAGAACGATAAAATACAATAGTGTTTGCAAGAGTTGTAACAAAATGTTTGATCATTTTGTGAATACTCAACAAAATGATACATCTCTTCAAAAGTTGTTTGAAATTACAAAATACAACGATACTGTGTTTTCATGACACAATATGCTAAAAATTGATCAAAGAGTTAAGGGTATCACCAATCGATTAGTTGTTTCAATTTCAATATTGGTGACTTCGAGTAATAGGAACTTATTAAGTGTATATTGTTATGAATTTGCAATGTTGCTTTCCAGCACACTTAATTCCATCGTAGGAAAGATAGTTTTACAAACAGATCTATTGAACGATGATCGGATGCCAGATCAATGACCCCCAATCTTGGTGAGTAACTTGGCGATGAATTTTCTGATTTCGGCAACAAAATGAATGATTTGGAATTTTCATGAATGCGAATTATATTTGACTGTTTGAGAATCTTCTGTAACCTACTTTGGAAGCTATAAAAGGTTTGCAGACCAAGCCCGAGCCCATCGTATAATTACGCTGAGTCAGCGGCTTAGTTAGATGGGTCCATCGAAACGCAGGGTTCATCTGGTATTGATTCGGTAAAAAAGATTTTATTCTCATTATATTTTTAGTAATGAAAATGAGTACAAAGAAGTAAAATAAATTAAAATAAGATGTTTTTTTAAAGTATGCTGATTAAACGCTAAATGTTTTATAAAAAATAATGTATCTATAAAGTGTTTTTATTAAATTCATTTGTAAAGCAATGGCGAGAAAAAATGTCCTAGTTTCTTAGTTTATGATTAAATGGCATTTTTATATCTGCTGTATTTCCGTCAACAAAATATGCCATTTGAATATGATAAACTAAAAATCGAAGAAAATATTGCAGAAAGTAAATAGAACCAAATTTATGTAAATATTTCTTTACAGGATTGCTTTTTCCTATAATATAAAGAATAATTTAGGACGTATGAAAAATGACTAAATTTTGCATAATCTTTCAGATATAAGAATGATTCAATATTAGATATTGTTCCAAATGTTTTAAGTTATATTACAGAACACAAATATCACGAACAGACAATACTGAATCGAGTTTTTAAAAGAATGAATACAATATATTCGCTGGAAAGTGCTGAAAAATAAAAATAGTAAGCCATAGCATATGTAAAGGCATCCTGTGTGAATTTACAAAGAATTTCTTGAAGGATAAACAAACAGTATGAAAGTATCGCTGCGCCCGAAAAACAGATTATCAAAATATTTTATGTATGAGATTTTATATGCGTATATTCATAAAATTATTCATGGAAATATTGTAACTGAATCTCATATGGAGGCTGTTATCGGGTTTATAGGAAAGAGAAAGAAGAGGAGAGATTGAAAAGAGGAGGCAAAGAAAAATAATACTTGTAGATATATTCTTTAAAAGTATTATTTTCTTCAGGAAGTCTTTGAAAATATTTCGGTGGGTTGATTTGTATGCCTTTATGAATATTTTGATATTATTGATGTACAAAATGATTGCACAAATATATCTTTTATATGTTACATATACTTATTTTTGAAAATTTTCAATATTATGAGGAATTCTGATTTAAGTCAGATTATATCCGCAGATTTTGATGAGAGCTCCTTGTGGTTCGGTAAATGTCAAGCAATATCTCTATCAGTAAAGCAGATATGGATTTTTTGCGTTCCCAGACTCAGTCATCATGCTTATTTATGAATTCACTAGAGAAATCATTATCATTATCATCTTTTGACACTTTTATCACGCTATTTTTATTTATTCTGTGAAAAATATTGGGTATATTTTTCCATTGATTTTTTTTTTCGATTCCAGATTTAATCATCATGCTTATTTATGAATTCACTAGTGCAATCAACATCGTAATCCTTATTATGTCACTTTTGTCTTTTATTCTGTGGAGAGTATCAATTGTAAAATGAATACGTCTACTACAATGGGCATGCATGGGATCGAGACCTCTATTTCCATTGACCGATCTATGCGCATCATTTTTTGGATGCAAAGCAAATGCGAATTTTCCGTTCCCAGATTCAATCATTATACTTATTTAATAATTCACTACAAAAATAAACATCATTATCATTTATTGTGTCACTTTTGTCTTATTATTTTCATTTATCATGTGGAGAACATTATTTGTAAAATAAGTACGTCTACTACAATGGGCTTTGGATCAAGGTCCCGATTTCCTTTCATCAATATATATCATCATTTCTTGAATGCAAAGCAGATGTGGGTTTTCCGATCCCAGATTTAATCATCATGCTTATTTATGAATTCATTAGATAAATCATCATTATCCATTTTTTTGTTACATTTTCATATTACTGTCATTTATTCTGCAGAGAATATCAGTTGTAAAATTGCACGTCTACTACAGTAGATGTCGGATTAAAGCTACCATTTCCATTTATCGATCTACCTATTATTTCTTGGAATGACACCAAAGTTATTAGTACTTTCAGACTTATCTTTATTTCAAGACAATGTTTGGTTAATTTTCTCCATTATAATGTTTACGCTTTTGATGAATAGAAATGGCCGGTTTGCTTTCTTTTTTGGAACCACCAAGACAACAGTGTCGTTTTCCAGCATC
This sequence comes from Argiope trifasciata, assembly GCA_026543055.1. NCBI lineage: Eukaryota > Metazoa > Arthropoda > Arachnida > Araneae > Araneidae > Argiope > Argiope trifasciata. The sequence continues at coordinate 1,823,140 of JAPMOQ010039254.1, forward strand.
AAGCCATTTCATTAATATAAACTTTTGATTCAATCTTTACGTTTACGAACTAGTCAACGATAGAAAACCTATGAGAGAAGGACAATTTATTTTTAATTATTGGTGAAAGTTGTGTTTTTATATTTTATAAAGCAGTATGTGGATTTCCTGTTCTCCAAATGCGGTCATTATACTTATTGATTTTTTCAGAGACATTAGTGAATAATTTATTTGAGAAATCCAGATTATTTAAGTACTGCCATTACTTTTTCTGTTGAGAATACTAATAGCAAAATTAATATGTCTGTTAAGTTGTCCGGAGAAAAAGTCAAGTTTTTATTGTTCATTCTAGGCTGGCTGATGGTCAGGAAAGCTACAAGTATTTGCTAATATTTATTATCTTTCCTTTCTGGTTTCTCTATTTAGAGAACTACTTCCATGAAATTTAAACACTAGATGAAAAGAAATGATAGATCTGTCTTTTTCAGAACTACATTCATTGCAGAGCTACAAAAAGATCGCGTTTTTACCCTCACATACTTTATTTTGTTTAAAGTAGTTTTTATTTTCGTTTATGGACTGATTGTGCAACTAATTCAATGATATATATGCTTACAGAGCGTTATAAAATTGCATTAATAATTAGTGTAGAAAGTTAAAATACCGGTGTTCTGGCATAGGGGGTAGCGTGTCTTCCCTGTGATCTGGGCGTCCCGGTTCGGGCATGGTTGTTATTCTGAGTTCTATCTGGGAGTTGTGTGAGTGTGGCCCTCTGTAAAAAGGGGTTGTGAAAACGAATGTGAAGTATGAAGTAGCTAAGTCGTAGTCTTTGCCCTAGTTGACGCTATTGAAAAAACAAGGGACGCTAATTTAGGCTTAAATCGCTGACATTTTTCTGTCAGCGGGCTTGTAAAGTGCCTCAAGTAACAACAACAACAAGTTAAAATTATATCTGTTTACATATAAATATAAAGCGACATGTGTATTCTCATGTGTATGGTTTTTGTACTTACTTATTGATTGACTATTTATAGTTATTTATTTATTGATTATTTGAGAAATCAACATCAACCAAGTAGAATTTATTGCTAGCCAGTTATTCTATTAGGAAAATATCGATTGCAAATTTTTCAAGGGTTAAAATTTTTTTTAAATACATTCCGGAATTAATTTTTAATAATACATTTAATACATTCAGGAATTAATTCAAGAATCTTCTTTAATTTTTAAGTATTATTTTTGGGGAAATTAGTTGCTTTTCACTAATTTTTTTTACATTTTCATCAATTACAGGATGATTCAAAATTTAGATATAACTTTAAAAAATAATAAGTGAAAAGTGCAAATGTTGCCATAAGGATATTGTTCTTACAGAAAAGAAGGCAATAAAATCAATATTGTAATGTCACAAAACAACAATTTATTGCTTATCCAGTCTAATAGGATAAAACACTGAACACATGTAGGATAAAGCACACATAAGATAAAACACTGAACAGTTAACGATATACTAATGTCCAATACATATTTTATTCAGAAGCACAGTTGTTGGACAATACTTTCTATATCATTAAATACTCATTATAATGATGCGTGAGAACATAAGGCTTAGAAATATGGTTTAATTTGGTAAAAAGTGTCATTATGGAGCAATAACTTCTCGTTTGAAATATTTAATCCTGAATAGAATGTGGCATTCAACATTCCCACAAGGATATAAAAGATGATTCGAAATTTTGGATTACATTGGACAAAGCATTTACGATTCTAACTATGAATGTACCTATATATTCAATGGTATTGCTAACACTTTGTCCTTTATATAACCCCATAATTAGCATTGAACAATATTAGTTTGTCTGAATTCATGGAATCGAAGAACTCACTGAACCTTTTCCTTCATTGACGCAGTATCTATAACAGTTGAATGTAAAGTATTTTTGCATTAGCTACGCTATCTTTCGGATTAAAATTAATTCACGAACGCGACAATTTTTCACTGAAATTTTTACAATTTATATTTAGTGGTTCTTTTGTAATAAGTTTGTGTTATCAGGAACATACTTTATGATTACTCTGTATTACACAAATTGCTCTATTAGTGCATTCTCAGTAATTGCAAATTACTCTATTAATGCATTCTATGCAGTTACAAATTACTCTATTAGTATATTCTGATTTTGTAATAACTATATTTCGATTCATTTACCATTTCTTATGGACCCCCGGGGGCACCTCGAAATGAGGATTAGATGCTTCCGGTATGGTGGTTAGATCTCGCCAACCCAGTGGGCATAATAAAGGGAGGGGGGGGGGGTTCTGACCCTCCCATCGATGACGGTACGTACTTCCTACGAGCAGGGTTATACCACGGCCAGTGATGGCCTTTAGGACTCATAGGACTCAACCATAGTTCCCGCCAGCGTTGCTGTAGTGGCGGTCTGGTCATTCAGTCTTGCGTGGGTAATACGTGTGCTTTTGTGTCGGGTCGGAAGTCAGTGATATGACTTACCATTTCTTATGAACCCGTGGGGTATCGTGGTTGGATCTCGTTTATCCGGTGGGTACATTAAAGGTGGGGGTCTGACGCTTCCATCGATGACGGAACATACTCCCTTTGGGGAGGGTTGTACCGTGGCCGGCGACGACCCTTAGGACTTAACCACAATTCCCGCCAGTGCTGCTGTAGAGGTGGTTTGGCCATTCAGTAATTTTTCCGAGTGCCTTCGTGGCGGATCGGAGGTCAGTAATATGACATCATTTTTTATGTGCAGACGGAATTTCTATACTTTCTATACTCTAATTTTTGTTCATTGTTGAATGATCGATTTTTACACCTGATTTGAATTCCTAAATTCTTCCTTATATTTTTAATATTTACTACTCTTTACATTTGCATCAAGTATCCTTATGAAACAATGTAATTATCGATGTCGTCTAAAGAATTCAAACGAAGTGCTTTTAAATCCATTATTAATAAGTTGAGCACCATATTAGCACTGATTATTACTTCGATATGGAGTAACTGGAGTGAATAATCTATTGACTTTGAATCCACTTAAGCCTTTTACTCTTCACTTTTAAATGTCATCTTAAGATATCAAGAGGAGCTCGATGGGGAAATATCGATTGAGATGCTACACAAGCATCAAACATAGGCACTGTATCAAACACTTAATGGGTTAAGTAGCCTTCGAAAATTAAATCTTAAGTCTTCTAATTTTTCTTCTAATTCTACATTTCATTTCTAGAAGACTTCAGCAAAATTTGTTGTTGTTAATTATGACAGGATATAGTTGAATAGTGGTGTGAAAGAAACGTACAGATAAAATATAGAAGCGGGAAATGTTTTTGTTATGCATATCATAAAGGATTTACTGCATATTATTTACATCATAACTTTTAAAACTTTTAGATAAATTTTACATTTTTAAGTAGTGTAATTAATTTAGGGTAATAGTTTTGCATTTTGGCTCCTTTTAAAAGTTACTAATGACTTATGCTATTAAGTTTGTATTTTCAATGTGCAATTATAGCAATGTACAATTCATTCATGGGCTTTTTTTTTGTTTCATCATAGAAACATGATTTGGCTATTTTACAACAATAGTCCTGTTGAAGTACCATGAGAATTATCAAAATTTGAAAAAAATAAATAATAGTCATTTTATTTGTTTATGTTGAGTTTAATATCTAAATTAGCAAAATTCAATTTAAGTTTTCTACTCAATTCAAGTTTTTTTACGGATGTATTACAGGATAAGAGAGAAGTGAAACAAGGGTAATTGATAAATCTGTTTTTCACATTTTAATAAAAAGTTATTAATATCTATAAATTTAAACCAAAAGTTTATAAGTATTAGAAATACAAAGAAAATGAGCTATCGGAAGCTGTAATCGTTTTATTAGGTTAGGAGCAAGTTAAAAGAATGCGCAAATTTGGAAAAATGCTTTTTTAAAAATTAATAATTATTATTTTTCAAAAAAAAAAAAAATGAAATTCGTCGTAAAATGTCCATAAGTTTTTTAAAACTAGAATTAGTAGACCGAAAAAGTATATGTGTAACAACTAAAGGCCTTATCACACGGCAAAATAACTTCGGCACTTTCCGTCAGCAAACGACAAGGAAAGTGACGTCACTTCAAAGCTTCACATGATTGGTTGAATTTAGTTTGCGGTCAATATTTCAGTCTACATTTTCGAGCTTGTTCGAAAAAGTTGTCGATTATGAAACTTGCTTGACCGGTTTTTGAGGGTAGAAACGGAAAAGTGCTGGCGAAATTTCACCATGTGATAAGGCCTTAAGCGTGCCCTTTATCGGCACCAACCATAACTCCGTCATCAAATTCCAGCCGTCAACAGTGTAGCATGTTATATTTTTTCACTACCTGTGTGTGCATGTTATAGTTTTGTGTAATTAATATTGAATTGTAACTATTTGTGTTTGTGCTCTTAGATAAAATATATAATTTTTAGAGCTAGTTGGAATTTTGTTTATTCAATCATTTAGTCACATATGTTAAAAGTTTTTGAAAAATTTCTATATTATTGTATACTGGAATTTTTTTCATCAACTTTAATAATGCTAAATATTTGAAATTATTTTTGAATCGTTAATTATGTTTTCAATAAATACGGCAAAAATGTGACATAATTATTTAAAATATTGTGCATTCAAAGGTAATATCCAGTACTAAAATACATCATATTATTTTATATTGTATTGTATTTGAATTTTATATAATCTGTTTGATGACAATGAAAATAATATTTCTGCCTCTTCTAATAAAAAAAGATGAATGCATGTGTGTGTTTATCTATATGATTAACGGCTTGATCTAGAGTTACCAAATTTAATATATATACTTTGGAGGGTGGAAATGTATGGATCTTTGAGTAAATTTCTGAAATTCTATTAAAATTTTTAATTAATTAAAAATTAGCACAGGTCTAAAAATGCAAAAAATATTATAGCACGAAAATGATTTTTGCATCATCTTTTTTTATCGTTCATCTTTTGTGCATCATTTTTTTTTAATAATGTCAATTTTTGAACTATGATTTTTAAATTTAACTATTAATTTAAAAAAATATTTTAAGTGCATTTCACTACAATATATTGTGGTGTTGAAGCAAAACTCCAATCGTTTTCAATAAGATATAGAAATTGGTCACTATAAATATTTGGGGTGCTTTTTTTCCCCATTATTGATGGTCAAGATCTGAAGACTCGTTTTATTTTTTCAAACAGAGTAAATTTCAGTACAAAGAAGGCTTTTAATAAAAAATTTTAGGTTTTGTTGTACTTAGAATTAAGATTTAGCTCCGTTTTCTATTTTTATTAAAAGAATAATTTTATTTTCAGAGAATAGGTATATTTTATGTGCAATAATTAAAGTATAAATAATAAAAATTCCAATAATACTTTCTCGTCCCAATTCCCTACACTCAACTCAAATAAAGTAATTCTATCTTTTAAATTCGATAAATTCAGGAAGTGTCGGGATTTAGTTTAGATAAATTCAATTATTTCATCAATAACTCCGGATTCTTTATTCAAGATTATATTAGCTATTATTAGATAAGGCAAACAAAAAAAAAA
>JAPMOQ010039254.1:1828731-1855271 GCA_026543055.1 Argiope trifasciata
TCAGATCTTGGTTTTTGGAAATAAATTTCATTACTATCATATAATAATCATTTTTATCACTAATTAATTGACAACAATAATAAAAAAAACTATTAGTTCTTTTGCCTCTGATAGAGAAAGGTCATGGAAATGGTTGCTGTTTTCTTTATCAAGAAACAAAATAATGGATTCAATTATCGATGGTGAAAGACTAAGAAAAATGTAATTATCTGCCTCTAGACAATTGTCTACATCCAAAACAAATTTTTCTGGTGAAAAAAAGCAACTTTGAAACTATCTCTTCTTTATATGGTGAAATAAAAGAATAATTCCTGATTGTGAGAGTAATCACTTTATCCGTCTGTGTTACGAATGAAAAATTCTGAAACTACTTAAAAAATTGTGTCTCATTACTATTGTATTTCTTCATCTTTCTAATGATACCTCTTTCTGTTTCTTCCAGAATGGTAGAATACGTTGAACATCTCCACGAGCACTTTGAAAATCCAGTGATTGTTCGCAAAGGTCGCTACTCCATTCCTTTGCGTCTCGGATACAGCACAAAAATGAAAGACAAGACGATATCCGATTACCAATATCCAGATGGAAATGTCTGGAAGGCAATTACCAAGAAGGGGGGTTTATGAAGAGGCGGCTTAGAACATCGTTTGATGGTGAAAAATGAGCGGAAGGATAAAGTTGCATTAATATCTGGAGGGATGATTGTTGTACGAACTGTTCCTTAGTTTGATTGTCCATTTATATATTTATAAAAAGTTAATTTTATAAATCATTCCAATGGACTGCAAATATAGTAAACTAAAAGATGTGTTTTTAATCATTGTGTATATTTCAGTTGTTGCATTTAATTATATAAGACATATTAATTAACCGTTTTAATTTCACTTAAGATCGCTTGCACAGAACTGGAATACTGATTAATTTAATATCTGAAAGGATGATTGTTATACGAATTGTTTCTTAGTTTAATTCTCCATTTATATATTTATAAAAAAATTATTTTCTAAATCATTCCAATGGACTACAAATACAGTAAAGTAAAAGATAGTGCGTTTTTAATCTTTTTTTTATATCCACTTGCTGCATTTAATTATATAATACATATTGATTAAGCGATTTTACTTAGTTCACTTATGATCGCTTGAACAAAACTGGAATGCTGCTTAACTGAATATCTGAACGGACGATTTTTATACGAACTGTTTCTTAGTTGGATTGTCCATTTATACATTTATAATTTCTTTTTTCTAAATCATTCCAACGGACTGCAAATACAGTAAACTAAAAGATAATGTGTTTTTAATCTTTTTTTATGTCCACATGTTGCATTTAATTATATAATGCATATTAATTAAATGTTTTTACTTAGTTCATTTAAGATCGCTTGAACTGAACAGGAATGCAGCTTAACTTGAATCTGAATGGATGATTACTATATGAACTGTTTTTTAGTTGGATTGTCCATTTATATATCTATAAAATTTTTATTTTGTATATCTTTCCAGTGGACTGCAAATATAGTAAACTAAAACAATGTGTTTTTAATCATTCCTTAAATTCAGTTGGTGCATTTAATTATATAATACATATTAATTAAGCGTTTTTAATTAAATCACTTAAGAGTGGTTGAGCAGAACTGGAATACAGTTTAATATCTAAACAGATGATTGTTACACATTCTGTTTCTTGGTTTGATTGTCCATTTACATATTAAAAAAAATTGATTTTGTAAATTATTCCAATGAACTGTCAATACAATAAACTAAAAGTTAATGTGTTTTTAATCTTTCTTTATGTCCAGTTGATGCATTTAATTATGATACAGATTAATTATGCATTTTTAATTAGTTTTATTAAGATCATTTGAACATAATTGGAATATGACTTCCAGAGTTATTTTAATGCAGCTAAACAAAACCAAAAATTTAGAATGAATTAGAAAGTGCTTGTGAATTCTTTACTTTATTTATTTCAAATAAAATATTGCAATATTGTTTTGGAGAAATTGTAATTAATTGTAGCTTTGGAAGAGTTGAATTATAATAAATGTGGAACATTTGTAAAATTTTAAAAAAGAATTTATAAAGGGCGTTCCAAAAAGTAATACAAGATTTGAATTTGGCACCGTTCAGCCAGTAAAATGCTGCCAATCATATTGAAAAAAGCCTCTTGGTATTGATAGTTTAGGGTAATTAAAAAGTGTTCGTGACACGATAAAACAATTGAATTAAATAAATAAAAACAGCGGTTTGTTTTTTAAATTGTTATGTTTTTTGAATTGCTAGTGGTAAGGTTATGTTTTAAATAACGCATAAATCAAATGACCTTCACAGCTTTGCTGACATATACGCATTCTTTTGCCCAAATTTTCCATGGCCATTTTACATAATTGTGATTTAATTTCGTTGATGCATCGTTGAAATTTCGCCGTTAATGCACTGGTACTTGCGGACATAGACTTTTCACTTCAAATAATCCATAAAAAGAAATCCATTTGTGTTAAATCACATCATCTAGGGTGCCAAGTCTCAAATTTTCTAACTGCGGTCAACAGATTTTCATTATTTTTTGAAATATTGTTCAACACGTTGTTCTGTCTTGTAATACTCTATTTTTACTAACCTCAAACAATCAGCTGTGAAATGTTTTTTTTTATTAGGGTTATCAACATTTTATTTCACAAATGGTGGCAAATTCAAATGTTGCGTTATTTTTTTCAAATTAAGAATGGGAAAACTTTTTTACAAAAAAAAAAGTCACAGAACAGTTTGAAAAGGTTGGAGGGGAAAATTCCAAAAGACTTACGATTACGACGTACGATTTTCTCAAATACAAATAAGTCAAGCAGAAAACTTACGTGTCTGTTTGTTTATCTGTCATAGGAACAGATCCAAAGCTATGAATAATTACAGTGCGAAAGGTTCGTAAATAATTCTGACGTAGATTTTTTCGATCAAATATGCTACTTTTTAATTTTTAAAATGATTTTTTATGGTAATCAAATGACAAGGAAATTTCGATGTTTTTTCTTAGTGTTTTGTTAATATAATTTGAGAATGATTTAAAAGGTATCCGAAGGAGTAAAAATTATCTCTTCAATCACAAGTCTACTATCCTATAAATTATTTAATTTTCAAAACTTTTTAAAGATCCTAACAAACGTGTAAAATCATTCAGTGTTATCGAGCTTCATTTCTGCCAATGTAAGACTCTTGGAGAAAAGAAGGAATATTACTAGCAGTTTTTCAGATCCGGCTCTCATGTGATTGAAAGTGTGATATGCAATCTGTTTCCTAGAAAACGAGTAAACGTTGCTAGGTAAAAAAAAATAATTACAATCTGAAACTAAAACCTTAACACCTAATTCATGCTGACTTCTCGATATGATGGTTTTGCAGACATATGCATGCATCTATGCTGGAACTCTTGTAGACGAGAGTTGCCAGCGATAGAGAGAATGAGTTCCTCTTCAATATTCAATATAAACATCCATTTATAAAGTCTGATGGAGCTGCCTACTGTAGATTCTAAATTACAAAATACCTGCAGAAAGCTGGTGATGTAGGCTGGTAGAATGCTTGGTAATATTAGTGTTCAATTAGTTTCTTCTAATGATACTATGCTCAAACACTTAAATAAAGAAGGACATTTTCACAATTGAGTATCTTGAAATGAAAGAATTTCTGGTGTTACCAGAAAGATGATTGGAAGAAAATTTTAATTCCCAGAATTATTAGTCTCGTATCAAGAGGTTGAAAGTATGGAAGCTAAAAGAAAAGAGAAATTTAACTACTATTAGAGAGTCCAGACAAAATGAGGGTGGGTGAAAACGAAAAATTATTTTTTAATGCACTTTGGTATTCATATCGGTGTTTCGGGTTCGAGTTCTAGTTCGAATGTGGTTTATTTTGTGAGATACTATATATTACAAGTATTATGGAAAAAAATCATTTGCTCATATTTATCAAATTATTTCGTCGTTGTCATTTATGGCATTTTACAAGCCCGCTGATGAACTGTCAGCGATTTAAGCCGAGCGTGCAGTAGCTTCTGAGGGTAAAAGCCATGAGGGCAGAAGTATACACACATTCGCTTGCACAATCCCCTTTTTACAGGAGAGCTTTTTCACATACTTTACAGAAAGAGCAAAGGATAGAGAACAACCATGTCCAAACCGGGACTCGAACTCGGGAAGCCCAGGTCATGGGAAGACACGCTCCCCCTACATCAGAACACCAGTTTATCAAATTACTCATTTTTTTATTGAAACATTTATAAAATCACCGTGCACCACATTTTATCACATTGGGCTTACAGAAGTAATTATGCAACGCATTACAAAAAGAAAAGAAGGAAACTTAACAGCCATGAAGGATTACAGATGTCAACAATAAATTTACATAAATTTTCAAAAGCACTTCTGGTGGAAACTAGTTTATGAAAATCTGGAGACCAATTTATATTAATGCCCTTGAGAGCCAGTCTTAAATTCTGTCTTTCTTTGGCAAACTTGGAGCATAGAAGGAGCATATGTTCAACATTTTTTATCAATAATATTACTGTCACAGGTAGATGATGGAAACTAATCAAATTTATACAGATAGCTTTTAAACTTGCCATGACCAATGAAAAATAATATATACATCGCAAATATAAAATATAAGATTTACTCTTTACTTCAAATGCATCCTGCCTTCAAAAGTATCAGTTTATATTTTAGTTGAGGATCTAGGTAATATATTTTTAAAAATATCTGCAAAATTTTAAGTAAATCATTTGATAAATGTCTTCAGCAGAAAAATGTTGCATTATACCTCTTTTTAGTGAAAAAACAAACAAATAAACAAAAGAAGGATAAGCCATTTTTAAAAATTTTTTAAATAACTTTTGAAACTTTATTTTCATAGATGTTTTTTCAAGATTTTTTTAATGCAAATATTCAAAAATATAATTATTTTCGATGAATTTAGAAAAAAAATCATCCCGTACGTAATTATATACCTTAAATATTTTGTTCTGCCAGTATCTTCATCTAGACAACTATAAGAATCCGATCACTGCAATATGGATTTAAGATATAAAAGCTAACGTCGTTGTTATCTGTTAGCGAAAGATCTGTATTATACGTTAATGTAACGGATGACGGAAAATTTCAGAAATCCAATTAACAGCTCGTTGCATCAATGAATAGAGTGTATTTCCACATGCATGCTTATATTAATTAGCGCGGATTGCGCTTACGATGCCTTCATTAAGATTATGCATTTGGGAAAGCTAACCTTTATAGTACCTACCTTAAACCTCAAAACAATTAAATTTTTAAAAACATGTTATGCTATTTCTTAATTATAAAGAATTGATCATTGGGATTTCAGTTTGTTTTTTATTTTATTTTATCAATTAGTAGCTGAGATAGAAACAATGAACAATATGTATATTTAGTAGAAATGAAGAAGAACGTCTTAAGTTATGTTCGCTGTCTAGAAAAGCTTCTTCCATGTAAAATATTTTGCTTCTGAAGTTATAAAGATTATGTTAGGTATAGCAACGCAGAATTAATCATACTTTATAAATATAAATTTTCTATCACTGGTTTCAGCTTAGGTGTGTCATACCTAAGAGTTTGAGTAAATCCAAAACCTATGAAAACCGAAAACGTGTGCATTTACACTTACATAAGAGAGAAAGAAAATGGTAAATTAAAGGGAGCGCCATCTGGTTCACGAAAATTGAGCTAAAATCAGGTATGCTATTTAAGTAAATGCTTAACACTAAAATGTAGGTTGCATTTTTCATTCAATGAATTACTAAATGCATTTTAAAACACTGATTAAAATTCGGTCAAGTGGAATTTTTTTTACCTCAGTGTAGAAGGTTATTTTTATTCTGAATATTCGATATTCAGTTGTTTTTTACGTTATGCAAGCAAATAACTTTCACAAGTTAAAGACTCATTACACTTTGAACGAAGTAGGTCTAAACATGTAAATTAAATATTTACTTTATCTAAATATTTCTAAATATATATTAAAACTTACTGTATATTTAAGATTTTTTATAGTATTTTACAATTACTTATATATTTTAACAATATCTTCTCTGAAAAGCATCCTGAAGTTTCAAACTTCTGAATTGAGACATCGCAGTATGATAATATTGAGGTTTGATTAAATTTGTAATTGACTCTGGCTCAGGTGTACTCAAAATAGTATAAAGCCAAAAAAGTAGCCAACGGAAAAAAAAATTGGTTCAACCATCTTATTATGTTTAACTTGGTTGCATTAATCGTTGCATTTTGTTCGTTGTTTTTACTTTATGCAATTTACAGAAAAGAATGAAACATTATTTTGTGAATAAAAGCTACTTAATTCTACTTAAAAGCTAGTTCCAAAAAGGAATTTCTACCATTCATAATTCTAAAATTGTTAAAATAAATAAAATAATAAAGTTGATTTAAATTTCATTAGAATAAAAAGAGCCTCAATTCAAAAAGGATTTAAATTAGTTTGGAAATTCTATTGAAATTAGCGAATAAATAGTGAGGAAATATAATTACTTTAAATAAAAACTAATATATTTATTTTGAAATTTGTATAAAAAGAATTTTTGTGTGATTATATGCTCTAAAATTATTCGAAAACAATTAAAAATGTGATTAATTTTACCATTGATTACAAATAAAAGTACCGGCATCCTGATCTAGAGGTTCGGGCATGGTTGCTCTGTGAGGTGTGTGATAGAGTCTCCTTTAAAAACGGAATGTACAAGCGAATGTGTGAGTGTCATCTTCATATGAGCTAGAAGTCAGACCTCTGCCCTCGGGTGTGCTCAGGGATCCTTACCCTCTGAATCTGCTGCACCCCTCATTCCCCGATCTTCTGTCTTGGTTTGAATTGGTGTATAAGCAGCAAAGGGATAAGCAGCAGCAGCAACAACAACAATTAAAAATTATTTCTCAAATCGGCATTTATTTCTTAAAAAGTATTTACAGTGTCTTCCAAACGTAACAGTTCAGAAATTTATGGGAAAAAAAGTCTGATAGTCTAATAATAATAAAAAAATACTTATTAGTTTTTCATATCAGAGCAATTACATGTTGAATAAATGTTACCACCTCTATTTAAAAAAATTGGAATGAAATGACTTTTTTTTGCAAGAATGGGAACTTAAAAAGCAGAGGTGAAAAAAAAATTCCTCAAAAGTCATCGGATTCCAACACATTATCAATTAAATTATTGAAAAAATATTTGTAGTCGTTTTCTGAATTTTGATATAATGGTAGCATTTTTAATAAAACTCCATTTTTATATTTGCTTATGTGTTTCGCAAGGAATATTCGATGTATTTAAAAATAACTTATAGATTTAAAGATGCAAAGAATGATGTTCAAAATCTTTCGAACAAAAATTTATTCTACGATAAATCGGAACAAATTGATTTTTGGCAGATTGTAAAAATTTTTGTAGAATTTACTGAAATTTTTTTTCGATCCACTTTGCTCTCACTAAATACCAAATAATCTTGTTCTGATCCTTACAAGTAAGAACATCACCACTGCATTTCACTATTTCAACAAAGATCTTTAGGAATGAGTTCTTAGTTTTTTCCCCCTACATCTCTACATGCTCAGCCTCACCAAAAACGTTAACTTTATTCTCATCTGCAAACAGAACATTATTTCATTAGACAGGGTATATTTGCCTTTGATTTCGTGAAGAAAAATTTGATTTTCCTCTATTTTGAACTCGCATTTTTTTTCTTCTTTTGATTGAACGCTTACACATGCCAGTTGATATCTGTGCTAAAGGCACACTTTCCGTGAAAGTGAAGTAGAAAGTTTTCGCCACGTTCTGGAGAAATTTTTACGCTACTTACCAAATTCTTCGCAGTTTTTCAAAGAATCACGTTCGATCGGTTTTACCGGTTTACCATTTCTTGTCTTATTTCCAATTCAACTGTCTTTTTTTAAAAAAATATTTTGGCACAGAATAAATAGTTAAAGGAGATAAAATTAATTGCTTAGTAATATTTAGAGCTTAGAATTTATCTTTATATAAAAATATCTTTATTATAAAAAAGTTTTAAAATATGACTGATGATAAATTTTGACTAACAGATGATCAATTTTTAAAATTTCGGATTTACACGATTTTTTTCTTATCTATCTACATTTTCATTTTGTAGAAAAATGATTAGTATTTAAACAACATATAGGAGTTAGACTATGTTTAGAAATAAACTAAGCTAATGCGAAGAATAACTGAACACATTTTTTCCACTTTAATACTTATTTATAGATATATTTAGTATATATTTTCTTTTAAGTTTCTGAAGTGTTTGGCCAGTTTTTGGAGTCATTGTATAGTTACTAATTTTTCATATATTGATGTCCCCTTTAAGAGTACGATCGTTTTAGTAAAATAAATATTTAATAATTTTTTAGAACTGAATTGCTAAAATATAAATTTAACTTTTTACTATAAAAAAAATCAGCAATCGAATAGGATCACATTTGAAAGCACTACCTGTGCCAAATTTGGTTTCTAAATTCAAAACAATCTTGAATTCTGTATTTAACAACTTTCTCTCTATAAATTAACCGATGGGTAGTTTAAAAGCATTATCGCATTCAAACATTTTCGAAATATTTGAAGAAATATTTTTAAATGAGTGTTTGGGGAATGGGAGATAAAAGATGGAAGTGTTTGGAAGTTTTGTATTAAAGCCATTTGTATTATAATACTAATTTAATTATTTGTTTATATATAGTGATATCCGTAAACAGCTTTTCGAATGTCTTGCTAAACGTTTTATTCTCTTTTAACATTCTGCTGAACCAAAAAAATTAAATGGATGAATATCTTTTTATTTTCGTTAGGAATGAAAAGTAATTCAATTTTGAAATAAAATTTATTACGTGTAAAAATTAAACTTTGATATTGTTTTATAGAGAACTTCGAATAAAACTGCTTCGAGTAATTACAAAACGTTTCATGAATTATTTGAATTCCATCGACTATCATCAAATACTCAATTTACTGCGTTAAATTTTATTTAATTTTTATTAAAATAAAGTAGATACTTTTCATTGAAATAAAAAATGAATTTTTATCTGTTGCAAAACATTGTAAAGATGATAAAAATATTTCATTCACTTAAACTATACAACATCAAAATGTGTTCAAAGCTAATAATATATGAAATGCAATAATTTAATGGCATAATATAATAATATGAATGAAACTTCTACTTTTAAAATTATAGTTCAAATAAATAGTGTCAAAGTTTCTATTTTTAAGATTATAGCTCAAAAGTACATACATTTTAAGAAAGAGAGATAAATACGTTTTAGAAATTTTGTACTTTAACGTGATATAATTCATAAGATGTAAAAATAAGAAAAAAAGAAAACATTATATTCGGCAGAAATAACTAAACATAATACTAATAATTATAGAATTAAGGAAATGTAATAAACGATTAAGTAGAAATTAAATTCTACATAATGATTTATTATGAAATTCACATTAATGGTTTCGTGTAGCTGTTATCTTACGTGAAGTAATTAAATTTATTTTCAATGTATATGTGCAAGTGAAAAAATTACACATTAAGAAGGGAAAGCGGTTTATTATAGAATATCGGATTAAAGCTCTATTAATTTCCCAAAGTTAAGTTTTTTTTTAATTTCAACATCAATGGATTATTACTAATAAATAATATTACATTCTGACATTACTATTATTCCTTCTTTGTTGCATACTAATAAAAAATGTTTAAGTTTTGTTATTAAAAGGATAACTATTTTTTTATTCATAAAAAAAATCACTGTTGAATTTGTAACGAATTTTATAAGAAATAGAGCGCAATTATATTAGAAATATGGAAAATTCTTTAAACCTACCTAATTTTCTTTAGTTAGAATTTAAATTCAAGACATATGCGTTTATTGTCACACGTAATCAAATCATAATTAGGCATTTACAGAACTAGTCAGGATGTAAAAAAACATCTTATACATCTGACATAAAGAAACTGGTGAGATTGGTCTCACATACTCTAATAAAGGTATTATCTCAGAGAACGCCTTGAATAACACTGGAGTTCAATGATTAAAAAATTCAGTAATTCCAATCTCCGTGTAAGTGGAAAATAAGCATATCTTGAAATCATGAAATAATAGTTAGTACTCTAAAATTCTGATTACTGGCGTCTAAATTATCCACGATAATTGATCCAAAAAATCATTTAAAAAAACTTGAATTAAATAATAAACCAGTGGGAGTGGTCTCCCCAACAGTTTCTCGAAGACTCTCTTATAAACTTATCATGCAATAATTATGAAATATTAAATTTGGCATTAATTTTATGTTTTTACTGAATTTATCGTGTTACTATTGGTGAATTATTTGACTATTAATCCCTAATATGCGACTAATAGTTTCCAAAAATTGGTTTTGTGTTTCTGGAGCTTTTTTTCCCAACCAGCTGAAACAAAATTTTAACACAAAATTGCTATCTTAGTCACAGAATATCATACCAGATTTGATATATTTAAGTCACTGCGTCTTTCAGTTACACATTTACGTGTTCTGAAAGTACAGACCGATAGACATTAAATTCCTTGTTGATTTTGGCTTAAAGTTTAAAAGGTGTCTAGACTGTATATATAAATTCAGTATATTGAGATTTATCTATCTAGTTATCTTCTTTTTGCAGTTATTGAGTTAAATTATATTTGAACAGCCGGAAAAAGTAATTTCCTTTGAGCGGATTTTATAAAAAATTGGACAGAAATCTACAAATTTGGTACCAAGATTTTCTACTAAATATTTTACGTCTAGATCAAAAAATTTTAGAATTGTTTTTGAATGTGTTTTTCGAATTCATTTAGATTTGTTAAAATCTAGAGTTGCAATTTTTTGACCATTACTATACTTTTTTTGTATTGAGTATACGAGAAAATAAAAATAAAGTATTTCTTGATTTAAACATGCCTTTAAATCAAGAAAAAGAAACTTTCATATAATTATAAAGAAACTTTCTTATAATTATTTCATATAATACTTTCATATAACTATTATTTTCATATAATTATAAAGCATTTTGATATTATGCAAAATAAATACGTTTAACCAATACAAAATATATAAACATTGATGGCATCACATCTTAGAACAGTTGTTTCAATTCATCAATCCATATGCCTCATAAACTTATCCTTTTAGTTCATGCAAGGAAGAAAAATTATTATTATTATTTTTTTTTGTTTTTGTAATTTTTTGCTGTTTGATTTTATTTTTCACTTACAACTTTAAGTAATGCGATTATTTTTAAAATATGGTTTTGAGAGTTTGAGGGTTGGTTTTAAGAGTATTCGCGTTATCTTGATATTATTGATATAATCTATCTTGATATCATTGATATGATCTATTTTAATATTATTGATAAAACTATCTTGATATTATTGATATAATCTATCTTGATATTATTGATATAATCTATCTTGATATAGAGAAGTAATCGCAATATTTGATAACGAATTGCTCTAAAAAGGAAGAATTATGTACATGGACTTTTTGCTGGTTAAATATTGTTGTGGTTCAAATTTCTACCCGATGGTTTAATTATTCATCGATATGTTTGTACATCATTACTTTTTTGTACGAAAATTTACCCTGAGAAAGTATTATGATAGTAAAAAAAATTGCATTCGAAATATGGACGAAACCCCACGTTACGAACTTCTCTGAGTTCAAAAAGTACAATTTAAAATTATACTTGCTGTAACGATAACTAAAAAATGCTTTGAGCTATTTAATTATTATGGATAAAATTTGTGATAATTTTCTATTTCAAAGTATTTCCTTAAAAAGAGATTTTTCATGCAAATGTCGTGATAGTGTCTTAGAAGTCTTTTATTAAAAAAAGAAGTAATATACTGCAGAATATAATATAGAAGTAATATACTATAATAAAGAAGTAATATTAAAATCTGTGATCATGCCTATCTTTTTTTAACTTGATTTTACTAACCCTTTTTGTTTTCTTTTCGGTACTGATGTTTCAGTCAGTTTTAAACGAATTTCTGGATCAGATAAAGACTGAAACTTTACTGATGGTCGGCAATGCAATATAAACTCGATTTCTTATTTATTCTGTTCAGCGGGAATTTAAAATCGATTCCAAATTTTGCACTTGAACAAAAAAGAACAATGATTTAAATGAAAAAAAATTAATATACCATGTTTTTAAAACGAATCTCAAATAAATTTCTTTCACACAGATTCCTAAACCTATACAAATTGTCTTTAAAGTTTGTGAATCCCTATGGAGTTAAGAATCTGCATATGGATAGGGCAAATTATTTTATACTTTTTAGTTAAGGACGTAGTATATTATCTTTATTGTTGAAACAAGTACTTTTATGTTATACTCTGAGCTACACTTCATGGCAAAGGATGAAATCAGGCATAGTATTTGAATATGTAGGAAATCAGTATTCAGAACATTCAATTTATTTAGGTACTAGTTTTAATTATTTCATATTTTTAATTTTTGAGATTGAATTGACTTCAGAAAAAGACACAAGATTTTACCTTATTGTACCCTTGAAGAATTGAAAGGCATTAAAAAATATATTGCATGTACATAAAAGAATAAATTATTTCCCAGGAATTGTTTAACTATCCATAAAAAACGACAACAACCTTCATGTTTTAAATAATATCTTTATTTTCCTCTTTTTAAATATTAATCACTAACGCGGTCAGCAGTGATTAAAAGTTTTAACAATTTCTATTTCTATTTGAAGTGATGTGTCGGTAATTCGATAACAGATGGCAGCACAGTATCCGTAATTGAATCGTCTGCAAAAGTTATCTTCCAGATCAATACACCAATTTCCATACGTGGTCGAATTCACATAAAGCTCCTAAGCTGTTTAAAGTTTTCTTTTCACGCTTTGAACTGAATCGTTAGAATTTCTCGCTTTTCCGGTTCGATTTGAGTTTCTTACAACGATTCCCAGGGTCCACATTAAAGTGACTAGTTAGGAAACTGAAAGCATTAGATTTGTTCCGTTACATTCTGCAAGCGGAACAGTTTAAGTAAATTTCAACGCAAGGCGAAACGTTGCTGTTTGCAGTTATTCTTTTTTCTAAGTATTTTATTTAATTCGTTACGATTTTTTTTCCTTCATCGATAAAGTTCCTCCATGGGAATAAGAGATAAAATATATTTCCTGAAATTTTGATTTTGGTGATATTCTGAATCTGAAATTATTTTTATTTTATAAATGTATTTTTTATTTATATTATGCAGGCATAGGCATTAAAAAAGAATTGTATTATTATTGAGAGAAGAAATTAAAGTTCTAAATCTTGTTGATATTTGTCGATTAAATCGAATTTACGTTTCTAAAGCAAGCTTTTTAACTCTTATTGACATGGCCATAATTTGAGGAGTCACCGATTTCAAGTTTCCACACCCTATTAACAAGAAAAGATTTGAATAGTTAAATATTCTACTTGCACTTGGTGTGCTTAAATGGTTTTGAACTGACTTCTTATTTGATGATAATCCCAATCTCATGAACCAGCTCTTTTTTTTCTCTTTCGAATTATTGAATGATGCAAAATGGCATATGATCAATTTGTATTTAAATCCGGGAAATTAATCAAGTGAATAGAATAATAAACCAACAAGAGTTCTCTTCTGAAGCTCAGCTCAATCAATATTTTTTAAATAGCTGGCTTCATTATTTTAAGTATACTTTTTATTTCTTAAAATTTTTAATTAAAATTAATTCTAAGAATTCTTTTTGCCTTTTATTACATTTTTAGAAGGTTTATAGTGACAAAGTAAGGGTAAACAACACCCAGAGCAAGTTGTTATTTTTTAGATAATCCCATTATATTAAGGTTCAAAGGGTCCCAAAATTAATGCAAGATTTGAATTTGCCAGCATTATTTCAATAAAATGATGGCACCCTCTTAAGGAAATATTTCACAGCTGGTAGCTTTAGGGTAAGTAAAATTGAAGTGTTACACGGTAGAACATTGAACAATATTTTGAATATATGAAAGTCTGATGGTCACTGTTCGAAAATTTGAGAATTGACTCCCTAGATCGTGTGACTTAACAATATTGGATTTAATTTTATGGAATTATTTGATGTAAAAGCTCTATGTCAAAAAGCCCACAAGCACGCCTGCATTAAAGGAAGAAATTCAGCCCTACTTATGCAAAATAGTCATGGAGAATCCCTCATCTTTCTGACAGCATTTGAATTCCATGTGGGAAGGTCTTTCAGGCTATCCGTCGACTTAATATTTGGCATCTTCCTAAGAACGAAGTGTTGCTCACCTAGACCATGTGTCATTGACAGGAACAGTGGTAGTTGGAAGAAGCAATGTCTGGTGAATACCATTGGGGATGTCGGAATTCCCATTTAAGTGTTTTCAAGTAGGTTGTTACCAGTTTTAAAACATTGCTAAGTTGCAAAATGACCGTGTCGTGTCTCTGCTCGTATAGCTTCCGTTTTACCTTCAATGCTCGGATTAATCGCTCCAGTTGTAGTCTGTAGTGATACCCGTGGTAATTTCATTTGGTTTCAGGTGGTGAAAATAAACGATACCCTTCTGATCGCACCAAATACTGAGCAGAAGTTTGGAACCATGGATATTCGACTTTGCTGAAGATACTTAGGCATGACCGGGTTTAACCCACGATTTTTCAATGAATACCCTACGATTTTTCAATATAAAAATTCTTTCCTTTTCTGCAGCTGAAGCAGTTGTTCATAAGGGAAAAGATGCCATTTGAAGTCTCTGGGCTTCAATTTGTATTTCAACCAATGATCTTGCTTTTGAATCATTCCTAATGCTTTCAAACGTTTCGAAACTGTTGTGTGATCAGCTTCTAATCATTCTGGACCATCAACTTAATTTTGACATGAGTCTTCATAAAGTAATGCTTCCAATTGTTCGTCTCCAAACTTCTATAGTGTGTCAGAGTGATCTTTATCTTCAAAATCAAAATCATTTTTTTATCAGTCTCTACAAATTGTTTCAGGCAAAACATGGTTGCCGTAAGTCTCAGCAAAAATTATGTAAGCTTCAACTGCAGATTTCTTTTGAATAAAATCATGCAGTAAAATTCCCCCCAAATACTCGTTTTTGGGCATGAAATTTGACATATTTAACGTAATGAAAAATAATGTTGTTTGCACAGGAATTTTACTACACTTCCACGAAATTACATTCACTGAATTTCAAGCTTGCTTATAGTACTTGTGAAACTTCCATGAAATAACGCAATATGCTTTGGTAACGCCATTTGTTGGAAACAAATTGGGAATTTATTCAGTTCATTTATACAGTTCAAAGAAATGCTGATTCGTATGTCATTTACTCTATTCATCACTTTATCATGTTTGTAGAGTAAATAATTTTATAAGTAATTTCATTGTCTCTCAAGGACCTCACAAAAATGGTGGTGGACAATTTTTATCCTCTTCCACCGTCGGAATATCATTGGATGCAGGAAGCAAACTTTTATGAGGAATATTTACTGCTTTGATTTCACATTCGACTAAAAGATCATGGATGAATTATATCTAAAACAATTTTGGACGATAAATAACATGAATATATTTTGAATGACAATCTGATAATTCCAGTAAAAAGTTAGCTGTTGTCAGACTACATAAAGAAAGGAATACGAATGTTTGAATATCTAATCTGATAATGATAATGTTTTGGATCTTTTTACTCATTTTTCATGCTTATATCAGCTGTGATTCTTTTTGTGTGTAACGATACAAGAAAAATCTTTGTCAAAGGCAACAATAATTTAAAAATACACAATAAAATACATTAATGCATTATTTCTAATTGATTTAGAGGAGTCCAATTCATTGAGTTTTTATTTCGAGGAGGGTTGATAAGCCGAAAGGTTTTTCTTGGTACTCTTCATAGTTACTTTGGAAAAATACTAAAAGTGTTGATTATTTTTTAATTAATTGAATATACAAATTTTTTTTGAAAATCATTTGTTAGTGAGTATTTATTATCCAAGACTTAGCTACTTGTCACACTTAGTAGTTCTAGGTTTAATGATATGCTTTTAAATGACAAAGCCATTTGAGTTTTTTTAGTGCTATTCGTAAATATATACATGTGCTTTCTTAGAAGACCTTGATTTCATATCTTTTTACTCCTTGCTGCTGAATTTCTGAGAAAAAGTAGTTTTATAAACTAAGTTTCTTAAGATGTTTACTAACCTAGTTTCTCCTCTAAGAAAAGATTCGAGTTTTTAATGCTTTTTTTAAATAATAGAATGGAAAGAAAAATAATAACTTAAAACGAAAAAGAAAGATTTTTCTAGTTTGTTAAGACTATTGTTTCTCCCAAATTTTAAACTTGCATTGCTTTTTAAAAAATAATAAAAAGCCTTATAAGGAAATGAGAAAGAATTCAACAGGAATGTTTTCCTTTGCTATAATTTAACCAAAGAATAGAAATATCTCGATGAGACTTTATTTTTCAATTAAATATACAAGCGAAAAAAGAAATTAAGAACGGAACGTTTTTTACATTAATCAGCAATTCAGACTAGAATTTGTTTTATCTATTGTATTTTCAAAAACAAAAATATTCATTAATTTAACCAAAGTATCCTGTAGAAATTTAATCAAAATCTTCAATTAAATGTAATGCAATTCATGAAATTAGCAGACATTGAAACAATGAGTTGTATTTATTTCAGATTGAGTTTTAGTAAGAGGAAATTGAGAATTTTATTATGCCCGTGAAAGACTTTTTATAAACTAACTAATAATTCTAATAAATTATAATTTTGTTGAAATGTTTTTTCATTTGCGAAACATTCAGAGAGATTAGAAAAATAAAACATTGATGAGAAAATCAAATTATCAAATGCGAGAAATGAAATTTTTAAGATCAAGATTTTTGACAACTACTACTACTACTACTACTAATGATGCTGCTACTGATGATGATAATAACAATAATAATGATAATTTTGCTGATACTGATAACAACAACAATAGCAGCAACGACGATGATGATAATAATAATGATGATAATGCTGCTGTTGCTGATGATAGTAATGACAATAATGATGATAATGCTGCTCTTGCTGATGATAGTAATGACAATAATCATAACGTTGCTAACAACAATGATAATGATAATAATGATAATGATGATGCCACTGATGATGATAGTGACAATAATGGAAATATTGCTGATGCTGACAACAGCAACAATAATAGTACTTTTAAGAATACGATGAAGCTTTATGTTTTAGGCTTCTTCAAGCAGAAAAAACTCTTTTTAAATAAGATAAACTTTTATACTGATGAAAATGAAGTCTTTAAATAAAAATTGTAGATTTCCACCATATTCAAGACATAGACTAAAAGAAAATCTGTCTACTTCTTGTATACAGCCGACCACCCCACCACCACTGAACGTAGCAGTATCGACAGGATTTGTTGTGGTTGACTGTTGAATAAGTATTGTCCAACCTTACATTGACCGATCAGTCAAACTAACTATCCTTTCGGGGTAGAAGTAGCTGTCTTTCTCCCCATCTGCACACTCTTAAACAGTTCGAATAAAACTATCAATCTTTAACATCATATCCTTCAAGGTTTTGAGATTACCTGGTACCATCAGTATTGTAAAATTATCATTTACAGTCTTCAGGTTTTTCTTTAACTCTAGATCTCAATACATTCCATTAAATAGTGGTAAAAAGTACCAATTTCTCCACAAATGCATTTATTTTCCTGCGTTCTTCCAAATCTTTGGAAATATGCAGGAAATCTCCCATGCCCAGAATATTATTTGAATTATAAGTAGATGGTATCTTCTTATTTTAATTTCCAGATTAGGAACAAAGTTTAAAGTTACTTTTCCTTTTTTGCACGTATACCATCTGTTAAACCATTACGATTTTATTTCTTCTCTCGATTCCCCTTTTAAGACAACACTTGATTTGGGGACACTAATATTCAGGATTCTCTTTCTGTGTCGCCACCTTATTATATATATTATAGCTACAATTGTAAATTGAATCATATTTTAGAGCAAATATGTCAAAGGATTGAACATTTGTAGTTTTAAATCTATTTATATTTAAAGTTCAAGAACACTATGAGCAAAGAATAGAAAATCTAGTATATTGTTTTGGCATAATTGCAGTTCTAATCGAAATTTGGAGACAAACGGAAAGACATTCAAAATATAAATTTGGTTTTCTCAGCTACTTTACGAAGTTAAATGTAAAATACGCCTATTATGTTAAGTGTATCAGAAAGTTAAAAGAAAAAATACATTAACTATTGTTTTTGGTAATTTTTTAAAAAAAAAATTACATACATTTATTGGCTTATGTAAAATAAATCTATTGAATCTAGTGTATCAGAAAATACTGTATAGAACACTGTAATTACACTCTTTGGCAATTTCAAAAGCATTATTTAAGTTTATTGGTTTATGTAAAATCCACCTATTGTGTTAAGTGTACCAGAAAGTAGAAGGTGAAAACTCCCATTGCTTTAATGATATTTTTTGGTGATATTTGAAATAAATATATGCATTTATTGGTTTATGTAAAATATACCTATTGTGTTAAGTGTACTTGAATGTTAAAAGAAGAACGTTCCATCTGATGAGGAATTAAAAAACTATTTCATTTATTGGTTTAAAATGAAATAAAAATATATATGCTAGTTTCAAAACAATGTTTGAAACTCTTACATTATTCACCTGATAAGGTAAAATGCTCTTAATATTTTTGAAATTTTTGAATGGATACTGTGGCCATTTTGAAATACGTTGAAGATTTTCAAATAAATATTTATTTAAAAAATAAATTATTATAAATATTTATTTTTGAAAACAATTTCAAGTTGAAAGTTTCTTTCAATTAATAGGTCGAATTATAAATATCAGAATGTATGTTATCTAATGTATATTGTTATGCTATACTTATATTTTTCTCTGATTATAAGCTCAATGGATTTCAAAATACATTGTCTCATCTTTAGAATGATTTTTAGAATAAAAATTAACAAAGTAATTTAAGGAATAAAATTTCTACCTTGAATAGGTCGTTGGCAACTTATTTTGAGACATCATGCATAAATATTTTATTCACCTAGGAAAGATTTTAGCTCATTATTTTATAATAGGACTGAAAATTTGGAATTTGGAGATTACCGTGGCGAAATTATTGATTCCTTGCGATATTTGGTAACAGATGAAAGGTATTGAAATTTCAGTACCATAATCTCTTATTGAACCTATTGGAATTTCTCTATTTTAAAAGATTGTGATCTGTTGGATATCTGAATGCCATAATTTGTTTATGGCCTATTTTCTAAAAAAGTGTTAATTAGTTGAAAGGATGCTTATTGAAAGTTGTGAATCAATTTCAACTATGAAATATTATTATGCAAATGGATATCATGTTGACGTGAGACAGAATTATACAAATGGAAATTATGTTGATTTTACAATTTTGGAAATCCATTTTAACGGATATCTTCTATTCAAATTGGACTACAATATTGGGATTAATACTGTGGCATATCAGATCGAGGTTTTATTAATAACATGAAACGACAAACGTCAGTAAGACGGGAAAAAATCAAGGATTATTCCGTTTTATTCATACTAAAAATAAAAATAGTCTTTTTATGTCTATTTAATCAAAGTTTTAGTTAATTAAAACGCATGCATATAGAAGAGAAAAAATTGAATATAAAAGTAAAAATAGAAGAAATGCCGAGTCGTGCCAAGATTTTAGTATTTTATTCTATATTTATTAAAATTATCAAGGTATTCAGCCTTATTGATACTAAGGTTAAACGGCGACTAAATAAAAAATTCCACAGAATATTCATTAAGATTCAAGATCAGAATAGTGTTAAAGATGTAAAAGTGACTTCGTTTACGATCATTTTCCAAGCATTCTTGTCCATGTGATAAGAATAGAAAAATTAAAAAAAAAATTTGAATGATTAAACTTGTTTAAATGCTGCAAACGGTTCAAAATAATTTAAAAGAAGAAAACAATTATTGAAAATATCTCCAATTATTACAATAGATTAAATCCTATAAAAGATCCAAAATGATTTTTTTAAAAAAAGAAACTAATTTTTAAAAGAGATTAAATGCTATAAAATATCTTGAATGATTCATGAAAAAGCAATTATTGAGAATAACCTCAATTATTAAAATGGGTGAAATGCTGTAAAATATTGAAAATGATTCAAATTAAAATGGATTAAATGTTGTAAAATATCCAGAATGGTACAAAATAAGAAAAAAATATTAAGCATATCTTCAGTTATTAAAATGGATTAAATAATGTAAAAGATAAAAAATGATTCCAAAGAAGAAAACAATTATTGAAAATTTCATTTATTAAAGTGGATCAAAAATCGTAAAAGATCCAAAATGATTCAAAAGAAAAAAAAATCATTGAGAACATCTCCAAATTAATAAAACATATTAAATACTATAAAATGTCCAAAATTATTGAAAAGAAGAAAACAATAATTCAGAATATCTTCATTTATTAAAATGGATCAAATGCTGTAAAATATTAAAATAATTCATAAGAAAAGAAGGAAACAATAATTGAAATCTATACTTATAATAAAGCTCAATGTGTGTGTGTGTGTTCGCGCACTACAGGTCGGACCGTTGGACCTACAGCTACCAAATTTGGTACATGTACACCTTGGAGGTCAAGAATGTGCAACTCAGAGCCCTTTTTTCGAATTTTTAATTAGAATTAGAATTAATTAAAATTTAAGCTAAATTTCGACGTTTTCCCGCTATAACTTCTGAAAATATTTTTGCACAAACATGTTTTTATATCAATTTAAAGAAAAAAAAATTAGCTTTCTAACGGTATCTGTTTTTTTTAAATTTATAACGTAAGCTTCTATTTTTAACGAATTTTTAAAGAAATATTTTAACCATGTTTTTATCACGTGACTGGATAAAAAAAGAATACCGGAAGTTCGAATAAAAAAAATATAATCACAAAATAAATCTAAAGATATGCAACTTTTAACACGTGACTGGATAAAACAAAAGAAATATAAAATGTGATATTTTCTAAAAAAATAAATGCAAGGCAAAGGATTCTGTGATCGTTTGCACTATCTAAATAATCAATTCAATAAATCTTCTTTACTGTAAACCTGATCGAATTTAGACAGGATATGCATTGGAATCCCCGACTTAATGGCATATTTCTATTATCGTTTGCAATATCTGTATCATTAATTCAATATATTTTTTTTCATTATAAAATGTGATAATTTCTAAAAAATAAATGCAAAGCTAAGGTTTCTATAAAATCTGCAAGAGCACGTCAAAAGGAAAAAATTGGGTTTTATCACCGTGTTGCCATCATTTTAACGGAAGTTCAAATAAAAAAAAATAACTATCATCGCAAATTAAATCTGAAGAAATGCAACTTTTAGCACCTGACTGGATAAAATAAAATAAATATAAACTGTGATATTTTCTTTAAAGAATGCAAGGCAAAGGATTCTATGATCATTTGCAATATTTTAGTCATTAATTGAATAAATTATCTCTATTTATACAGGATTGAATTTCTACAGGATATACATTCAAATTCCTTTCAAATGGACAATTTGTAAAATCTTATTAATAGGCATATATATTGTTTAATACCATTAATTTGATCTAAATGAAGTATATAATTACATTTTATGTAGTTTGAGTCAAACAATGCATTGATGAATAATGAGTTTCAGATTTCTTCATACTTTGCTCTGTGAGCCATATTTTACAATATACTTTTATTAATATTTTAAATAAAAGTTGCTACATCAATCAGTCTTCTAAATCAATTATTAAAACTGACTGATTTATAAAATTAAAGAATATTATTAGGAAAACGCGTTTTTTAGAACTTTCAGTCCATCATCTTAAAGAAAATATTAATTTCAGACCAATCAATGTCCGGAGTTACTTCAAGGCTAATGAATATGTGATTTAATTGAAAATTTTAGAACCCATTACTCAAAGCGAACCAGATGGTCGCCAAAGGCGGCTAGTTATTAATAAAGACCTTTGACACCTAGTTATAATTTCAATGATAAAGACCATTGAAAAACGAGTTTTGAATCCTTTTAAAAGGTGGTGTCCTTTAACATATTTTTCCCTCACTGTTTGCGGAAATATTATTATTCCTTTCCTCTTACCTAGCTACATTCTGTCTTCTACAATCAGTCTGTATATAGTTCCACTTTCTTTTTTTTTTTTTTTATCTCTATCATCACATCTGTGACGATAAAGCTATAAAGTTTATATGGAAAGAAAATAATGGGCAATTTTGAAATAATTTTTAATGAGAAGAATTTTACTGATTGACAAATAATAACGTTAAAAAATAATAACGAGTAATATACTATTAATTTATACAAAATACAAACAAAAAACTACTGTTAAAAAGGCTTAAATTGATAATCAGAATCATCTACATTAAGCGCTAGGTTAATCAGTTCTCAAATTGTATGAATTTGTTTTTATTGTATCCAACATATTATATTCATTATAACAAATTTTTATGAATTTTTAAAACATCAATAATATTTTACATTATAATATCCGACATTTAAAATGAATTATTCAAATATTCTCATAATATTTAGTAGCCGTACATTTTGTGCAATTTAATTATAATAAGGAAAAAGAAAACATTTTGAAATTTTTAAGATATTGATAAAAAGTTTGATTATTTTAAATTATTTATTTTAAAGAAATAATTAAACCAATTACAATTGCATAATTTAAATTAAATAAGGAATCTAATAAAAAAATTAAAAGAAATTACTTTTGTTTGAATTTAGTTAAACGCAATGTTCTTATATACAGATTTAAAGCTGGAATTTTATGAAAAAAGGAATTTGTTTTCAGTAAGAATGCAGTGAAGTTAGTTAATAAAGAGCAAATAGTATGCATTTTAGTGGTTGTTGGTTCGGATATTTTGCTAAAATAATTTGAATGCTTTTTTAAAGGACGAAAAATTCTTTAAAGCAGTACAAGAAAGCTTTATTTTCTATGATTTTTTTTAATATTTTCTTTTTTTTCCACTTGAAAACATGTTTAGAATTACGAAACTGATCACTGAAAATGGTTAACAGTATTATCTGTTAACAAACTGTATTATCTTCTTTTTATGATAATTGTTTTATTGTAAATTGTATTGTTTAGTGATATGGATGTTTTCTAAAAATAGATAATCTTTTATGTTAATAAATCAATTATGTAATCACTATACAAAAATCGAATGAATGTTTGTTTGATTGAATCTCATACTCTATTTCACATTTTAACAGAGTTCAACAAAACTAGGCATACATTCTTCAGATCTTAAAAAAATTAACGACAATATTAAATATTCTTTTTAAAAGGAATGAAATGTTGAAAAAATTCTATAATCTTTCACAATAATTTTCAAATATATCATTGCACATAATTTTCGAATATATCATTTATTTTATTCCATAGTTAATATTTCTAATTTTTTTTTCTGTTTTTCAAAACTGTTGTGCAGTAATATAATTCAAATTAAAAACATAGAGTTAGAAAATATGTTGAAGGATTAAATAAAAGAATTCAAAACTGTACAACGTAAAATTACATGTATATAATTTGAAACACATACACACGCTCGCATGCATGTACGAGCGTGCGCACACACACATGCACACACGCCCCCAACCCATACAGTAATAAGAGGTGGTTTTAGTGAACTGTTGTCATGATTCTTAGTTAAAAGAGTCAAATGCCAGATCTCACAGACTTGCAAAGAGATCAAATTGTAGGAGCCAGACTTTTTGGAATAGATATGACCGGAACATCTCTTTAATTAGATATTTCTAGAGGTACAGTATAGAATAAAATCATGACAGCGTATACACAAAGAGGCAAGACAAGCTTGGTAAAATTCAATGAGAGACCGCCGGTTGTTGAAGTGGAATGTTATGCTTGACGAAAGAAACAAATAGTAGCCTCAAAAGTCAATCAGCATCTGTATTTTTTAATGTCAATAATTACGATTAAAGGGCACCTACATAAACAAAGCATTTAAGAAAAGCAACGATTCCCAAACTACTTTCATGAATTTTTTTCCATAACTGTATTGAATATCTCAATGCAATTAAAGATACTAAATTTGGTACAAAGTCATTTTTTTCTGTAGTAGATATTTACTAAGAAAGGCGTTTTCGAGATTTAATTATCTTTATAATGAATAATTATTAAAAACTTGTTTTATTTAATAACTTCGAAGTATGCGAGTACACAGAATTTATTTATATATGAATTTAAAATAAAAAAGAGATTTTCGGTTATTTCTGTTTTAATTCAGAATAATTTCAATTTTAATATACATATTATACTACGGACGATGCCTTGTCATTCATTCATTATTAAAAGTTTCAGTAATATAATTGGAGAGTTGGGTTCCACATTGTAATAAAGTTTGTTTTTGCAATTGAACTTACTTTGCAAAAATAACTATTTTTCGAAATTTGCTTAAAATTTTTTAAATAAAATTTGAAGGAAATATTTTGTCAAATTTTGGTATAATCCTATGAGTTATGTTATAAATTTTATTTAGAAACGAAAACTAAATGATGATAAAAATTGTTTTTTTGAAATTTTCTTTAAACTAGAATTCATTATACATATGAGAATACGGCATTATTGCTAGTCGTTACATACACCAAGTAACGGTTATAATCAAACCACATGAAATTAAGGCAGACAAATCACGCGTGAAACATAATCCGACTATAACATTCCAAACTGGAGAGACGTATCTCATTCTCTCCATATGTATGTATATATATATTAACATAACGGTTCAGTAAGTCTTAAATACATAAATCTATATCTGTGAGCGGATGTCTATGACTATGCTAGGAAGATTTAGATGCAATGATTTCAGCAGCTTTGTTCATTTGATTTAACAAATGGATGAAAGGTGAAATTCAGCAATTGCTTTAATTCTTTTGTTTATCGTTTCAACATGAATTTTTCTACTGATTAAATGTACTGCTCATCTCTATAAATTCGCTTACTTCTTATTGATTACTTTCTCGTATACGAAGAATTGAGAAAATATTATAATGATAAAAAATTTGATTTCGAGATTTTGAAGAATATCCATGTTTTAAACCTCCCTGAGTTCGATCATATTTTAAAGAGAATACATGTCTGACTGTGACAAAGCTATCACAAAAATATTTCGAGCTAACACTTTAATATAAGGCAGTTACTTTAAACTTGTAGACTTCTATCAAATTTTCAATAAAATTCTTTTTTAGGAAGTACATCAGTCCAGCTATCCTAATATAAGTTAATCCGATAAATACAAAATAAAGAGTGCTAGACGGATAGAATTTTGCAAATAAATTGTAGAAATCTATCTAATTTTGTATCAAATCCATCAAGAGGTTCATGGTTTTGTCGCTCTTTTCTTTCCAAAGCATGAAAACGCGATAATTAAAAAACATAATGATTTAAATACATCAAATTTGGGATGTGATTTTCTCTCAACAAGTGTATAAAATGGCCAAACACATAAATTTAATTTTCAGATGTTATTTACTGCTGGCCAGAGACTAATCTCCAGAGCTCTCGCCAATGATCACGCGATAAATTCAGTAAAAATACCAAATTCACTACAAATAATACTTCTTTATAATTGTGACACAATGTGCAATTCAAGATGTTACACCTTTATTAGAGTGCATGTGAGAATGTTTTGGGTAGACCACTCCCCCTATTTTTTCTGTCATTTAAATTTATACACAGCACAATATTGCTCTGAATGGAGTATTATGCAGCTGTTTTGAGAAGTAAAGAAACAACTAATAGTTATTTTCCCTATACCGACAGTCTCCAATTTCCAGAACTATTTTTCAATTCCATTTCTTTACAATTTATATCATTTTTGATAATTAATAACTACTCATTATTATTAAATATTTCTTTATAACTATCATCAACTTTTTACCAATTAAGCAAAAGAAGCAAATTGGCCGAGGACCTTTGTTAGATTTATGCTATTTGAATAAAAATGGACCACAATCTTTATGTTACAGACAGGCGGTCTGATTTATAGTTTTGGTGATGAAAGAACTTCTTCTCAATTATAGGCGAAAACTTCCTCACCTGCTGAATTCTAACGAATGATCTTACGATCCAATTGCACTAAAGAAGACTTTTAGAATATAATTATAATTACATCCTTTCTACTTTGCAAAGTGGGCGCTTGACCTGCAGCATTAACTACGTCCACAGGTCTATAGCATTATAATGACTTGATCTCGACAGATCAGATAAGAGAGAAGAATTTCAAACAATTCTTTTATTTACAACCATATATATATATATATATATATCTACATATATATATATATCTAAATATACAGAGATAGAGATATA
>JAPMOQ010039254.1:1855671-1904660 GCA_026543055.1 Argiope trifasciata
CCCTTTTAAATATGGAGAGCAATAAACAGCATTTTCGTCATTTTTTTTCTTTTTTGCTATAAAAGGTAAAAATGCTGCTCAAGCCAGAAATAAATTAGCCAATATGTGTGGAGAAGATGAGTTAACAGTACATCAGTACCAGAACTGATTTGCAAAATTTTTCCTTCAAATGAGGAGGCCAAAAACCACCTCGATCAGTTTTTTTTACAGCAAAGACCAAAACTTTTATGAGCGTGTAATCATGTTACTACCAAAAGGTATTAGACCAGAATGGCAATTTTATAATTTAATAAATAATTTATTCATTAAACGAAAATTTCTTTTCATTTTGACACAAAAATACGAAATGACTTTCCGAACGACCCTATATATATATAGGGTCTGTTACCCTATATATATATATATATATATATATATATATATATATATATATATATACAGCAGAACAATTTATTCTAATGTAGGTTAAATATTTGCTATTTAAAGAATTGTCGACAGTTGAAGGTTTATAATGAAAAGAGTTCTCCATCAATTCCGAGAAAAACACCACAAGACGCTAACAGGGTATTAGAACGGTCACTTCAAGGTGGAGCGTAAATAGTACCGAAGTCCGCATTCCTAAAAGTTTCTTACTCTTCAAAGCAAGACCCGCCCATTTTCTCTGTCCAAACTCCACGTTCTCAATTCCCTTTCACTCATGTGAGATCTCAATCTTCCAATCGTTCAGTAGAAAGTTCCCACATTTGTGGCGATAGTCTGGTGTGGGAAGTCCATCCTTGATGCGGCCTCGCAAACCGCTCTGGAACACGTGTTAGTGATATTCCTTCATATAGGGGCCACCCTGCATCACGATGTTTGACACACCTTTCCTTTGAAGATGCAGCAGGCTCCTCCCAATCAATGAACCTCACGTGTGATCTTTCAACGGAATCACTCATGACCAGATACAACGATCACTCGGCGATAAGAAGACAGCCCCTCCAGCCATTTAGAGGCATTTAACAATGGGGCGTTTTAACACGTGTTGGAAATATCGCTGATCCTGAATGGGACGGGGGAACATTACAACCTTGTACTCAAGCCAAAAGATATTCAGTAAAGACAAGCATATATTCTCTGTTATATATATATATATATATATATATATATATATATATATATATATATAAATATATATATCAAGTCATATGATTAAATAGCTCTTAATTTAGATGCCAATACGATTAAGTTATTTTTTGCTCATTGTTCATTCTGATGCCAGGTTGAGTTTCTTTTTAATTTTATTTGACATTTTTTCTATAGTCTTCCAGATTTAGATATTTTGACCTTTTTTAAATTTTAGTTTGTTTCTCTTAGTAAATATCAATCCTTTTCATATGATACGTACTGAAAAAGAAAAATTCAGGGACTCCAAAACCTCAATTTATAGCCTGAATCTATCTTTGGAATGCTTGAATCTATCTTATGAAATTGTGGCAAAATAAATTATCCTTTTCTCAGCAGGCGCTATCTACTGGTCATCTTATAATTGGCTAAGTGTAAACTAGGCATAACAACCATTATTTGTATTATACTAACAATTATTAAAAGATTTCAAAATTTTTCAAAATTCAATTAAAAAAATAAACAACTTATTACTTAAAAATTTCTTTTTTTACTTGACTCCGATTTATAATGATTTTTTTTAAATTTCACATTTATAACAATTGTTGAAATGTTTAAATTTGAAATAAAGGCAACTAAAGCTTATAAGAATTCAAAACTGCAGCCAACAGTTCAGTTTGATCAATTCTTGCATGTTGGGAAGAAACACGTCAAGATTACTTTTTACTGATGTGGCAATAATATTTATCACGTGGAGGTTCTTATAATTGAAAATGCAGTCATTTCATTTTTTTCCTCCATAGTTACTTTTATTTTGATTTATATTTATTTCAAAATTCATGTTCCTAAATCCTCAGCTTTTATAAGAATAATACAAATATTTTTACTGTTTTAACAGTTTGGCCGTAGACAGCATTCATGAAATTTCACAATGAAAAACAAACATTCATCAGTAGACATTTTCAACTACGAACTGACATTAATCTCCACTTCAAGCAACAGGAAACGGAAAAATGACAAAAACGTGACTACTATAAAGAAAAGGAGGAACTCGAAGGCTCTGAGATCTTCGGATAGTGGTACACATAATCCAAACATAAAAACCAATGAAAAAAGCTCTGCGAAAGACAAAAAGATGCCCAAAGAGGACCCTGATGAAGATGCACAAACCAAAGAAGTACCGATATGGTTGCAAGGCTCTGAAACTGGTATTAGTAATGATGTGATTGATTTTGTAAGTACCCTCTACAGTAGAAAGCGGCAACTCGAAAAGGACGTCAATTTGAAATCAAAAAAATACAAGATCACTCTGTTGAAATCAGTGAATTTTTCGAGTAACAAAGCAGGCAATACAGAAATGACTGTGCCATCTAAATCTGCTTGCTCTGATCCCAAGTTCAAGATTGTGAGAGAAATGATGTATTCTTGAAACAATTTCACAGATAAATAACTGCTGAAAACTAAATGCATTGACAAGTTAGCTGTAATTATTTTCATTGAATTTTGGGGCGAAAATCAAGGAAAAATTTATCTTATTTATAAAACCCTGGGTTCTAGTGTAGATTTGGTTGCCACGTAGATTTGGGTGAAACCAGAAGCACCGCTTCTGGTTTCCATAAGGTTTTGTTTTCATTGATGTCAACGCTGGGTCGAAGCCTGAAAATCCTCCTGGTGTAGATCTTAGGTGTTAAAAAATCGCCAAAAAAAACAAAACAAGAGGCACCCAATTGTAAACTTTTACCAAACCCTGAGGTAACAGAAAATTAGCATTAATATATTCTTTATTAATACAAATAAGTTTAATCTTCTTTAATGTTCTCCTTTAAATTGCCAAACATGCCAACAATGTGAGGTTATCAAAATGATAAATATACAATTTATCAAGGGAAAAACAGCACACAAATTAGCAAAAAGATTGCTAGAAAAACTACCTCGCTTGCTCGTTTGTGTTATCATACCGTTGACAAATTCAACTGGCACATTAAAATAGATTTTAGTCAAAAATTTCAAAATTCGTTAAAAACAGAGTGGGGTTTCTAGCTAAGAGCTCTAAAGTCAATTTACAAAAACAACAATGTAGAAAAATCGGATACGTGATGGTGGAAGGTGCCCAATGGTAGATCAATAATTCAATAAATGCGCTGAACCTTTTTTTTTTAAAAAAAATTCTAATTATATTAATTAACTTGAGCAGTTTTGATAGGTTTGGCTAGAATTTGTTTCAGATTTCGCTAGAAACTTGGTTAAACTATTTATTTCTCTTCATAAATTTTCCAAAAATCCAGAAACTGCATGGACACAAGATTATTAGGATTATTATACTTATCGAAAAAATGCTAAAAAATTCAGCATAGGTGACTGCGTCTTATTCTTAAGTTGATCCTCAAATCTGATTCAGATCTATAATTTCGCCTACAGACATTTTTATCTATTGGTCTATCCATCTATCTCAATTAATTTCGTGCTATCATAGTCACGTACCCATATATAGATAGACAGTATGATTTGGGCTAAATTATTTTATCTCGCAGATGTATATTTTCTTAACTAGTAGCTACGATTTCCAGTAGTGAGCTTAAAGTTTTTTATGTACTTGTAGGCCGTATCAGTGACCAAAAGTAACAAAGAAAAAACTTCGCCAATTTGGCGATTTCAATCACCAAACGATATTTCATGCGATTCATTTTTTGAGTACATTTTTACTAGCTGGCGAAAATTTTTCTTAGCGCTTCTTGGTCGATGTTACAACTAATAAGTTCTTAAAGTCTAAGTTCACTATTCACTGATAAGTAAGAAAAAAAATACAAATTAAACTGAGTTGTTCCGATATTTAGATAGGGAGGATGATTATTGATTGTCTAGATCACTTACTTGTATAGTTGCTAAATTTACAGATTTTCAGCTTTACTATTTATTTTGTGAGAGTTCTTGTCATGTTTTTTTGGAACTTTGTTATTTTGGTTTCTAGTTATAAATGGCATTTGTAAGCATAAAGTTGAAAAGTTCGGCTACATTATAGCTGATTTTTTTTCCTTTTTTGCAACTCTTATTTCAAATAATTAAAAATTTGTTTGAAATCGAAAAATTTATTTATTATTAAGATAAAATAATTTATGATAAAGAATTTCCCCAAGAAGTTATCCCTCAAATTTTAATATTAATTCATCAACTAACCTCGAAAAGTTAGCTTAACAAGAAAGCCCTTTTAAGCTTAATCCGCAACTTTAACACGAAACCTTTCAGGGGAACAACTTACTACTACTCAATCGATGAACAACCCGAAACTTTCAGGCTGTAGCACCTCCTCAAAACACTGCTCCCGCAAGCACCCTAAACGCTTTTCCACTCCATATCCACTCATTAACTAAGTAGTCTGGCTATTTTTCTCCCCATTTCAAAAGGCCCATAATTGAGAGAAAGCTAGGCAACACCCCAAAGGTCTTAATTTAAGTCTCGACGAAGTCCTAATTTCCGTATCAAGTGACTCCATTCCTGCGCCAACTTTGAAGAGGCCAAAACACTTTATGTAAAACGAGACGAATGCTGATAGAAGGGGTTAACACTCCAAGGTCCCAAGGCTTTACCAGCACTACTTAACGGCTGGCTGTTGCATGAATTTTGTACAAATGGCTCTCGGGATGCGAGACATTGAATGGGGCATTATTCGTGGCAGCCAGCATGTGTAGCGGGTGTTCCCTGAATATTAAATTTGGCCGGTAACAAGAGGTTTCAGCAGTTCTTGCATTATGGATTGGAGTATTCACATTTAAAGGATATTTCGTGTCAACTTAATCTTTGACTTTTATGAAGTTTGAATCTGGAGCGAGGGTTAGTAATGTTATTTCGTATCTGCGGAAGGAAATAATGGATATTTCTAACGATGCATAATATTGCGAATTATGGTTTGGAGGGTTAAGAGTTATATCTGTTCGTTGAATCATTTTTGTTAGCAATTTTTTATTTTCTTATTTCAGTGTAATTTAAAGCTTAGATTTGCTTCAAATGTTATTTTGTATTTGTAGAGAGAAATAGCTGCTATTTCTAACCATACATAATATTATAAATATTGGTATTGCATAATATTTTTCTTACATAATATTTCATGTAAAAATTTGAATGCATAATTTTCGTAGAATAAAAAAGTCTAAATATTCAGTGATCCATTTTAATTAAATATTTATATTTTCTTATAATTGTGCCTTTTATATTCCAGATTTGTTTAGAAACTTTTAAATAGAAAAAGCTACACAGTTTTTTTGTGTCTGATAATTAAAAATTAATTTTTTTATGATAGATCAATGACAATCTATTACTTGGCAGTACACTATCTTTCACTGTACACATTTTCTCTTCCTTGTATCTCATGCAAACAGTGCAGATAATAAATGTAATTCTGTTTCCTTAAATTTCAACAAGAGAGGAAAAACAAGCGAATAAATACAGTAAAAGCTCTTTATTTGCGGGGTATATGTTCCTTAAATATGTCGCGAATACAGAAACCAGGAATACGGAATGGTAATTTATATGGGATTATAGGGGATACGTTCCTAGGTGACAAAATAAAAAACAAATATATGAAAAATCAATTTAATTGAAGTTTTGGAACATTTTGATTAATTATCTTAAGGCTTGGGCAATGGTTTGAAGAATTTTGTAATTTTCTCTTGCTTGGAAGTTTTTAAAAGATCCTTCAATTCAGACTGATACTTAGCAGTCGCCTCTTAATTTGCCTCTTAAAAATAAGACTTCGTTCCATAGACGGATCAATGTTCACAAAGAAATCGCAAAGCTCATTTGCCATTCTTAAACCTTCACTAAGATTTTTCAAATTAAATGTCACGTTTCCAGTGCTTGTTGAAGCCTCTTCTTTAATGAGCTGTGAATTTAACGTTTCCTCCAAGTCGGTTTCAGTCAGTTCTTCATCTGGCGATTCAAGCAATTCCTGAATGTCACTTGATTCTATCTGTTCGAACCATCTCGTCCTATTCCATTCGCGATTTCAGCTATGTTTGCAGTTTGCATTTAACAACATACTTTAGACAAAGTTGTAATAAGATCCATTTTACTTCTTTTATTAATCCATTTGGCGGCATTTACAAAGGACATTGGGTTGGATACCTATTGGAATCCTTTTATTATTATGTATGTACTTATTAGATCCACGAATAAAGAAATTTTTAGCCGCGAATATAGGAGTTGGGTCGCATTTTTTAAATCCGCGAATAGTGAAAACGCGAATGAAGGAAGCGGAAATAAGGAGCTTTTACTGTATTTAATAAAACAATGAACATAATTAGAATTTAATATTAACAATGAAATATTTTATGGAAAATTACCCAGAAAAATATTTGTCGTATAAAAATAAATATATTGTCAAAATTCAGAAAAATTTGCATAAAAAATTTAATGTTCAGAAAAATTTGATGTTCAATTTGTAAAACATTTTATTTAATTTTAAAAGTTGTAATTTTTTTGAGCAATATTATTTTCGGAAGTTTTTGAGGAAAACTGTCAAAACTTCGATTGTTTTTTACTTAAAATATGTTTAATAAATCGATCAGAGGTGCAAATTCTACCTCCTCTAAACTGTCTGCTCGTAAGAGAAAAACACCCACAAAAAACCACGTTTACAAAATCTACTTTATTATTAACAGGAATTATTATATAAATGCATAAATAGAAATTCATTTCATTGTAGAAATTCCATATTGAAGTAATGATTAAAAATAGCTAAGCATTGAGAAATAACTCTTTAAAATTGATAAATATTTTTATTTATTACCCAGCCTATAGCTTAGTTACATTTAGCAATCATTTATGTAATAGAAATGCGATATTCTAATATTTGGCCCTTTCCACTGGAAATTGTAATTGTTATAATTAGCATTGAAGCATAAAATAACTATGCAAAAGAATTTTGATGATTTTAAGTTGGAAAAAGCATTTCTTTATTCACTTTTAGAAAATATAAATTTGCTGGCAATGCAATGTTTGTTTTGATATATGCATAGTGATAACAGCAACAAAAGATATGGCGACAAACAAAACTAAGCTAGTGTCATTTGGATGAGGATCGAAGCACTTAAGGAAAGTCACAAATTCGTTTTTAATGACGGTCAATCTTCTGTGGCTACCAGTTTGTTTCTCCGAAATATTGACTTTCTTGGACATTAAATAAAGATAATGCTTCTAAGATACAATGTAAAAATTTAAAATATAGGTCAGTATTCCGGATAATATTGACATACTTTTAAATCAACGAAGAAGTAAACATATAAACTGAAGTTAAGTCGTTAAAATTTATTTCATGAGGCATCTTGCAGATGATCGCATCTTATATCGCTGAAGGTAAATAAGACAAATGACTTATAAATAACCAGAATATTTAATAAGAATGTATGTAAAAGATTTTACCACCAAAATATTCAAATATATTATTAGAAACTCGTCTTATGAGTCCAATAAAAATAAAAACAATGCTGCATTATTTTATCAGAAAAAAAAGGAAATATAGGCAGCAGGACATAAATACGGTATATAGATGTAAGTAAAGCGTATACTAAGACATCACTTGTTAAAATCAGCGACATAAATGTACAAAAAATATTCAAAATGTAACTAGATTTACACTCAAGGTAGCACCCTGAAACCAGTTCTAAAAAGGAGAAATTCACTCGATTTATTCACTTTAGTTCTCTAGCGTTTATATAGGTTTAAAAAAAGGTATAGAATTTTCTAGAAAATCTTCTGATATTCTATAACCTTATAAGGATATTGGTAAAATTCTTGTATTTGCAAGAACTTTCAAATATTTTTTTCAAGTCTCCAATATTCGTTTAGTTTGTCGTTAAGGTAGGGAGTAATTTCTTTACACACTTTCAGAATCAATCAAAAATCTTTATAAATCCTTCTTTTTAGGGGTGAATCTCACATTGCAGAAAAGTAATATTA
The DNA here is from genome assembly GCA_026543055.1 of Argiope trifasciata. Lineage (NCBI taxonomy): Eukaryota > Metazoa > Arthropoda > Arachnida > Araneae > Araneidae > Argiope > Argiope trifasciata. The sequence continues at coordinate 1,863,727 of JAPMOQ010039254.1, forward strand.
CAGACTTGTAACAATATAATCTGCATCTTTATTTGGAGACGCAGATGATTGTTTACAGAAAGTTAAAAAAATATTTAAAGAATGGTATGAAGATTGTAAAATATATTATTGATTGAACTTTGAAAGCTGAAACTTTTTAAAACACTTTAATAAGTTATACAAAGTTGTCAACCTATCCGTTCAATACTTTTTGTTAACGAATCTCTTTGCAGTTTGAAAACTGTTACGATTTTCTGTTTCTCTACTAAACTATTAGAAAATAATAGAACTATATAGACATATACGGAAATCGAAATCAATAGATTCGAATCCTTTTTTCTACCATTATAAATAACTGTCCAAAAAAATTATAGCCCTTTCAGAACGGTTTCTCTATTCTTTTCTTCTACAATGGAAATATAGTCGTTTTAAATCGCTTAAGAAATCTCGAACCTGTTAGATTTCATTGTATTGGAAATTCTTCAGCACAATCTAATACATTCTTCGATACAAGATACTTTGATATCAGATGAGATTTTTCAGATCTTCTGACATCGTTCATCTTTCTTCAATTGGATGATTGCCAGAGTTAAAATAAATCGACGTGTTGACGATTGTTTGGAATGGTTCCACGATTTCGTGTGGGCGGTCTCTGGAGTATTCTGAAAACAACCTAAATTGTAAAAAGTATATATTTATTTTTTTGGATGGTGGATGCAGGAAATGATACCATACTCCAGTTGATTAAAGTCTATAGGCGTCCGGAATTTATATGAAACATATCTATATAGCTCACTTTATAAGAAATGAGAAGCTGTTTTAAAGTGTAGTGAGTTTGAATTTAGTCTGGGGATATTGTTAAAATCCTTCTTGGAAACTTAACCTCGGATACAAATAGAAGAGGGAGGGCATCACATGAATTGAATTAATAAATAAAATCATCATAAAATATTGATTCTTATCTAAATAGAAATATTTATATTAAAATAGAATATTAATTTAAGAGGTATTTTTTAACTTTCTCAAATATGAAATGTAAAGAAGGCCTATAGTAATAATCGAAAAATCTTAACTCGAGATTTTTGAATTTCCAAGTTCTAAATCTCTTCTAGTTCGAAGAACATATTTTTGGAAAATATATGTCTGTCTGGGGCAAAAATAACTTAAAATATCCATGAGATTGAGGGATGAAATTTGATATATGGCCTTTAAATCCCATTTGTACAATTCCGTCGAACTTAGAGTGAAATACGTTCTCAAGAAGTCTGACCTTTCGGTTTTTCGAATATAATTTAGCGATAACTGCAAAACGAAGGGAGATAAATGAATAAAATTCGGTATATTGATTTAACATCGAATGTTTAGACACCTATCAAATTATAACTAAATTTGTCTGGGAAATAACTTTTTATTGGTATACATTTTTATAAGGATGTAGATGCCATAACTGATAAATAAAACAACATAAATGTATTAAATTTAGTATGTGATTTTTTTACTACAATTGTAACCCTCAGCCTCTTGGTCTTAATCGTAAGGAAAAAAAAAAGCACGGACTTACTCACTTTCCTATATTATCACCCATATTTCAAGGGTTAATTGAAGAAAACATTTCCAAAGATTATTTGATGAAGAATTCAAGCCAATTATTAACACTAATTATACCATAACGGGTCAAATGACCCATTTTGAACTTTTGCATTGATAATGCACGTATTATCTTATTACTTCTCCAAATTTAACTTACTGACTTTTTCTGACTAATTAAGTCTACTGTTCTTATACTATTTTTATAATTTTTTGTTTTGTTTATTTTGAGTAATAACTGTCGTATACTGTTTTCTACCACATCGGTCAAGCTTATCAATACATATTGCTTATCTTATTATATTCAGTAAACTGCAAATGTATGCAAAGACTGTTACGTAAAGTAGTTCAATCAAAATAGCTGAGAAGAGGACAACAGGAGATAATATCTCGAGACAAGACTTTTTACTCATGCTAGCAATAGAACTTGCCGACGATTTTCGAATTGCCCGTGAAAAACCAAAAGAAAAAGCAAATACTAAACGATCGTTGCCTAACCCTGTTACAGATTCTAATAAACGTAAGAGGTGTCAAATAGGATACTGCAAAGAGAATAAAACTAATAAAATTTGCTCCAATTGTAAAAAATTTGTTTGCGGGAAATGTGCGACGGAAACACTTATGTGTAAAAAATGTGATGTATAAGAACAACTCTTATTTTTTGCGTTTGAAATAGAAATTGTAAAAATACTATTTCATATAACTATATACATATTTTATTATCATTATATTTTTATTTCCTTTCCAACATCCATATTTCATACATAAAAGTAGGAAACGTAAATTTCGGGTCATTTGACCCGCTATGGTAAACTAGGTATCTAATAAGTGTTGGTATGATTAGTGTTAATACTTCGCTACTATAGTTTACCGATGAAGTGCATCATATTCGTGGTTTTAAAGGTGCAGAACTTGAGTATTTGTGTATGTTGGGGGATGAGTAAGATCTTTGTTCGAGTATGGGAAAACCTTTTGGAGCGAGCATTCCTGGTGTAATCTAAACATAAGGTTTCTTGCTACGTGCTTGCATCAGTTCCTAGATTACTAGATATACTCCTGTCGAACTATAGGAGTGTTACTACACATTGCTATATAAAATTTTTTAAATATATATCTGATAATATTTATCTTGAATGCTATTTTAGATGAATTTTTAATTCACTAATTTGTTTTTTTTGAATAGATATTTTTGTCTATTAATTGTAAGTAATATTTAATTCAGCATATTTATCCTCTCTGGAGTGGAACAAGTATGTCTAAACACATCTTTTGCTGACATTTTGATGAATGAAATCAGTACGCTCAGAGAATCTGATGTAATGCTGTTAGCTAGACAATTTTTAAAATTTCACTCTTTACAGATCTGTTTTATCTAATGGACAGGCTACAAGCCTTAGAATGTAAATGTCTCGGTATGATCTTGAAATGGTCATGGCTGTTTCTTAATTTTTTCACAAGATTCATGACAATTTTAATGATAATAATATAATAATCGTTGTTTCTTAATATTTTCACAAGATTCATGACAATGTTAATGATAAAAATATAATAATCATTGTTTCTTAATATTTTCACAAGATTCATGACAATGTTAATGATAATAATATAATAATCGTTGTTTCTTAATGTTTTCACAAGATTCATAACGATATTAATGACATTTTTCTTGCTTCAAAATAAAAAAAAAATAGAGTTAAAACTGAAAGTGATAAATTTATTGGAAGAAATAAAAAAATCTGATTAGTGCTTCACACTGTAACGTAAGTAACAGAACTTTCATTACAACAATATACAGGTCAACACCATTTACAACTGTAGGAATACATATATTCTAACCATAAAAATAGACAAAAATACTCAGTTCATGCTTCATATTGGATTTATTAAGACATAATATAAATTTTGAGTTAATAATTGCCGCATTAGATACTTTTATTAGGGAAAATTATTTTGATTATTCTCGTGAAGTTTATATTCCCAAGAGCTTCTGATTTGGTGTTTACAATTTCTTGGATTTTTCAAAATACTGTTTATTGTTTTTTTTTATTTCCTCAAATACGTAGTATAAAGAAAGTATAGTAATTGTTAAAAAAATTTAAACTCGTGATTTTGACGAATATACAGATTACTGACTTCTCTGAGTTACAAAAACACATTTTTGGAAAATATCCGTCCGCCTTTCTGTGACAAAGATAACTCAAAAAAAAGTTTGACCTAAAATTTGGTTTACGGCCTTCATGTCAAACTTGTACAATTTGTTCAAGTTTTTAGTAATCTCCAATCAGAAGAAATCTGTCTGCCTGGTTGTTCGAATACAATTAACGCAATAACTGCAAAACGAAGAGAACTAGATAAAAAAAAATTCAATATACTAATTTAATATCTGTAGTATAGACACTTATCAAATCTTCAGCCAAATCTAACGAGAGATTGACTGTCTCTTGGAGTGTAATTTTAAAAATATGTAAACGCATTAGAACAAAACCGCAATGATTTAAATATATCAAAATTTGGTGTGCGATTTTTCTGAATACAAGTGTATGTATGTATCAGTTTTGATTCAATAAGTAACAGAAATCGCTTCTAAAAAGTATTCAATTTTTGGATATTATTAACTGCCTCCCAGGAATTATTCACCAAATAACTGGCCAAGGATAACACGATTGACTCAATAAGCTCAGTAAAATTCAAAATTAATGTCAAAAAGAATTTCGCAACTCTTGTACACCAGTACTATGTAAGGCGCTCTTTGTAACAATATTTTAATTAGAGTACATTCTGGAAGATTTTTGGGCAGAGCATTCTGGCTGATTTGTTAACTTATAGGAGCTTTTAATGACGAAGAATAAAATAACAGGATCTTATGAGTTTAATTATACATAAAATGTTGTATTTTTCCCTTTTGCTTGTATACTCCAAAATTAAAAATTCTGTTAAATTTTAATCATAAATGCTTTAAATTTTTTTCCTTTATTATCAAGATAAATATGTCTTTGTTATCGCAAGTATTTGCAGCATTCAAGACTGAGTTTTCAAAAATGAAAAACATAATTAAAAGCCAAAGTCTTTTCCAAATATCTTGAAATTCGAAAAAATTTCGATTTTTAAATCAAATATCTTTTAAGGAAATCAATTTTGTAAAATTTTTTGTCTTAGCTTTAACGAGAGCCATTATTATCATTGAAATTTAAATTTCTTGGTTATCATGTGAAAGAAATTTAAGCTGTTATTATTACTGATATTTAGATTTCCGTGAAATGAATTAGGGATAATGAACTCCTGTAGTTAAGCAGAAATTTTCTAAATTAATGAATCTTTATTGTCTGAAATTTTTAGTTGGAAAAGTTTATTTTCTGTAATATTTGAAATAGAGCGTTTTTAAAAATTCTGTTTAAAATATTATCATCAAAGCAAAAATACACTTACCAAATGTATTCCTAACATGTTTGGTAGAAATTTATTTTATTTTTGACATCAAATTATTAATAATGCATCCACTATTTTGAGAATCTTACATTGTTACGATATATTAAGTGTTTTTTTTTAAATTTTCTGTCTATGCATCCAATTACATCACAGGAAAGAAATAAAACAGGAATTTAAAGGCTTTAGCATTTTAGAAACCATCGTTACTTACGTATGAAGTTATTAATGACATGCGCATGAAATTTCAAAAATATATTTTAAAGCATACTTTAAATAAAGTTCAATACCAAATAAGATGCCGTAAAATCATACTCTCACCATTAACATAAGAAAAAATAAAATGTTAATGACAATAACGAAACTATTTAAATTTTATATTGAACAAAGAAGTATATTATTATAAAATAAGTTGAAAACAATTTTAAAAAGTTAAAAATTGGGGAAAATATTATGCAACAAAAATTCTTATAACTGAAGTAATAAATTTTTGAATTTTATGATTATGTAAAAGTCAATTTTACGCTGTAATGTTTTTGGAAATTATATGCTGTAATGATAAAGCGATAAAGTTTTATTTAATTTTTAATTAATTAAAAAACAAAATAAAATTTCCGAACTTTCTAAATGTACATTCCTACCTCAAAAATTCATTCATTTTTATATTCCAAGTAGAATAAACATTTTAGTGTATTGAAGGACCATTCATGTTTATCACATAATTGTGACTTGTAAGATGATAGCGGTTACGTAAATTAAAAAAAACTTTTATTTATATATTAAAAATTAAAAATCAATTCAAAGAAAGGTTTTAGATATATTTTATTTTGTTGAAATTAAATTAAAAGATTATTTAAACACGCATGTATTTTATAATGGCAAATAAAATTTTCGCTAACTTTGGTTTACCTTAAATTAATTCTTTATTTAAATGGAATTATTTAAAAAAAATATATTAATGATTGAGTTATTTTTGTATAATAATTGTTTTTATTTATCAACAGCAAAGCGGAAATAAGAAATTTTATAACATGTTTTCTTAAATGTACCGTGCGGTTCCACCGTTTAGCTTAACCATTTCGTAAAAAATTCAAGCAAAAGAAGTTTCTTTTTTATTAAAAAAGTTTTTACATTTGCTATTTACTCCATTTTTTGAAACTGAAAGATACAGAAATTTCTCCCTTTGTGGTATCTTCAATGCAGATGCTTTCAAAGCACGAAATTTTCAGCAACATAACGTTTTATACGTAGATAATCGTATTCTTAAGAGAACCGAACGTATATTTTGAGGATATAACTCGATCGTTTGAATCAAAAATTATATACAAATCGTCAATTTTTGCCGTACCAATTTTTACCTACATTACTTATTTCTATATTGTATTCAGACAGAGACATTTGCATATTATATTAACGGATTTTGTCTAAAATTTGATACAAATCCAAAATTTTGATGTTCAATACAAGATTAATTTTTACTTATCTTTCTCTTTGCATTATTGTACTCAATGGTAGATAGTACATAACATAACGCCATCTTGCGCCCCCGGTGTCTATAACATTAAGTTATCTAACCGGTTAGAAGGGCACAAAATGGAAGGAAAAAAAAAAGAGAAGAAAGAGATAAAAATAAAGAAAGATAGAGACGACAAACCATCCAGGTATCTCCAGAGAGAATCCCATTGGTGTCGAATCTTACACGACTACATCCAGTTTTTGGATGAGGTAAAAATTACATGGAAGGGAACAAAAATACGTTACACTTTTGAAGTTATATTTTCGGCTGATTATGATTGGCAATTTGGTCTCAGCTATTGTATAATCCCGAAGAGGTCTTGGTATTTATGGATATGGTTTATTATGGAGTGGATCTTGCTGAGTGAATGGATGTTCGATGCAACCCTCCTGTACCATTCTTCCTCAAAACGTGCCTCTGGCTTTCTCATGTGCCATGAGAGAGTCAGTAAGCATTCGGTAGCACAGTGAATTGGGGATCCTATTTCCCCACAGCTACAGCAAGGAGAGATGGCCAGATGGAATCTGTGCAGGTATGTTGCGAATGGACCATGTCTAGTGAAGAAAAGTACATCCGCTCTGTTCCAGTTGGTCGCGTAGAGAGAAAATTTCGGTATTATATTGAATGAGTAGATAGTACATCTTACATTAGCGGATTTTGTTCTAAAGCTAATACAAACCTAAATTATGTTTCAAAGATCACCCACAACTTTTAAATAACCTTTTTTTTGGGTTATTGCGCTTAGAGATAGACAGACTTTCCAATGACGCACTTTGTCTTACATATAGCACTAATATATAATTTTGGTTTCCAAGACACAGATTTAATTTACTTACACAAATTTAATTTTATGCTATTTTGTTCAAGTTTTACTGTCATCACATACGGATAAACATAATTGGAAAACGTTTTATTATTATTATTATTATTTAGAGACGTTTTAACTCTATCTAATCCTTCAGCAAAAAATCATGAGTGAATTTTATTAATTTAAATTCGACAATTAAATTAGAAAATTAAATATTTTTAATAATAAAATATTTTTTTCATTTGTTAACTTCATATACAAGTAAATAAAAAAGCGTTGATGAAATAAGGTAACAAAAAACTTCTAGTTGCAGCTTCAGAATTTTTATCAAAGAAAACATATTTCCGTTTTTTTAATGAAGGAAAAAAGCATTTTTTTTTAAAGGAAGAAGTCATAGAATTCTAAACGTAATTTGTCCCTTCAGAAAAAGAATATAATTTTATGCTATTTTGAATTCAGTAATTACAATTGTAATAATCTTAATTCAAAAATAGGAAAAAAAATTAACTTTTCTGACAATATTAAAGAATTTTACAAATAATTTATTTTCGATAATTTATCAAAATTTTCTTTACATTAACAGTAAAAATTTTCTTATTGCAAAACCTATGAAAATATTTTGTTTAAACAATATTTTTTTATGCTAAATTTTTTAAAAACCCGAACTTAAAAATTAAATTTTAATTAAAATAGTATTTCTCAAACTTTTTTTAGATAAATGTTTTGCAAATACTTCATAAAGAATCTGGGTTCGAGGCATAACAATAAATGAAAATGAGCAAATTCATCAACTTCTTAGGGCTCAGTTTTATTCAATAAATAATTCTACGAAGGCGATAGAGTTGGAAAATATAAATAAATAATGAATTATAATTAATAAAAATTCGATTTTCTTCAAATTATTTTGAATTTTTAAAAAGTATTTTGAAGGAATAGTATAAAATGTACTCAATATAAATATATTTTGAATTATAATTCATTTCCTTATTTATTAAAAGGAAATGATGTAACATTAAACATATATAAAAATGTATAAAAAGAAAAGATTAAAAAAGCTTTTTATCTACTTTCAACAGGATTTTTAAAAAAACAAGATTCATTAAATTATTTTATTTCAACTATTCTTCTGAAATTATCGAATATAAGTATCTGTCTTTAAAAATTTATGGTTTTCTTTTCGGAACTTGGTTAAAATATTCGAATGTGGCTGAAGATTTGCATATAGTAACTAAATTTGGTGATGCATCTTAAAAATTTCCATTTCCAATTTAAATGTTTATGGAATAAGTTAATATAATATCAAATATAAATATTTGTCTTCTATTTTGACAGTTATGAAATTTATATCGGTTTGGAATATTGACAATAAAAGAAACATATTTGTTTTGTAGCTACGATTCTAAGCAACACTGAATAAAATATTTGTTCGAGTCAAAGTTTTTGAGACACTGAGAAATATTTCCTTATATTAATAAAAAATCAAATATTTTCTGTTATGATATAAATAGTTAAAAACTATGAAAGCTGCTTCATAAAAAATCTTTAGCATTGATTCACCATTATTAGAATTTATAATGACATAAGAGAAATCAACTACCAAAACATTAAAAAAATCAAAGCCTGGGGAGTTTTAATACTTGGCTTTTGTAATAATAAAAAAATAATAAAATTGGAGCAAAACTGAGATTTTATTTCACCAGATAAAAATAACTAAACTGAATTGGAATTGCTAAAAATTATAAAATATTGTGCATTCTATCTGTTAAGCATAAAAACAATAGGATAACAGTAACATAAATATATTAAATTAAAAAAAATGCATTTGATTCATCAACTTTGAATCGGTTTGAAATCAGTTGAAGTGATTACTCCAGAAACTTTCTCGTATATTTTGGAATAAAAGTTTAACTCGGTTTTTTTTACATATTGTAGACTTTAACCCTCGAATGTCTCGTGCAGAATTAAAGAAACATAATTGCCAAATTTTAATTCTTTGGCTCAATTGTAGCGTTTTTACTGAATCTGTTATCCAAATATATATTGTTGATCTGTTTCTGCCTCAAGAACATATACCACTTTCATCCCAGGATAAAATGCGGATTACAATTGAATTCCTTTGAGAGCGTATCTCTCTGGCCACTGAAACACTTAGTCGTTTTTAGAGCAAATTCGAAGTCCTGAGAAACTCAAGAAGAAATATATAAAATTTGAAGTGATCCCTTAAAATTACACCATAGCAATGAAATGAAAGATAAACTTTTCAATAATGTCTCATAATCAAATGACGTTCACTAATCACTAGTGTTTGGGCCTTAATCATATGGAAATGGATAGTCTATAAGATAGAAGATTATCTATGACGCTCTCTTTAATATCTTTTGAATCAATCAAAATTTTCTATTTTTGATTAGCAATGATTTTTAATACTTTTTTGAAACATTCCAAACACAAATTTAACTACGAAAACAAAATAGAAAATGTAAAGCATGCTATTTTTTTAACAATACCCACAATATCAGAAAATTAACAATGTGAAAATTCTGATTTTATTGAAAAAATTTATATTTTGATTAAAATATAAAATACATTCTTGACTACTTCCATATCTACAGAAGTTGTAAAAATGTTTCATACAAAAATTGCATCTACTGTGGATGTATTTTAAATGAAACATTTTCAATATTTTGTCATTATAGTAGTAATTATTTGCTCTGTCAAGTATTCAAGCTCATGCGATGAAGACACCTTTTATGGAAATGATTCAATAATTTATAATTCAATTTGAAAAGATAGTGTGTTTTGTATTTTTTAAACCACACTGAATGAAGAAGTGATATGTTTACTCAACAACTTTTTTCATCTACTAAAGTCAGAGTTCAGTACCAATTCAAGATTAATTGATTTTGATTCTTATAAATAAAAATTATGAATCTTCAGTGCAGTAAGGAAAGTAATTAAAAAGATCTCAAAATCTAAATCCCCTCTCTAAAATAATACTCATCGATTAAGGGTTTAAAGGACCAAATTAATAACCTTCTGGAATGAACTCGAATTTTTTAAAGGAATAAAAAATATTTCCTTACTAACTTGTTTACACTCAGTTTTCAATTCAGTAAAGTCAAAGTTCGGTAGAGATTCAATATTCTTCGTTTTTAATACTTATAATAAAATTATGAATCTTCTGAGCAATTGGGAAGCTAATTCGAAAGATCTCAAAATATAAATTCTCTGTGCAACTGAGGAGTTAATTCAAAAGATCGCAAAATATACATTTGATCTTTGACATAATTTTCAATTAAGTGTTGGTTAAGGAATGATTCATTGACAAATCAAAATGATACAAAACTGCTTTAGCATTATCCTTAATGCTAAGTGTTCAAAGTAATTTACATAAATAAAATTAATAGCTTCCTGGAATTAAACAGAATTTTTTTAAACGAACAAAAAATAATCCGAATTAACATGTTTGCTCTCTAACTGTTTCGATCCAGTAAAACCAAAGTTCGGGACAAATTGATTCTTCACTTTTAACATTTATAAATCAAAATTATGAACCTTCTGTGTAATTGGAAGGTTAATTCGACGTATCTCAAAATTTAAATCTTCCGAGAAATTGGGAAGTTCATTCTAAAGATCTTGAAATATAAATCTTTTGTGCAATCAGGAAGTTAATTCAAAAAATTTCAAAATATTAATCTGATCTCTGTCATAACACTGTTCAATTAATAGTTGGTACAAGAATAATTTTTTGGCAAATCAAAGCGATGTAAAGCTTTTTTAGTACATCATTAACGTTGAGTAAACAAAGTTTTTTACAAAAATCAAATTAATAATTTTATGAAATCAATTTGGATTTTTAAATGAATAAAAACCATTTCTGTTCTGATAAAATTGCAGTTACTCCTTATATGTCAGAATTCTAAAAAATGAATAAATTCTTCTATTTCTGGAAAATAGGATTGATTCTCATTCTAATATGATGTTATTAATTAAAAAAGATACTTGTATGTTGTACTTGAGTTTTAAATCTGTTAGAATGAAGAAGCGCCATGTTTACACTTCTTCCTCTTGCATAAAGCCGACCACCCCGCCATGTTTACTATCTAAAAGTTTTGATCTAGTAAAGTCAAAATACAGAACCAATCCAAGATTCCACGCTTTTAATATTTATAAATCAAAATTATAAATTTTCTCTGCAATAAGGAAGTTAATTAAAAATATTTCAAAATATAAATCTAATTTCTAACATAATACTCTTCGTTTAAGCGTTTGGTAAGGGAATAATTCTTTGGCAAATCAAAATGATGCAAAACTCTTTTGGTACATCATTAATGTTTAGTATACAAAGTCTTTTACAAAAACCAAATTAATAACTTTCTGAAATCAACCTGGGACTTTTAAATGAATAAAAAACTTTTCCGTTCTGAGAAAATTGCTGTTACTTCTTACGTGACAGAATTCTAAACTTCGAAAATAAAAGAAGCTAATTAATTCGCATTCTAATATGATATTACTAAAATTTCACGTAATCTGGAGAAATAATGAGAAGCTTCAAAATGTAAATATTTTAAATTTGAAGCATGACATTAGAGCTAAAACTTTTCAGGTCGATGCTAATTCATTAAAGAGTTTTGAAAATAACTTTCGAAATCTAAGCATGGAATTTTTGTTAAAGCTTCCGCCTCAATTCCAAGGAATAGATATTTTAAAAGAAATTCTTTTGAAATTTTGGTCGAAGCAAAACTACTAATTATGATCAAAGAGTCTCTGTGTTCGATGGCATAAAAATAATTTCATGTTGGAATATTGGCAAAAATGGAATATAAATAATCTGTTTGATGAAATCTTATTTTCACAGAAGTAGCTGTGGTTTCGTGATACTATTTGATTTACAACAGCTCTGTTTTATACAGACATTAGTTCAGCACAAAAATGATCCAAATTTATATTTATTTCAATATTAATATAAGCATGTTTGGTAAAAAAAACTCTTTAAATTATAAAATTAATTTTATTTCGAACTTTCATATCTCTATTTACAATTTTAATTGAAATAACAATTTTCGGACATAAATTGAAATAAAAATTTAAAAAATATTGAAGTCGACAAATATGATTTGTTATTTCTTCAAAAAAGAAAATTAGATTAAGATAGTTTAAAAAAAATCAGTAATTTGAAATAGTAAATTAGCATATTTCTCTAATAACAATACCCTGGCTCATATTGATTTTTTTCTCCAACAAATTAAGATTTATTTATAGCGGTGTCTTATTTATGGTAGTTTATATTTATTTAGATAAAAGAATTACATTAATTTTATTTACATACAATTTTTTTATTTATTAAAATAAAGATATATCGTTTTGTGTATTATCGTTATATAGATGGAATAGGAAATAAATCATTAACCTATCTATCGTTTGAAGACTATTGCCATTAACATCTTATGAATAATAGCAGATTTACATATGCTTGGATATTAGCCCTGTAAACAGTTAAACATTTTATTCTTCTATTATCCGGCATGGTTGTTGACTCTCGATACCCTTTTGGGTACACAAAAAGGTAGGTTCTTCACCTCCCATTTATGACGGAACGTATTTCTCAAAAGGAAGGAAGGCGATTGCCCTTTGGACTCAACCACAGTTAATACAAGTGTTGTTATTTGGACGGTCCTGTCATTAAGTATTATTTATCCGAAATTGCAAAATAGATTAAAAAAGAAACAGGTCCTGTTATTTAGTATTATTTATAGGCCGGGATAGCCTGGTTTCTTGGGCGTTGGATTCGTGTTCGTTAGGTTGCAAGTTTGAACCCAACAGCCGAAGATGCCCCTTGTGTGGTGAAGACTGACGAGCGTAAAAATTTGTCGTAGTCACAAAGTCCTCTATGTCGAGAGTAATACCACTGGGGGTACTAGTTCAGAGTTGATCGTTCTTTGATTCAGGTCTAAATTACGATCTGTGAAATGAGTGAATGAAAATACACAAATGAAGTCCTTCCCTTGAAAAGGGTTGTGGCAGGTGAGTTGCAAAGTCGTACACTTGGCAATAGATGGCGCTGTTGAAAAAACCAAGAGACGCACCCTATCAGTTTAAATCGCTGTTTTTGTAACAGAGGGCTTGTCCAATTTCAAGTGTCATAATAAACAACCACAACACCAGTATTTTTTATCCGTGTGTCTTTGGGTGGTTGGTGAGTCAGTGATAGGATTTCTATTAGTACTGTCAGATGATGATTCTCTATTCAGAAAATAATAACTACTAACTTAAAGTAATATTGTTAAACTAACACAGATGGAAAAAAAACTGGCATAGTTAAAATCTAATTTTTGGAATTTTACAATGACATAAAATAATATTTATGCAATAATTCCCTTTAATATCATTCAATTGATTAAATTATCATCGAAATGTTGATTAATTTTTGATTAACGGAATTTGTAATTAATTTTTTCATTTCCAAAAATTTAATGAATTCTTTCTTTTGCCTTAATAGATGTCCTAAATGTGGCTAAAATCGGCCAACTGGTTTAAGGAGGGATGTGATGGATGGATGTTAGGAGTTTTATAGCGCAAGGACAAAAGCTGGCCATTCTGCGCGAAACAAGTGGTATGTATTTATTGCCAAATGATCTATTGAAGAAAACGTTTCTTTAAGGTCAAAATACAAACAACTTTTTGTTTTTATAAAATAAAAGTACAGCAAGTTTAAAGGACAAAGATCTTAAAATTAGAACTCCAATTAAAGAAAAGATTCCAATAAAATGTGTAAAAATCCCATGGTATTCATATAAAATGGATATAATTTATGTCTCTTGACAAAGGCATTCATAGATATTCTTGTGAGGGTGTTTTGCCACCAATTCATGCATCTCCAATGTTAAAGAATTAAAATACCGCATACGATAAGAATGAAATTTAGGACACTGAATTAAAATGCGTATAACTGTAAGATCGGCACTGCAGTCTGAGCACATCGGTGCACGTTGACCAAACAAAAGATGTTTGTGCGTAAGTCGAGTGTGACTAATGCGTAGTCTCATTAATTTAACATCTGCTCCTTTGATCGAGACAACATGCCACAAGTTAATAGAAGGTTTAATAAAATGCAGTTTTGAGGGGATATATCCATAATATCGTTTATTTATATTGATAAAATAATGAAAAAAGTTAAATTTAATTGATAAAATAATAAATTTATGTGGATAAAATAATGAAATAAAATAGTAAAATTTATTTTGATATAATAATAATAATATAATAATAAATTAAAAGGGAATAAAATTTCTACGAATTATTTCTCTTGTCCTAATAGATGTCCCAAATTTGCTTGAAATCGGTCCAGTGATTCAAAAGGGATGTGTTACAATGCACATATCCATAATGTCATATTGAGACAATATTTATTATTGAAACTCATAATTCAAAAAAGAAAAATCGAGCATGACTTTAATATGCATAATTTACTTAGAGATACTTCTTATGAATTCGGTTGCTGTATTTATTCTTTTAATAAGTTGCAACACCCGCGAATTATTAGGATCAGCAAGTGGTTTTTGTATTAGTTAAGATAAGGGCAGTAAAAGCGACTCAACTAAAATAATGTTAAGGTGCCCAGCCAAGGCGCCGGATAAATCTCTCTTAATTATTGGAGCATATAATTAATATGTTTTCATGAATCGCTTCGTTAAATTTATTGAGGAAATAAATTGAGTTAGAAAATAGCCTCCAGTTTTATGAAGTTCGACCATCCATGTAAAAGGGAGGGATACCTGGAAAATGTACTCTGAAGTTTTATTTCTTTAAGGTTTTTTTGTTGCTCCTAGCGCATAAATGAAAGATAAGAAGATACTAATTTACATGAAAAGTTTTAAGAACAAGTGTTTATATAGATGAATTTTCAGTTTAATATGTGTAAATTATTATTGATCGAAATTATCAATGATATAGTTCTAAAAGTAAATAGTAGATTCATCTTTTACTAATTTAAAAATAAATAAATATTCTAGTCATATATAAATTTAATAGAAATTTGAAAAGAGAGAAATTTAAAAAGTTATATACATTTTTGTTTGTAGTCTTTGCGATGGAGAGGATATTCAAGTATTTGCTTAAAAATTTAGTTATTTCACGGAAAGAGTAAACAAATATTCCTTTCATTTAATGAAGATATGCAGTTTTCAAAAAAAGGTACATTAATTGTACTGGAAAATATTTATGGTTAATGCGACTTTTCAGACTATTTATTAACATATTAAAAGTCAATATTTATTGTTATTAATGTTAATTAATATTGATTGCTAAAGTAAACATTAATTTAAATATTAAAAATTAATTCAGCAAGTTGTTAGAGAGCTATTACTTTTAAAAATTAGTATTGCTAAAGTTATTATGGTTATGAATTAAAAATGCAGTTTTAACTACTTTTAAAATGATTTTTTTTCTTCAAAAGCTCTTTTTTTTTAAATATATTGAAATGAATGTAATCTCAGTAGGAATAAAAATAATTGCGGCTATATATATGCATATATGTAGGATTGTTCAACATCTAATCCACACGAATGAGTCAATTTCTTCAGAACGAAGAAAAAATTCTGATATGTTTTCCATGTTTTAAAAAATTAAATATTCGATAGATTAGAAATTAACTATTGTTGTTTTTTAAATTTTTTCTGTTTTTATAATTTAACTTCAAAACACATTGTTCTGCAAGACATATTTCAATACAATATTCAACTTAAAAATTTCGTTATTTAAGAAGGCTAAATCTCTTAATAGCTGCTTTTTTTAATTCTTATTAATTTTTTTAAACATTCAATGCAAAATATTTTGCAATAAAGTAAGACTAGACTCTGATGAACTTAATCACTATAGTTTGAAATTTCTGATTCGCATTCTTTAGAAATAATTTTGTTCATAGTTATTTAACGAAATCTAAAAGGAATGAAAGAAAGCACTAAAGTATCCTTCATTTACGAGTGTTTGAAGATCAAGGGAAGTTAGTCAAGTGATGTATATTATTGCAGTAATCATGTAATGTATAATGTAATTATTTGTACAAATTCAATTTCTACATTTAATAAATGAAAATATTTTTGGGGTAGGTGTTGGTAGAATTGTGCCAATACGTAGGTTGAATTCCGCCAAGGATCGAGCCTGCGATGTTCGGGTTTGAAAGCCAGTAACTTATCCACTATACAAAAATAGCCACCATTGTTTAGTGGTAGTTACTGGCTTATTAAGATGTCACCACAATACTTCCCTACCAGTGAGCTCGGTAGAGAGACGAACGATTTTACTGCGCCAAGCGTTATGGCGAGTGTATGAGCGTTGCTGCTGCGTCAAGTGAGTCTGACGACTTTGCGTTGGTGCGTCAAGTGAGTTTGACGGCTTTGTGTTGATGCGTCAAGTGAGTCTGACGACTTTGCGTTGGTGCGTCAAGTGAGTCTGACGGCTTTGTTTTGCTGCGTCAAGTGAGTCTGACGACTTTGTCTTGCTGCGTCGAGTCTGCGTAAATAAAAAGCTCTCCGGCTAGCCAAACAAACATGGGCACGGCGCATTAGATACACAGCACCCACTCACTCAACAAACCAATTCATCACCACTCAACAACAACTCATATCGTTCGTCTAACTGACTGGTGGGTGAGTCTGTGGTGATATCTTCATAAGGCAGTTAACATCTACGAGAGATGAGCATGCTTTTGTCCTGTGGTATGTTACTGGCTTACAAACCCAAAGGTCCCGGGCTCTATTCCGAGAGCGCATTCCATTTCCCACAATGGTGACCCGGAAGTGATCCTTCACCTTCAACCTTCAAGCAACTGATGTGTGGCGCCATCTACCCGCAACCAAAGTCGTCAGACTCACTTGACGCTGCAACACAAAATCGTCAGACTCACTTGACGCAACGATCTACGCCAAATATTTAAATTCAAAGTAACAGCAGTTTTATGAAACTTTATACCCATTTAAAGCAAACTACAAATATTAGTGCTTATACAGATTTAGTGAACAAGATAAGCCGAATATTTGTGAAAAGGAACACAAAGGTGGCAAAAATAGATATTCTACGAGCACAGAATTAATTGTTGAATTAAAACGAAAGAATCCGAATCACCAAATTATATATTTATCCCTTTACTTATTTTTTAATTATCACGAGTTATTGAATTAATCTTTTAAGCAGAACAATATAATTAATTGTGCCATGTAGAATTAATTAATACACTGAAATAATTAATTCTCCATTGTAACTTAAGGCGAGATAATATTTCGCCAAATGGGATAAGAATATGTTAATTTTTTTGAAGGTTTGTTTCATTACTAATTCTTCTTCAGGCTTATTCCATCTACTAATTGGCAAGTAATTTATTTTATTTATTAGTAGTGGTAGTTAAGAAATCGTAGTTAGTCTAATCGTATGATCATATACACTTTTTATCTAATACAACACTACATTATTTTGTTGCTTTTTCTTTTATGTATGTTGTATAATTCAAAAGGTGAATAGGTGTTATTTATTTACTGAAATTTTATTGCTTCGAATATCAATTTGTTTATTATTGGGAGCAACAATATTTTTTGCTATCTCTTGTTATATACATGGTTATAAAATATTGAATAATTGATATTTATACATATTTTCTGTATACATGATATAATTAATAGCAGTATATTTTTGATATAATATACATTATTTTTGTGCTAATATACTCATAGTAAGTGTAATTATTTTGAAACATTTATTAAAATTTTAAAATTAATTCATCTTATTCCACGCTTTAAAACTGTTCTTAATTTATTTTTATGATGCTCTATGTTTTCTTGAAAGTAGATCTGTCAGTAATTCAGAAAATACACACCATAATTCTTTCTCATTTATCAAAAATTGTAATCTATTTAGAACAGTTTTAAGACATTATCATTTTGCTGCGATAAAAGGACGAGAATTCCCAATTGATCGGTCCAATCTAGTTAATAAAAAATCGATAATGTGACAAAACCAAGCCAGAGGGACAATCACTAACCCAGATTTGATAAACGATAATATAAGATACGAAATAAATTTTCATCACTCTTTTTCATTGCTGCATTTCGTCAAGGGACCGAAGCCTCTTTCCTGATTGAGTGGCCGAATTTATTTGTCCTCTGCTGGCTGCCCCTCACTCTTCATTAGCTCAGCTTACAGAAGATCTAAAAGCAATTTCCTGAAACACAGCCTTTAAAACAACTAGATGTAGAAAAGGAGGCCAATGTTCCGATCTAGTCTTTTCTTTTATCAGGGATTTTCACCTCGCGCTTGAAAAGAATTTGCTCTGTTAGCGTATTGTTATAGTAATTGCTTCTACGCGATATTGCCTCCATACAATATTGTCTACTTGCTAGCGTGAGACAGTGGAGTTTATCAGTCTGGGCTCCTGTGGAGATTGTTATTCTAAAGCCTTCTTTTAGAAACGTTTAAGAGTTATTTGTATGTTAATGGTCAGGCTAAGAACTTGTAAACTTTCTGAAGGATTTGTTTTCTGTAGGGTTTAAATTAGGTGGGATTTTGTTGATGGTAAAATATATACATTTTTCTAAAAAAGAACATTTTCTAAGGCTTAAGAAAGTATAACTTTATATTTAACAAAATTTTCACCAAAAATGACTTGGGAAATATATAAAAGATGCTACCATTTCTTAAAATTCTCAATTTTTATATATATAGCTTAGTATAAATGGCGTAAAGGAGCTTTAAAAGTAAAACTTTAGATAAAAAATAAAGGAATTACACTTAAAAAAAACCAAATTGGATTTTTAATGTAATTTATTATAATGATGAATTCTAATTCACTTTTTGCATCATTTTGCTAATTTTTAACTGAAATATTACTAACTTTTTACCATTTGTATTGATTTACCATTTGCGTTTTACCAAATACAAAAAATTAAATAACTGTATCTTCTGATTGAAATTGGATAGTTGTTAATTTGTTTGTTACATATAAGAAATTACATTTGAAAATTTAATTGTTTTTTTACTGTTTCCACTCTAGGAAAAATTAACAGGAAAAAATATTTTGATAAAACACTCTCTTTATTTTTAGTTTTTTTAAAGGTAAAATAAGAATAAAAAAAAAGGTTATACTCAATGAAACAAAATTTCTTCAGTTACTCTTCTGACATCGAAAAATATAACTTAACTGTATTTGTTTTATTTTTTAGTATATGAAGTATATAGAAAATATTACAATCTTCAAGCAATTAAAATTCGAGATTTTGACGGATCTTTATGTTATAGATCTCAATAAAAAATTCACATTTTGGGAAAATGCCAGTCTGTCCGTCTGTCTGTAGTGAAGATAACAAAAGCAACTTTTGAACTAATTTTGTTAAATGAAATTGATATACTGTCTTAACATCAAATTTGTTGATTTACAGAAAATTTTGAGTAAAATTCTTTCTGAGGAAATATATCCTGTCCAATTCTCCGTTTATAAATTAACACGATAAATACAGAATGAAGAAAGCTAGATATATATAGTAATTTAGATAAAATTCGGTTTATAAATTTAATATCAATAATATATGCATCTATCAAATTCGGAAGCAAATCCAACAAGAAATTGACCATCTGTTGGTATATGCCTGTAGAAACATGTAAACACGTTTTTTCAAAAATGGAATGATTTAAATATATGAATTTTGATATATGATTTTGGGACTATAAGTATAGTTTTGAATCAAATTTTGGTTTTTAATTTGTTAGGTAAAAGGTGTTTGAAACGTGAATTCAATTTTCGAACAGTATTGAGCACATGGCAGAGATTAATCACCAAAAAATAAGCCAAGGATGACATGAAAGATTCGATAAAAATATGTTAAATTCAGATAATTGAATTATATTTCATAATTATTGCACACCAAAACTATATAAGAGGCTCTTTGGGATAACACCCTTATTACAGAATATGCGAGAAAGTATTTATTAAAGAAATACCACCAATTAATTTTTTAAAATTTTCTATACATTTTCAAAATGTTTGCAACGTTTACAACATTATTGCATTAAACAAGAAGAAACATTAAATCTTTTAGGTGTATTAAAGCCCATTTTATAAATTATACACAAGAAGGGACAAAACAATAATAAATAAATAAATTTCCTCACAAAATTCAGCTGTAATAAAACATTGTACAAGCGTAACAATTTCTTTTTCTTCCGAAATCCCATGGACTTACCTTTTACGACATTATTGTACTAAACTAAAGGAAACTGTTCAAATTTTTCTTATTCTAAATCAATAGGACATACTAATAAAAATAAATAGATCTCCTGATAAAAATCAAGTTAATAGGCTATCACTAATAGATTTGATAAACGAGAAGATAAGATAAATTTTCATCTCTCTCTCTCTCTGATTTCAGTGTTTCGTCCTCCAGAGATAGAGCTCTCGTTGGATTTTGCTAGCCAGATTTATTTAGCCTCTGCTATATACTTTTTTTGCTTATTATTTTAACTTAAGGTATCCGACTACGTTAAAATCACTGGTTATCGACCACATTGGGGTTTTGTCGTTTTTCTTGTAATTTCTTGTAGTTCAGATTTTCCTCCTTTCAAAACAGTTTATCTTTCTTAGGAAGAGGAAGGCCTGTCCTATCATCCAGGGTCACATATTTTTCAGCTAAAATTTGTCCTTAACCAATTTCTTCAAAAAATTTAATTTCCATAAACGTTCTCCACCGTTAACATGACATCTCAAAAACTAATAGAAGTATTTACTTAAAAATTTCAGCGCCTGTTTTAAATAATAGGGGCAATGAAACGAACCAAAAGTTGTATTGTTGGTCAAATACTTTTTCATTTATAGATGCTTTCAGAAAAATTAAGGCCGAAATTTATGCAAAAAAATGCATATGCATGTATATTTTTACCCATAACTTCTTTGCATCTCAAGAATTTGTTCACATAGTTTACTGTTGCAGCATAATCGACTGAATATTTCCTTCTTGAAAATCTATATTTCATGCTATTAATTTCGATTAAGAAGAAGCTCAAATCTTGAATGAGAAAATTTAGGCTTCATTTTGATTTTATCAGTGATTTTATGCCCTATTTTTTGTGGCGCACAACACTTTGCATTCTAAACGCCATAAAAATTGTAAGTAACTATAATCTAAGTATTTAAAAGTACACAGGAAAAATTCCGTGTAGATTGTACTTACCGTTTTGATTCTTGGGATGTACCATCTGTTGGAAAAATTTGGTCTAGAGCTCTGAAAAGTGCGATTAAGCGAACGCTCCAGTGATGTACGTAAAAGAATAACATCTCTTGAATTTAAATAAAAAAGCCTACTTTATACTGTGTAAGAGATTTAGAGCGTGCAAAGTTATATCACTAAGAGGCTTGGTCAGAAGGCAAAGCTTGAAGCTTTTTTAGTATTTCGGAAAAACCTATTTAATCTCTCCATGCCATTTAAATACAATTAATTTAAAATAAAAATTAACTATGGTTATATTCAAAATTAAAAAAAACAAGTTTTAATATATATAATTCAAACATTTTACAAGATTACATAAAATGAACGTTAGTGAAACTAAAAACAAAAAGAGTGAGAGAAAAAACACCATCTGTACAGTTCTAAGTAAAGATAACCAAAGCTACTGATATAAAAAAAAGATCTTCAGAACTCTAGAGTAACCGTCCACAAATTTTAAACCGTCCCAAACAATATTTATTGAACTGAGTTAATTTTACACGAAAAAATTAACAGAGCAGAAACGGAGGCACAGGTGTTCTCATTCCGGCATAGAGTCCTGCTCAGTCACAAGATCGCCGAAGTGTTCCAGCTGATAAAACATCTAATTTTGTATATTATACGTATGCTTTATATGTATATGGATGTATATGAATGAATAGTTTAAGATATATGAATAGTTTAAGATACATCCAATAAAATAACATTGAACATTTTTTTGGAAAAAATTATTTTTATATTAAAAAAAATCCTTGAATAAAATAGGGTATTACGTAAAACTCTATAGCTAAAAGTCCTGTCAACTTGAAGCATACTTTCCTACATTACCATAAAAGATAGTTAAAAGTGAATTCAACTATATTTCCCCTTATAATTCAATTTAACACTTTTTGAAGCGAGCGGAGAGAGGAGTTCCGTGTGATGGAACACATCCTTCGTATGGAGAAATAATATTCCTTCAAATTCACGGTATGATATGATCTTCAAACAACTATGGCGTATTCTTATTATCTTGAAACAATCGGTTTTATTTTTCTATCATTCAATTTTGGTGATATAAACCCTTTCTGTGTAAAATAAAATTGTTTTATTATTTGGAAACTCGCTGTTTGAAATGTTAAGTGGGAATTACTTTATTTTGAATTTAAATTAAATCTGCTGTATTGGTTGAGAAGTATATTCAATTAAAAAACAATGACATTCGGGAAAGATTTTTAAATGAAAATATTAAATCTAACACCGTGTAATGACATTAATAGAATGAAAATATTAGATAAATATTTGTTGTTTTAAAAATAAAAGTGCTTGAATTTTCATGAAAAATAATGTATGAATATTTTTACTTACGAAATAAATAATGAACTATTCTGGAGATTAAAAAAATGCTTTTAATATAAATATGTCATTTATATACTGTTTCGAAATGCATAATAACTTTTAGGAGGTACGTTAGGACTTATAAATGAAGTCAAAAAGACATTAATAAAACCTCAAATCATGAAGTTTAACAATTAACGAAAAGTCTTATTTTTGAAAGTTTAAATTACTTCAGTAGTTTAAATTTGGTGGCCTAAATTAAAATAGTCATATTAAAAAATTTGCCAAGAATTGCCCTATAACCGGTTTCCTATTATTTAGCTAACACTTTTACTAAGCATTTCTCTCAGAAATCCATTAAGGAGCAAGAAAACATCTAAACCCTATTTGTCCCATAAAAATAGAGTTAGGCTATAAAATCAAGGAAATTTCATCAGGAAATCATACACTTTCCTGATAAATACTGCTACGTTCAGTGGTGGCGGGGTGGTCGACTGTATGCAAGAAGAAGTAGAAGTTTCCTGATAAAAAAAATCGAATCGAGAGGGCAAGCAATAAGAATTAAATTTCGAGTGTTCTCTATCGCTGCAGCATGTCAATGGTAAGCCTGATTCATTCATAATTAAATTTATAGAAGTGAGAAAATCAAGCTGGCGTCCTGGCATAGGGGTAGCGTATCTTCCCGGTGATCTGGGCGTCCCGAGCTCGAGTCCAGGTGCAGGCGTGGTTGTTCTGTATTCTATCTGTGAGATGTAGGAATGACCCCCCTGTTAAAAGGGGATGTGAAGGGCAATGTGTGTGTCACTATCATTTGAGTTAGAAGTCAGATTTCTGCCCTCTGGATACTCAGGGGTCTTTACCCTCAGAAGCTACTGCACCCCCTTTCCTTGGAAACACGTACACGACATCATCATCATCGAGTAAATAAAGTTTTTAGTTATATACCTCTCCTCCCTTGAAAAACGTTTGCACATTGATTAGAATTTCAAATCGTTTTAGGTATCAGTCTGCTTAAAGAAATTTTTTAGTCCAAATTTTAGATTTTATGTTTATTGTTTTATCTGAAAGCTCTACTTTTAAATTTCCAAAACTATTTTTATTTCTTTTTACGATACCCAGGAAGAAACTAATGCCTTTTATGTAAACGCAAAACGCGTCATGCGAAATTAGAAATTTTATTAAATTCACAAGTGACGATTGGAAAGTAATTTTCTGTATTTTTAAGAATATAAATGGGATTTTTGTTTGATATAATTATTTGTTTCCCAATTATCTTTTTAAAACGTTTTATACATTTGTCTTTTTAAGAAAAGCCTGGAAGGTAAAAGAAGGTTTAAAACAATGTTATAAAAAAACTTCTGAACTATTATGGGAAAAACAATATCAATTTAAATTTAATGTGAAACTTCGCAAAGGCAGATTTTTTGTTTTAATAAATCTGAAGCATTGCTGGGTCAGAAGGTATTGAGAATTGGAGCAAGTATCAATGTACACTTGCATTAGTATAAAGCACCAAATTAAAACCAAGAAGCTGACAAAAATCATAGTAAATATATCAAGTTACAGGTAAGATTGTGAATTTTAAACTGGTGTTTTTGTTGCTTCTAATGGCACTTGTCATTGAAAAGCTTGCTGATTAATTTTCCATTGCGCTTTAATCCGAATATCGGGTTTCTTGTTTTTTTCCAGTAGCGCCATCTAGGGTCAGGAGTACTAGTTAACTACTCACACGTCACAAACCTTTTTACTGGATGGACTTCATTCACGCATTGCATTCACAGATCTTAATTTAGCTCTAGATCAGGGAAAGATCACCTCTGAGCCAGTACCCCCATTGGTATTACTCTAGATATGGATGACTTTGTGACCACGATAGATTTATACGCAGTCCTCGTAGACGCGGTGAATTTTCGGTCACCAACGCTCTACAAACTAGGCTTTCTCGGCAGTTTAAAACTAATGTGTATATTTAAATATAAAAGAATACATAATGAAAGCGAATGCTTCAATATATTTAATTGGAAATGCATTCCTGGAGAATAAAATTGTTTGTGCATTTGCAAATTTAGACATTTAGTATAAGATAGCAGTTATACAGTTAAAAAAGTTCTTAGGAGAATTAAAAGTTTAAACCAGAATTAAATATGGCAAAAATATTAAAAAAATAGTATTGGGTATACTGTGAATGAATTGTTATATGTTATTGGATAAGTGAATGAATTGTTATATGTTATTGGGTAAGTGAATGAATTGTTATATGTTATTGGGCAAGTGAATGAATTGTGGAATCTCTTTATTGCCTGCAATATAACTGGCCAGGAAAAAACAACAGATGGAATAAAAAGAGTAAAATCTCAAGGAAGAGAAAAAAAGAAGTGAAAGGGATAAATATGATAAATTTTAAATAAATTATTTTCCATAACTTTACATTAAAAAATATGTTTCTGTATTTTAAAATATGTTTCTGCAATTTTCTCAAAGTAGAAAATTTTATAAAATTCCCACACCCATGACATGATTTTTCAAATTCTTTCAGTATTACAATTTCCAAACTTAGCACATAAAATAATTACAGTTTCATCAAACTTTTGAGTTTTATAGATCGTTATTATGTTGACATTTATACAAGCATTAAGAAAATTCTATCTTATTCATTTCAAAAAATTATAAAAAAATATTTTTGAGAATTTTTATTCGATTCTACTACACCCTCTAGATAGAAGAGTTTAAAGTACTTTTTTATTTGTAGTTTTTAAAATTTTTTTGTTTTAATTTGTCATTATTTATTGCGAGATTTTGCTATAGAATATAGCTTTATAAAAAATATGTAATATTTAAAACAATTAATTAATTTAATTGAAGTTTTTATTCAAGAATAGTCTTAAAATACAATTAGAATATTTATTTTATTGATATTTCGCTTTCGATATAATTCCTTTTTAATCTAAGCAATTCTGCAATAAAAATATTCCCTGAAAGGGTAAACATTCCCCTTCCCACGGTTTGCAACAGTTCTAAAATTTATCCTCAGAGTATATCAAGTATTCAAACTAATGTAATTATTTAAAAAATTCGAATTTGATATTTTGAGAAATTTTCACTTTTTCCGAAGCTTTGAAAAACAAATTTTCTTGAACTATGCGCACTTTTGAAATACATTAAAAATATATTGAACTAGAGGTATGAAATTTCGTATATAGATTTAACCCCTAAATTTTAAATTTTTGTCCCATTTTGAAAAAAATCCTTTTAGAAGAAGTCTAACTGTCTGAGAACAGGCTGTGTATGACTTTACGGATAAACTCAAAAAATCCTTTTTTTTATTACTAACTATTAGAATTTTTTTTTATCTGCTTACATGCTGAAAACGCAACAAAGCACCATATCGGACCAGGTTTACCATGATAAACTTATGCAAGTTCAAAAATATAAAGCAATGACAAAAAATTATAAAATGGACACTATAAAAAAGTATATTATTTCGGATAACATGTTAAACTAAGTGCATTCGTGATTTTTTTTATTTATTTAAATTTCGAATTCATATGTCGGATATGATTGAACAATATATTGTACACAATACGTGATTCTGTGATTCAAATCGAAATCTTTAAAAAAAAAAAAAAAAAAAAAAAAAAACAAGACACGACAGAATTTAAAAAATCCCCTATAGAATTGAAAAAACAGCCACAGAATTAAACAACAATCCACAGATTTAAAAAAAAACACCGCCAAACGAAGTTTGTTATTTCAGATATTAAATTATTATGTTCTAAAATAATGCTTGTTTTGTAAAAATGATTCTGATATGCTGATAAATATAACAACAAAAGGGAATGATTAAAAAAAATCCCTAAAAAATACGTCGACACTTATAAAACATTAAAAACACTCAACATATTATTTTGTTACTTTTCAAATTAGTTCCGTGTTGCAGAGAGATACACTTAAAAATGAGGATTTGAATCATAGCTGTTATTTATTTGTTCTTTTCAGGATTCTAAATATGTTTGGATTTACAACGAACGAATTTAAAGACTTTAGCAATATTGACAAATCTATGACATTTTAAAAGGTTTCTTATGATAGAACTATTATAAACATGCCATTCAGAACAATTCCCACATTGAAAAGGAATATTATTTTGACATAAATATTTAACCAGTATATGAAATTCATCAAAAGCATTTTTATTTGTCAAGAAAAATGGTGTTGAAAATTTTCTTTCCCTTTTTCATTCCAATAATGTCATCTTTCAAAAAACATCAGTTTTGTTCTCTTTTTTTCATTTGGAAATGTTCAGCTTGAAATGTTTACAATTTTTGTAAAAACACGATATATGAAATTCAAAACCGGCGTAAAAATCTCATCTATGTATTTTGATAGACACAAGCAAGAGAAAAAGAAAGCAATAATACATACAAAAAATTATACATTTTTTTGTTCTTGCAAATATCTTTTGATGTGCGATAAAGTATTTCAAGACATGAAGATAAAAATGCATAATTTAATTTCATAATTTTTTTTTTCACTAAAACAGGGACTTTTATTGATTTTTAAGCTTTTCATGATGTTTATGCTAGGATAGTTCTCATTTAACAGAGTAAGAGTTTGAAGAATATTCTCAAGATATATTTCGACAAATATTTAATTTTAATGTTATAAAAAAAGGAACATCTTAGAGTCTATAAGCAACTTTGACTAAAGTATTTATTCTTAAAACAGAAAAATTTAAATTTCGTTAAAAAGGTATATTAAAGAAAAATATAGATTTTAATTTTATTTCAAGTATCTAGAAATATTTTATTTCTGCTTCTTTTTGTGTTTAGTATATATAAAAATATATATAAAATTCTGTTGTCCTCAACTAAATTTGTTTTTATCGTAGTGATAAAGTTTTGTTGCTTTTAATCAAACATTGTCTTCTTCGTTTATCATACATGCACGCACGTAATCTCTCTCTCTCTCTCTCTCACACACACACACACACACACACACACACACACACACACACACACACACACACACCCACACACACACACACACACACACACACACACACACACACACACACACACACATGGTTATTTTAAAGTTCTAAGCTGACTTGATTTATATTTTAATATGTTTAATGGGCATAAATAAAAAATAGACAAATTAATTAAATAATTAATTAGTTAATTCCAACTATTGAGGAAACGAAATTTGTTAAGAGATGCATATGCAATCTAAAAAGTTCACATTTTATTAAAAAGGACCTAAGGTCTTTAAGGGAAAGGTTTTTGTAAGCAATTTTCACCAAAGTCTTTATTTTCAACTAAATTAGTTTATTTCCAGCTCTGTGCTGATATTTATATGCTGATTTTAATCAAAAATTGTCTTCTGTATATATATACACCTGCACTCATGCTTATATAAGCTTACCTCACATAGTGATTCAAAACTTCTGAGCTGACGATTTAATTTCAATACTTAAAATGGACTAAAATAAAGAAAGATTGGCTAGTTACTAATTAATTCCTTAACTAATTATAATTATGAGGGAAATGAAATTTTACATTTTTGGAAGTTCGTTACATAATTTTTTTCTTAATTTTTTTTTCTAAAGAGATGAAAAGAGTTATGCAATTAATAAAAATATCTGAATTACACTAAATTTATAAACTAAATAGATGAAATAAACTAATGTTGTTTCTCTGCTATGAAAATGACCGTTATTTTATTGAATATTAGGATGTTTAAAGTTTTAAGATAAAATCTTAAAAAATTGAAGTAACTATTTCTTTTGCATAGTTAAAAAAATAGTTTTAGATCCGTTGGAAGATTTTGTATTCATTTGATTGAAATTTAAAAATTCTTAGTTTGAAACTTGTGTTGTATGGTCATTGATAAGGCAGACTAGTAGATTTCGGGATTTAATTGGGAAAATTATACAACTATGTATCTGTGCACACAATCATTAAAAGCAAAAATATTTCAAATCAAAATAAATACGAACTGATAAATCAATACAATCAGATAGTCAAGTTTTGTTGAAACTCCTAATTTGGATATTTAATCCACATTGAATGAATTTGAATTATTATCTCATCCTTTTAACCCATAGTTGAGCCAGAGAGCAACACAGAAACGTGCATATATATTGTTGGATTTTCATGCAAATAAATTCATTTATTTGATCACAAATTAACATCATAAATCAATGTCTCTTAACCGGAAATCTCATTAAGGTGTGCAACAAACATTTCCTGATCAAAATTTACAATAAAGACTAAACATCATAATTAAACTTTAGTTTCATGATCGTTAGAAATGATAAATGTTTGGCTGAAATTAATATTGATTTTCTAATTTTAATCCAATAGTATTTATTTGCTTGCATATTCTCTACAGTTTTTGGCGCAAGGAATGTGAAAATAATTTGAAATATCAAATTTTAATCGATATCCTATTATAAAAATCGTAAATGTATTTTTCAGTATAATTTTAAGTTTTAATAAAGTTTTCAATTATTATTTAACGTCAGAATCTATTATAATGCTAGATTCCTGTAACTTTAAAAAAAATCAATATGACAATGCTTTCAGTTTTATTTCCATGGAATGTTTTTCAAAAATTTAATAAATTATTTTAAATAGGATGTTGTTGCTACTCATGCCGCTTTAGAAACCCACTGACGAAGTGGTGGCGATTTAAGCCAAGTGAGCAGTAACTTTTGAGGGCCAAGACTCCTAAATACAAGATGGCAGAAGTCTGATCTTCGTCTTATATGAAGAGGATACACATATTCACTTGCACAACCTCTTTCCATGTGAAGGCTCTTTCAAACACCTCACAGATAAAACACAGAATACAGAACAACCTCAATCAGGACTCGAACATGGGATACTCAGATCACAAGGAAGACGCGCTGTCAGTAGGCCATGTAGCCGATAGTCAAATATGTAATTCTTTAGTAGATACATATTCCTTATTCCCAGCCTGAAATTGTTTTGCTAGGGAGTCGATTTTCATAAGATATTTAAAAAGTCGCGGTGGCCTGGTAGTAATGTCTTGACATCGGACGGCTTCAGGTGCGAGACCCGATTCCACCTAAAAACGGCTGCAAAAGGGGGCCTGGTATATGTTCAGTCCCTCAGGACCAAATGCTCTCCCACTGTTGAGATGTGGAAATTCGGAAAGGAGGTGCCAGTTCTTGTGTTGTCTTCGTCATCTGAACGTGGTTCCCCAAAGTTGCTTTAAAACAGGACGTTAATATAACTAAACTACAAAAAACTAAATGGCAACTGTTGCGTAAAAAATTAAAATAAAATGTTTTAAATGATATCATTAATATTTCTGTTCAGGTTTTTTTTCTACTTTTAATAAATTATTATAAATACTTAAAAATATATTGTGTAACAATCTTTTACATTGATTTAGGTACTAGATCTGTAATCATGTTCTTTACTTATTTAATACATTTTTAATTTCTCCTAGGCTAATTATAGATTTTAATTTTTATAGTCATTTGATAAGATTGAGAAATATAAATTTAATTGAATCAATAAAAATTAATACTTGTGTCAATTGAAAAGCTTGTATATAAGAAATAAAAAAAAGGAAAAAGCAATTTTGAAGCTAAAATCCCAAAAATAAAATATTTTATCTTAATTTTAACAAAAGCACCGACAATAACAAATGCAACAATAACAAAAGCACCGACTAATATTTTGAAATATGACTTTGATTTTCCACATAAAATTTTAGATAAAATATTAAATGATTTAAAATTTTTATTAAAAATAAAGACAAATTGTACAGAAATAAAATTGTTGTCAAAAAGGTTAACTGTTTTTGTTTTAAAGAATAAAATTATTTAAAAATAATTTTAGAGTCTATGGCAATCAATTTCCATACGTAAATGATGTTTACTTGTATGGTGAAATTTTATTCGGTTTTTACACTCGAATTATTTTCTTTTTGATACTTATTTCCTGATTTCCTTTACATCTTCTTCGGTCATTTTCTTCTCTGATCAAGTAGGATTTTTGGTGACCTGCGATCCCTCTAGAACATTTCTAATTCATCAGTCTGCTAATCGAGGTGCTGAATTAAGTGTAGCAATAAAAATGTTCAACGAAGCATTTTGAAAGTTCATAAAACGAGTTTAAATTTGATTGTTATCATTCTACAATAAGTAATAAGAGAGAGTTCTGTTCCGCTTACTTTAGCGTTTTATATATTGTATCCTGTTGTAAATTAACAACCCTGTAGACTATCTCTATTGAATTCACAATTTGTTTTCATCTTCAAAAATTGTGTTGGTGTATACCTTTACTTCACTTAATAATTCATAAAATTATGTCTGATTTTCTTAAATTATTCTTTAAATAGTAAATGGAACATAAAAAATTAATTTACATTGTATTTCTTGATAATATTTAGACAATTTTTGTCTGAATCTCAAATAAAATTGACATTATTGCATTACAAGATTTTTCGAATAAATAATTAATCTAAACGCCCATTACCTCTCACAAATCAAGAAACCAATCTCCCTACATTTTCTATCAAACAATCTCAAAATTACTTACGACAGTTTTCTGACTAAAATTATGGCGCCATTTTACAATGAACATTTTCTAATCAACACTCATAACAAAATTTCAAACATATAGCAGAATTCCATTTTAATTATTAGAAATGGTGGATATCGGCTTCTAATGAATATTAATTTTCTAATTTTCTGATGCTTCTGTCTTCAGCAAGAATGAAAAGTTCTGACTGCAGTTTACGCTCGAGCGATGCCAGAAGAGGAAATTCAACGCGAGTGACTGATATCCTCCTTAATTATGAAATTTTTGTCAATATTAAACGCTGCGTTAATTAATAGACGCCAAAGAAAGTCAATAACTTTCCTTCCATCTAGAGTACGGATCTTTCATTCTGGCTTCGCCTCCAAATGAGTTCTCCAATAATTGCCGCCACTTGGACGCTTTTGTTTGGAGCCCAGTTTCCCGCCTTTTCGCTTTACTCTCGAATCTCAGAGGCGTTAATCAGTTTTTAGAAATAAAATATGAATAAGATCATGTGTAGCAAGTGGCAAATTTTCATCACCCAGAGAGTTACGGTTTCAGTTACGTATTTCGGAAGTAGTAAACGACGGTATAGAAGAGGCGTGCAAAGGAAAATAGTTAAAACCTGTACCTCCTTTGAGATTGTTTGCTTACATGTTTAAATAAAATCTATAAATAAGTCATATAAATAGAAAATTTTATTTTTGTTTAGATAAAATTATGTGGGGTAGAAAGTGTTCCTTAATGTTTTATCGGTTATTGCAAGATAAGCAGAATTGGCTTGTTAGTCGATTGATGATTCTATCTGTTTTAGAAGATTTAATCAACATTTAGTTATTTATTCGAGAATAGTAAACAATGGTATGGAAGAGACGAGTGAATTACGTTGTAGAAGATTAAGTCAACATTTAGCACCTTATTCGGTAGTGGTAAGCAGGGTTATAGAAGCGGTGCGTAAAAGAAAATAGTTAAAACCTGTATCTTTTTTCAGATTGGTTGCTTATATGTTTGAAATCTATAAATAAGTCACATAAATATCAAATTTTGTTTTTAATTAGGTAAATTTATGTGAGTAACAACTGGCTGATTAACGTTGTAGCGATTATAGTAATATAAGTAGAATTGGCTTAGTAAATGACTGGTGATTCTATCTGTTTTAGAAGATTTAGTCTCTTATTTGGAAGGAGAAAGTGGTGACATGGAAGAAAAGAGTAATGAAAAGCAGTTAATACATGTATCTCCTTTGATATTGTTTGCTTTTATATTACAATAAAAATATATAAATATTAAATATAATAGCAAAAAATTTGAATACAGATAACACTAAATTTTATTTTGAATTAGGTAAGTTTACGTGCGGTAGAGCGGGTTCCTTAATGTTGTATTGATTATAGTAAGAGGAATTGACGTTAGAAAACTGATGATTGCTTATGTTTTAGAAGATTTAATCAGCATTTAGATACATATTCGGGAATAATAAGTGGTGGTATGGAAGAGTGATGGTATGTAAAGGAAAATAATTAAAACTTGTTTCTTCTTGGAGATTGTTTGAATAAAATCTATAAATTAGTCGTATAAATAGCAAATTTTATTTTTGTCTAGATAAGTTCATGTGTCCTAGAACGCATTCCTTATTCTTGTATCGGTTATTGTAAAATAAGCAGAATTGACTTGTTAGATGACTAATGATTCTACCTGTTTCATAATATTTAGTCAACATTTAGTGACTTATTTGGGAGTAGTAAGCGATTGTATGGAAGAGGCGAGTTAAAGAAAATAGTTAAAAATTTGTTCATCCATCGAGACTGTTTGATAATATATTTGAGTAAAATCCAGAAATAAGTCATATAAATAATAAATTTTATTTTTGTTTAGATAAGTTTATAGAACGGGTTCCTTAATGTTCTTCCAGTCATTCCATGATAAACTGATTTGGTTTATTTGACGACTGATGATTCATGCGTTTTAGAAGATTCAGGCAACATTTCGTTACTTATTCTTAGGAAGCAAGACAATTGGTTAAATTTGTAAAATTTACATAAATAACTCATAAGAATTGAAAATTTCATTTTTGATTTTATAAGTTTGTAAGTGGCATATTTCGTTCTTAACTCTGTAACGGTTATAGTACGATAAGCAGAATCAATTTTTTTAGACGATTACTATCCTTTTTAGAAGATTTAATCAACATTTAGTTGCTTATTTGGGAGCAGTGAATAGTAGCATTTAAGAAGCATGTTTAGAGCATAGCATTTCTGTCCCCTTTGAAATTATTTGCTTATTTGTTCGAATAAAGTAAGCCATATGAATACGCAGGAAATATTATTTTTAATTAAGTAAGTTTATTTGTGATAGAAAAAGTTCCTTAATCTTGTGTGAATTATAGTAAGATAAAAAAAAACTGACTTGTTAGACAACAGATGATTCTATTTGTTTTAGGAAATTTAGTGAACATTTAGTGACTTATTCGGGAGTAGTAAACGGTGGCATGGAAAAAGCGTGTGGAGGATAATAGTTAAAATCTGCAACTCCTTTGAAATAGTTTACTCATTTTTTTGAATAAAACATAAATAAGTAATATAATCAGCAAATTTTATTTTTAAGTGCGTAAGTTTTTGTATGGCAGAACGCGTTCCTTAACGCGTCGTATCGGTTATAGTAAGATAAGCAGAATTGGCTTGTTAGACGATTTATGATTATATCTGTTTTAGAAGATTTAGTCATCATTTAGTTATTTATTCTGGCGTTGTAAGCGGGGTTATAGAAGAGGCGTCTGTAGGAAAATAACTATAACCTGCATGACCTTTGAGATTGTTTGCTTATATTTTTCTATATGATCAATAAATAAGTCATATAAATAGAAAAAATTATTTTGAATTAAATAAATTTATGAATAGCAGAACGCTTTCCTTACTATCGTATCTGTTATAGTAAGATAAGCGGAATTGGCTTTTTAAATGACTGATTACTCTGTTTCAGATGATTTAGTCAAAATTTAGATATTTATTCTGGAATAGTAATCAGTGATATGGAAGAGAGATGTGATAAAAAAATAGTTAAAACTTGATTCTCCTTTGAGATTGTTCAAACAAAACCTATAAATAAGCCGTATAAATAGCAAACTTCATTTTTAATTTGATGTTTATGTGTGGTATAACGGATTCCTTAATGTTGTATAAATTATAGTAAGGTAAACAAAATTGCCTGGTTTGACGATTGAGGATTCTATAAGTTTAGAACATTTAATCAATATTAATGTTTTTAATTCGGGATAGTAAATGACATTATAGAAGAGGCTTGTGAAGGAATCTCTTTTTCTTTTGTTTGCTTATAGATTTGAATACAATCTATAAATAAGTCATGCAAACAGCTATTTTATTTTTATTTAGATAAGTTTATGCTTTATTATAGAATGTTTTCGTTAATATTGTATCAATTACAATAAGATAATATGAATTGAATTGTTAGATGACTGATGATTCTTTCAGCTTCAGAAAATTTAGCTAGCATCTATTTTTAGCATGAGTTTTATGTAAAAAAGTTTTTTGTATAGAAAGTTTTGATCGACAATATGTATTCTTTATATAATCGGAAATTGTTTGGAAAATTTCCAAACTGAATGCTTGTTGCTTTTTATTATAAATAAAAATTGAATGCCTATATTTGATAACAATGAAGATGAATGCATTTGTTGATACTGTACAGAGGAAAAAGTGTCATCTACTGGATATCTTGTTTTATCATCTTAGAGCATAATATTTCTTTTTGAACATCTCAAGAAATTACATTAACTAATTTTAGAATCATCAGTCACTAAGTTTCTAAAAATCACTGCATACTTTATTAAATTTTCTATCAACTTTATGTAAAACTAGAGAGCTCGTCCATCTGCTCGTTAACGTTCACCAATTCCCAGGAACTGCTAATGCAGTTCAACGATCACTTCCCTTGTTCATCATCTACTAAATCATTTTAGTAAAAGGTATATTAAAATTC
This sequence comes from Argiope trifasciata, assembly GCA_026543055.1. Taxonomy (NCBI): domain Eukaryota; kingdom Metazoa; phylum Arthropoda; class Arachnida; order Araneae; family Araneidae; genus Argiope; species Argiope trifasciata. The sequence goes on from JAPMOQ010039254.1 coordinate 1,899,154, forward strand.
AGTTTATTCTGAAATATGAAACTATGAAAGAAATAAAAAGTGTAAAACAAAGTACTCATCTGCACCAAAGTTCCTTGTAAACGGACCTACCTTTTCATTTAAATAATTATATAGATCCACCAAAGAAACAAACAAAAAAATGGGATTTTTTTTCACAATTTTTCGAATTTGGAAATTACATTACAAAAACAGTATAAGAATTTTATATTTACAAAAAAATAATAATTGTCTGAAAGCAGCTATATTCAAATTCAGTCCATTCAGAAACTCCTCTCTATACACATAAACGTTTAACCCTATGTCAATCATTACGATTGGATCTTCTCATTAATGATTCGTGAGCATTTTCGTTTTATCTATTTTCTCCTTTTCGACGATTTCGTTTTAAAATTGATACGGTACGATTTAAACTCATAGTAAAAGATTTTATCCATTTATTTATTTATTTTTGCTTAAAAACTTTTCCAAAAAGATGCAAGAATAGCTTTCGCTTGAAATCTTATCAAACTGCATGTTGATGCTTCAGGGCGTGGTCGAAGTGTTCTCAAAAGCGAATCACAAATTCGGCTTGATTTTGCGTCCACGAAGCGTTTTATATACATAGATAAATGCACGAGAAACCTTTAGATAAACATTGTTCACATTTTCCTTAGAAATAAAGCTGGTTGATCCAAGATGATTAGTATACAGTAACATTATTAAAGCAATGTCACTTAGACTCAATTATCACTACAATACGTTAAGTGGATGAATTCTTCATATTTGAAAATCCTCGATAAAAGAAACGAATGTACAGAAGATCCATCGACCACTTCTGTTGTCTGTTGTTTTAAAGACGGTGTTTCAGGAAATTGCTTTTAGATCTTCTATAAGCTCAAGTAATGAGGAATGAAGGTATGCTAGCGGATGACAAATAAATTCGGCTACTCAGTCAGAACAAAGCCATCGGTCCCAAGGCGAAATGATGCAATGAGAAAGGGTGACGGAAATTTATTTCTTATCTTATATTCTCGTTTATCAAATCTGGTTAGTGATTGTCTCCTGGCTTAGTTTTGTCGCGAGATTGATTTATATTTTCTTCCCTCGCTTTTCCTGGAAGAGGTGGGAACTGATCAGTTTTCTATTGTTAGATGCAATAATGTCGTTAAATGGTCCCAAAGGGATCGTGAGTTTTCGGATGGTTAGCAAAAGTATGGAATAATGCTGTTTGTTAGTATGATGTTAGCAGAGGAATTTCGTAACTTGGAACTATCAGAAATACGTGATTTTTACCTGAGAATGAAAAATATTTTTTGGATTTTCTGAAAGATGCATTCTATTTTAATTAAATATTAAAAAAATATAAGTAATATAAGTTTATTTAGAAAAAAAAATTATTTTACATGAACAAAGTTACAAAATTTCAAGCAGTAAGAATTCTGACAGAAAAATGATTTGCGAAGGAAACAACATTGTGACAAAAACAATTTAACAATAAATGCCATTTTAAATATACACAATTATTGTTATACTCTCTGACTTGGAAATAAAGATGAGAAGAGAAAACATCATGAAATTAGCTCGAATTGTTTTAGCAGGTCCTTAGGATTTAGATTTGGATTAGATTTAATTAAATTCAATAATTTGTTTTCAATTTTTATTTGCTCACAGCAATATTACATATAATTTTCAAGATTAGATTTTGGAAATTACTCTTCTTCTCAATTCCCTGATAATAAACTGCGTTTGTAATGTTATATACACCTCCAAACTCAATTCAATAATAAATAAATAATTTATTAAGACTAATAATAAAGATGAATATTCATGTGTTTTAGCGTTTTACAAGCCCTAATTTTAGACCTATAGTTATCAAATTTGATATCTATACACTTTGGAAGGTAGGAAATATTCTGCTTGGAATGATTTAATTTTTTTAATCAATTAAAAAGTAAAGTGAATTTTGGCGTTTTCTAGAGATAACTTCGAAAAATATTACATAAAAATAAAACACTGTTTGAAAATTTTAAAAAATTATCTTTTTAATGATATCAATTTAATAATAATGCAAATTGCCGGCTTTTCAACAAAATTGCCCTGAAATTCATACCATTTTTGTTGTTTCATCAAATTCTAAATCATTGACTTTGTTCCATTGTAGAGAGCTAAATAAGAAGGATTCTTTTTAATATTTGTGTAGTTTGTTATAAAAATAAAGAAAAACAAAATCAATTATGGCATTTAGAAGATGGATGAAAGTGTTGTTTTATGTTTATTTATGTTTTTAAAGCTCTATGGTGTTATAAGAAGGATCTCTATTAGAAAGGTTTATGGTTCCAATAAACAGAGAAAATTAAAATAATCTGACTTTAATGTCAGACAGTTTGGTGGAATCAGGAACATGCAATTATAAAAATAAAAGTATTTTCTTGAAATCAATTATAACCGATACTACCCGAGCAAACCAGTTATTCGCCTGAGGCAGCTAGTTTACAATAATTGTATTTTCGATATAGTTGCTTAGTCGCTATTAGACTTGTGTCTACCATTCTATCTTTATTCATTCTCATCAGCTTTGGTGCTTTTAGTATATGTATCTGTGGTGCTAAAATTATTTTAGAAACTACGCAGAAAGCTTTCACAAACACAAACTAATTTTTGTTGTAACAACATTCCCCCCTTTCTGCTAATTTCCTTCTAAATTTTCCTTGAATTCTTACTCAGTTTTACGACAGGCTATCTGGTTGTGAAATTGCTTTATTGAATTTCGGTTGGTAATACATTTGACAGTTTTACTTTCTTGTAAACTAAATATACAAATAGAATGGATTGTTCTAAATATTTTAGAACACTAGAGCTGGTGAATATCCTCTCTTATTATCTAAGTTTTAATATTTATGTCTTTTTGTTTGAGAACAGGATACCTTAAAATCACGTTGAGCAAAGCTGATAAAATTTTGTACATTTTTTTTTTGCATAAAATTTGTAGATAACTATCAAATTTTCACTACATATATATTATCATTTGTAAGATAAATAATAAACGAGTAACAATATAGATAAAAAAGTTGGTCAGTATTTTCGTTACCATAATTGTTTAAATCATATCCTCGGTTTTCTTCACTTTAGCACACAGTACAAAGTGCTCATCAGTGGGGATCTGAAAATAAAAATCTGGGCATTCAGGGCCTTTTCGAAACTCCACAATTTTGAGTTAGGTAGGGAATAACATTTTTATTAAGGAGTATACGAGGCAGCTTCGAGAGATAAGCTGTTTTTATTTATTCATTAAATATGCTGTTATATTTGAAAAAAAGTGTTAGTAAAAGTTAACAATGATTCACTGGGATAAAATAATCAGTATAAAATAAGGAAATTAAATAAAATATTATAAAATAAAGTATTCAAAAATGAATTTATTATGTGTTTCAAAATAAATCTTAATGAATTCTTTAGAAAATAAATTCTTTTAGGAATTCAATTAAAGTAGATATTACATGAAATACATTAGCTTAATCTGTGTACAGATATTCAGATATATTATGCTAAAAATGTACTTATGATACATTTTATTACATCCGAAAATTCTTAAAGCAAAATTCCCTTATTTGACTGAATTGATACGTTTGTAAATACGTGAGAAAGAGAATATTTTATGGTAACATTATATAAACCCTATTTCATAAATAAAATATTTTCTTTCTAATATATATAATCATTTTGTCTGTTTTGTTAATTAGATGTATAAGCAAGAAAATCTACCAGTTTAAGCTGCACTGTAAATGTTCTTTCAAAAATAATGCAACTATGAAATTTCTCAACCGTAACTTTTCTCTGAAGTTTCTTGAAAAGATTTTATCACTGCAAAATTCGCTGTTGCATGTACAAATTTCAAGATAACAAAACTTTTGCTCTAAGTAAGCACGCTGACAACATCACTATTAAGACAGAATCACACAGAAGATATCGTAACACGACACTAACTGAACAAATTCTTATCAAACAAGAGGTGAAAATCCCTGATAAAAGAAGGGACTGCATCGGAGACGTTGTCCTTCCTTTTCGCTTCCTGTTGTTCTAAAGGTTGTGTTTCAGGAAATTGCTTTTAGATCTTCAGTAAGCTGAGCTAATGAAGAGTGAAGGGATGCCGACCGAGGACAAATAAATTCGGCCACTCAATCAGGAAAGGGGCCTTGGTTCCCAGACGAAATGTTGCAATGAGTGATTGATGAAAATTTATTTCTCATCTTATATTTTCTTTTATCAAATCTGGGTTAGTGATTGGTCTTCGATTTTGTTTTCGTCAGGGAATTGATTTACATCGTTACTCACTTTATCTCTAGCTTTCTACTTTTGGAATTTGTTTAAAATCCGATTATTTGACAGAGTGATGAAAAACGATAAGACGTTTTATAAGATATTGTGAATATATGGAAGTTATAAGTGTTTTGCTAGGAACAATTTTGTAAATTTTGCTTATCACAACAATAGATCTATGAGTAATTATCTAAAGCATTATAATTATATGAATCTGTAGTTGCCGCCAATTTGGTATTGAAAGTATCTTCAATTTAGTGAAAAATGTTGTTGTTTGAAAGGTAACATGAAAAATGTATTGATATAAATAAATAATTATACATATAAATAAAAAATCAGTAACTAACATAGTGAAATAATCAAACTATGAAAATATAACGTTTACATTGAATTTAAAAAATTCAATAAAAAACGCGAGATGAAAATATTGCAAAGTAAATTAGGAATTTTATGCTTATAAAAACTGATTTACAATGTTCTTTTTGAGACAAGATGACAGTTCTTTTATATATACTTTTGTAATATATGACTTTATTCTGTGAAATAAAACTTTATATCCGTTTTTGATTTAATTTTCTTATCTGAAAATATTCTAATAATTAAATATTCAATATTTGAAATATAGTCTAATTTCCCTCATTTAAATAAATCTTTCTTTTTTCTATTACCTTAAATTAATTTTGAGAACCATTTCAGCCTATTTCTGTATATGTGAATATACTACTTAAAATGCTACAAGTTGGTAGATAAAATACCAAGTGTTGTCTTTACACCAAGATTGAAAATCTCCATCGAGTATTTTTTAAAATTCTCTTATGAGATCCCAGTAATGACACATGAATAAAATTCAACATAACTCTTTAAAATTGTAGACTATTTTGTCTACTCTGGAGTGCGAGCTTATTTAAATCGATCATATTTCTATAAAAAGCAATAAAGATATATTTTGTACAACTAGGCATCAGGAAACAAAATTAATAATCGATACTCTAATCAATACAACATAGCAATAAAAGTTATTTTTTGCAAAGAGCTTGGAGTAATGTGAGTATGAAAACTGTCAATCCAAGTGATGGAAGGTCTACTGCCCACAATGTGGAAATATAGTTGCCATTCTGTTTTATGTCGCTGTTACGCATGGTAGTTGTCATATACAAGTCCGTTGACGAAGTAAACGATTTTGAGAAATAGCTTCTGAGGGTAAATGCCCC
>JAPMOQ010039254.1:1984660-2048176 GCA_026543055.1 Argiope trifasciata
GATAATTAACTTATATTGATGAAATGGTGATATAAATAAAAAAGTCGATAAAAATTCTAGTTTTGAGATATATTTAACTTATCGAGATGGTGATATAAATATAATATAATGTCTTTTTAAAATCTAATTTTAAGAGTTATTTAAATTATCTTCAAGAGATGGTTATATAAATAAGTAAATTAATTCCTTTTTAATTCCTTAATAAAAATACCCGATTAAAATAATCTATAAAAAGAATGATTAAAACAATATTTTATTAAAATTAATTTCCCCCAAAATAGGAAAGGAACTACTCTAGTAAATTTTATTACAACTTTAAAAGTGTTACTTTCTTTTAGTAAATCATTGCCTTATGTCTTTATCGTTATTGATGTTCTTTTTTATTTTGTAAGGATATTTTATATCCCATTCTCATATTTTTATCGCTTTTATCAGTCTTACTAGCAGTTATAATCCAATAAGGATAGATGTTAAATCGAGCACACTTATTAAAGAAGAAATATCCAGACCACAAAGCCTTAAGACAGAATTTCGTTCTCCATTACTTTAGGAAAGTTGATAAATCTGGCGACTGGACCGTTATTAAATTCAAGACAGATCTGAACCATCTTAATCCTGAAGTAAACATTTTTTTCTACTGTTGCTGTTGATGAGAGGTATAAAAGAAAAAAATGAAAGACTCCAGTTAAGAAGAATAAGCCCAGTAGAAAGAAATCCTCTAAATATTATTGATATTTTCTTTGATGCATTTTCACACAGTGATTAAAATATCGGCCTGATAACTATGTCGTAATACATGAAATGGAAAATTAAATTTATTGCAGATAGAAAACCATATCTGCTTTAAAAGTATTAAAGAGGTTTTTGTAAAAATTAATTAATTTTCTTTTTAATGAATATACGTTGGATATTAATTATATTATGGTAAAAACTATTATAAATTTTGTTATGAAAATTTAGAGCGTTCTTTCCCTTTGTTCTTCGATTAAATAAAAAGCCCTTCAGTAAAGCCCTACGACTCTTTTAACAATGTACACAATAAATATTCAGTTGGCAAACAGACACACAGCAGCAAACTACAACGAAGATTAGTCCACAACAAGTAATCGGTAATACTGACAACCACATCCCACAAAATGACCAGACAGAATTCTGTGAAAGGAGGGAATCTTCGTAGCTACTCTCTAAAGTCTCCAAATGGCTGAAATTCTCTACTATCTCCACGCTTTATTTGTATCTGACTGCTACATGACTGGCTACTCCTCACAGCACTCGATGCTGCCACTAAAATAAATCCTAAGATTCGAAATACAGCTCAATTGAGCAATCATGTGAGTTCCACATAACTGGCGGCCTTTTATTATAGTTCGCAGAGGTGGGCAAAGAATATTCTGGAACAATCATTCACGTAATTGCTTTCTATTGGCTCTATCATAAAAGTTCTGGAAGTTTCTACTATTTTCTGTTTCGTCACCAAAGGGTCGGTCATCAACTTTAACGTCAAGCCCTGATATCACTGATTCGGCAATCAGCATTCAACAAAGGTGATTTTAAAACGGTCTTTTCAGTAATTGAACTAACCATGTTGGGAATCAGAAGAACAGATTTGAAACAATATATAATATTATTTTATTATATTGAATCACTAGCCGCTTTTGGCGACCAGCTGGTTCGCCATGAGTAATGCGTTCTAAAATTTTCAATTAAATCACATATTCATTAGCCTTGAAATAATTCCGGGCATTGATTGGCCTGAAATTAATATTTTCTTTAAGATGATGGACTGAAAGTTCTAAAAGAAAACGTTTTCCTCATAATATTCTTTAATTTTATAAATCAGTCAGTTTTAATTATTGATTTAGAAGATTGATTGATGTAACAACTTTTATTTAAAATATTAATAAAAATATTTTGTAAAATATGGCTCACAGAGCAAAATATGAAGAAATCTAAAACACATTATTCATAAATGCATTTTTTGACTCAAGCTACATAAAATGTAATTATTTACTTCATTTAGATCAAATTAATGGTATTAAACAATATATATGCCTATTCATAATATTTTACAAATTGGCCAATGGACCGGGCTTTGAATGCATATCCTGTATACATTCAATCCTGTATAAATAAAGATAATTTATTGAAATAGTGATTTAAATATTGCAAACGATCATAGAATACTTTGCCTTGCATTTTTGAAAGAAAATATCACATTTTATAATTATTTTATTTTATCTAGTCACGTGCTGAAAGTTGCATTTCTTTAGATTTAATTTGCCGTAATAGTTGATTTTTTAAAAATTTGAGCTTCCGTCAAAAGGATGACAACGCGGTAATAAAACCTAATTTTTCCCTTTGACGTGCTCTTGGAGATTAAATTTTATTGTTTTATCTAAAATATATTGTTGTAAATATGGTTAAAACCATTATTTAACAATTCGTTTGAAATAGAAGTTTAAGTTATATGCCAAAATACTGATATCATTAGAAAGCCATTTTTTTTAAATCCTTAACTTGATGTAAAAATCGTTTGTGTGATAATATTTTCGGAAATTAAAGCGGAAAAATGTTGAAATTACGCTTAATTTTTAATTAATTCAAATTCTAAATTAAAAATTCGAAAACAGGTCTCCGAAGTGCATATCCCCGACCCTCAAAGTAAACATGTACCAAATTTGGTAGCTGTAGATTCCACGGTCTGGCCTGTAGAGTGCCAATACATACACATTGAGCTTTATTATAAGTATAGATAAAAAAAAATGTATGTTATTTTTTCTTTAAAATCAGTACAAAATTTAAGAAACAGTTAAAGTTAAAAGATTCAGTTATTAATAGTTAAAGAGTCGGTAATTTTATTCGAAAAAACTTTTTGAGTTTAATGCTTTAATTATTTATCGGTTATGCTCCCAAAATATTAATGTTTTTTTTCGGCGAGGTTGCCAAAATATTAAATGTTTTTAAAAGAAAGCGAAAAAGGGAAAAAATTATTGAATAAATGATTTAGATGTTGAAAACGATTATAGAAACCTTGACGTTGCATTTATTTTTTTAGAAAATATCGCATTTTATATTTATTTTATTTTATCCAGTCACTTGCTAAAAGTTGCATTGCTTTAGATTTAATTTGAGATGATAGTTTTTTTTAAATTTGAACTTTTTTCATTGTTTTCTTTTATTTTATCCAGTCACGTGCTAAAAAAATGTGGTTAAAATATTTCTTTGAAAATTCATTAAAAATAGAAGCTTAAGTTATACATTAAAACACTGATATCATTAGAAAGCTAATTTTTTAATATTTAAATTGATGTAAAAACCATGTTTGTACGATAATATTTTCGGAAGTTATGGCGGAAAAACGTCGACATTTCACTTTCATTTTAATTAATTCAAATTCTAATTAAAAATTTGAAAAAGGGGCTTCGAGGTGCACATTCCCGATCTCCAAGGTATACGTGTACAAAATTTTGTAGCTGTAGGTTCAACGGTCTGCCTGTAGAGCGCCAACACACACACACACACACACACTGAGCTTTATTATAAGTAGAGATAAAGATTATATTAGGGGTTCTCTATTTTAGAGAAACCACAATATAAATTATTCAAAAGAAATTATTTCAGATATTTCGAAAAACAAAACAAAGCCCCCCAAAAAAAAGCATGCTCTTAGATTTTAGAAAAAAAGGTGCGAAAATACAGTAGACTTTTATTACATATAAGATTTATTATTAGAGTTTCAACAGTTTTACCTCCCCTGTTGCTATAGCATATCAGAAGAAAAATACTTTCAATTACTTTATATTTTAGAATTTTAGCTTAACAAGAAAATTAAATATAAATAAGTAATTGTAATTTAAGAAAAAAAAAAGATTAAAAATTAGGAATAATATGCATGCAAGAATTTAAGATCATTTTTTTTCAAAGAGCACAATACCTTAAAATATAAAAGTATTTATAAATTTAGAGAAATATTGAAAGCACTCGTATTGTTACAAAAAATATTGGCATGCATTACATTTTATAGACCAAAGTCTATAAATATATTTTAAGGTTTTCAAAAATTATATCATATTTAAATTACGCTCTAAAAATATTCCTGCAGCATTAAAAAATAATTTTGTAAAACTATTTCAAGAAGGATTCAACTACATCTTATATTTTCACTTGTAATATGTTCATGTAATATTTTTAAAAATTTAATACAGAACTTCATGCATTTTTATTAGATGAAATAGATACATGCACGAAAGGATAACATATACCTTTATTTATGAAGTCCCTTTCGCCTGACATTCAAATATTATAAATTAAATTGAAACAAGATTGAATTCTTTATTCAGTCTGACATAAAAATATTTTTTGCTCTCTTCTGACATAAAATATATTCAAAAATTGAGAAATGCAGGATATATTCTTAGAAACAGATGCTAGACAGATGGATATTGTTTACAATTTTAAAATACCATTACTATGTTTGTAACCGTATCTTAAAATATTTACTTTCCAAAAGATACTTTCTAAAATGCAAAATTCAAAGACCATATTGATAATCGCATTTTCATTTAAAAATATTACAAAATATTCAATTAGAAATATTAAGAATTTTATATTCTGAGTACATTATTGCAAAATGCAATCTGAATATTGAAAAATTTCAACGTTTCTAATCTTAAAAAGCTCACCTTAAATGCATTCAGACACATTCCTTAACATGTACAACTTCTGTATTCGGTTTAAAAAAATATACATTTTTTAAGATTTCAATAAAACTTTATTAAAAACGAAATGAAGATGTTAGTCCGTATTCTGGTTTCTACAAAAAGGATAATTATCAGATGCATTTTTCTCTTTTTAATGTAGAATAGTTTTTTAAGTATTATTATTAATATACAATGCATTAGAAAATTAAACAGTTTCAATGTTTTTTCTATTAAAAACTCACTTTAGATATATTAATTCTTTTATATCTATTAATATATTAACTTTTGTTGTTGTTTTAAACAAGTTTATATTTTGGAATATTTCAACAGATCTTTATTACAAATATAATAATCTTCTTTTCGGTTGTTACAGTAGGAATAATCATCAGATTCATTTTGTTCTTTTTTAAGTAGAACGTACTGGAAATAAGGAAGAATGATTATTTATCTTGAAATATTTGCTATCGGATGCTAAATACTATTTGAATACTAAGAAACTTGATGACAATTGTAGAAACGAAAAATCATATAATTCCCGCCACAACAAAAATGAGGTTGAGAATAACGCATGGCATTTTGAAAAAGAATTATTTTTACGTATAGATTGCTGAAAACGCATACTATCTATTACTTCTTTGATTGTACGTAAATCAAAACAGTGCCTCAAATTTCTTTGTCCTTTAGAAATACAATTATCTTAACTACAGTTTTGACAGGTAAAATACATGTGTTCTAGCACAGGGGTAACGCGTTTTCCCCTTTACCTAGGCATGTCAGTTCGGGCATGGTTGTTCTTCCTCTGTGCTCTATCTGTGAGGTATGTGAATGTGCCACCTCCATAAAAAAGGGTTGTGCAAGTGAATGTGATGCATGAGTAGCTAAATTGTACTCTTGACCTAGATGGTGCTACTGAAGAGACGCTCTCTCGGCTTAAAATCGTTGATTTAGTGAGCCAGCTTGTCTATGACAAGTGCCATAGGAAACAACAACAATTTTAAACGATAGTTTAGAATTTATAAACCTTATGATATTTTGAAATTGGACGATTCTTTAATTTCTAAAATCTTTTCTAAAATATAAACATTCGTTGAAATGCAGAGTTTTATAATGGGAATAACGGTTTCTCATGATTTATTACTTTAAAAAGTGAATAATGGTTTTTATTAATAACTCTTTTTAAAGAATTTAAAATAATCAGGAGATTATACAGAACTTTAGAGGAAATTAATTGTTGAAAATGCATAATTAAATTCATAAAGTCCATGACTAATACCTTTCATTATTGAAGTTTCTTAACAACTTTCAAAAAGAATTTTGAAATTAGAATTCAAAGTTAGTTAATTTCCTGCAACTTTAATACATGAATTCTATTCTTCACGACAAAGAATTAAAAGAATGAAAATTTTATCGTCCTGAAAGCATGTATTAATTTAAAGCTCAATTAATTATTTCCTCAAGAATGCTCGCTTTAAATAGAAAATTATTTTCGCTTTTAATTGATCAAGAGTTTTAAATGCTTTTAAAGAGTGCGAAACAAACTATTTCGATGGCCATCACTCAAACTGATATTAACTTTTTAAAATTTAATCTGATTATATATTAGGAAAAGACCTTTTGGCAGTGAAAGCTACAATAATGTTGATTGGTTGTTCTCGTTAAAGTTTTATCGTCAGTAAAAATATTCATATTTTGTTGAATCTTTTAAGGATCATTTAAGCCTTATGCAATTGTAGATCAGTTGAATTTACAAATACAGGCAATAGAATTGTCATGTTATAGAATTTATTTTTATATAATTTATTTACAAATTTTCAATTAAAATATTTAAAAAGCAATCGACTAAAATTGTGATAAATGGATCTGCCAGTATAACGAATGTATATATATGATATGCCGGAGTTCTGACCTAAGGGTTGAGCGCTTCCCCATGATATGGCCGTGCTTGGTTTTCAACCTTATTCAGGTCTGGCTGTTCTTCACTTCAGTGTTCTATTTGTGAATTATGTGAAAGAGTCCTCCACAGTCCCGTAATAAGGAGTTGAGCAAACGAGTATGTGAGTGTCTTCATATGAGCTAGAAGTCTGATTTCTGTCCTTGGGTGCTTAGAGGCCGCTACCCTCAGTATCTACTGCAAGTTACAAATTGTTTAAAATCTCTGACTTCGTCAGCGGGCTTGTCTAAGTGGGTCAAGTGCCTTAAGTAGCTACAACATACATAGGGTATATGTAATACAAATTATGCAAGAAAGCATACATATACAAATCATGAGAACTAAAAAAAGTTTTAAAGCTTTTTTCGTGAAATTCGAATGTGGTTTATCAGAAAAAGTACGGATAGGTATCGAATTTTGCACAAAATCCGTCTGTCAGATTCTCGATGCGTAAGTGTGTGAACATAATTGCTTGAAAAATGCATCTTTAAAGACAGATCATGTTTAACAGACCTTTTTATCAGGAAATTGAAAGCTTGTTGTATATTTCGTATCAAATCAGATAAAACGGTGACTATTTCTATAATTTATATTTATATGATCTCAATAACTAAAAAAATATAGATAAAATTTTAATTATGGTTTTATTATGGAAAACGATGCCGATATATATTTTTATTAAATTCGTCAACTGGCAGACATGTATGAGCAGAAATTTAATATATGGCATGATATTACAGTTGTATAACAGTAATGAGAGTTTGGATTAAGTCGGTTCAATGACTTTGATCGAAATGCAATATCGTTTGTTATACTTATTATTTTTTAATCACATGTACTTATTAAGTAGTTTTGACTTATCATTCCTTATTCATGTAATAATTCAAATATAGTTTACTATCTATTTCAATAATTCAAAATTAGTAATTCAAATTGTAAGAAATAAAATCAACATCAGTAATTCAAAGTTACTTTGTAAATATGGCAGAAAGTCAAGTGGGGGCAATTCATTAATCCATTGTTTAATGTTAAAACTTCCTCTACAAAGCTTCTGTGGCGCTTTATGGAAATGAGATAAATAATTTTGAATAATGGGAAAACGATATAAACAAAACGTTATTCAGCATCTTTTGCAGTTTCTAATCCATATTTTCAAATTTGAAACTTAGTTATGCACCAAGTCATGGATGAGCCATGTTATCATATTTTAATGCACGTACTACCATAATTTTTGATATTATAATGTTCCGCTTGCATAGTCATGTCTTAGTGGAGGCGTCTACGCAAGTTGTTAGGTTGATGGTTCGAAATACGAGCAAAGGCGTTTTCTTTATCATGTTATTTAGATTTAATGGGGATGGAGTGGGTAAGTGCTCCTTCTTTCTCTAATTTGCCTCTGACAAAATTAATGAATATATATTTTAAATATAAATATTTCATGTATGTTAAATTGTTGCATATTAAATCGCACTTTTGGAAAGGAGAATATTCCTTAGAAGAAATAAACTCAGATAAATCACTATACAATTTTTTATAAAAATAATTCTAATATGTTAATTATTAAGTCACTTTAAAACCATTGGAAAATTTACGCAATGCCTTTGCACAATAAAGAAAATATAACTAGAATCATTTCTGTTCGTATTAATTTTAATGGGTCTTTTACATAATAGATGCTTAAAATGTAGTAAAATAATATTTAAGGGAGATACAAAGAATGTGTTATTTTTCATGCATATTGTTTTGTCTTTAAAATTATACTTTTAACCAAATTTATCAACATTAGTATTAAGCTGGATTGCCGAATTCAAAAATAAAAATAAAACTGTGTAATTCGACAAATATTAGCCTTTCATAACATCTAATAAAAATTAATTCAGTTATATAATAAAAGACTTGAAACTTGAAAGACTTAAAAACCCATAACATATGATTAAAACACACGAAATGTAAAGTGATAGTCAATACTTCAACAGTAAAATCTGTTTTTTTATTAAAAGAAAACTCTAAAAGAATTTTCCTTTGTAATGACTTCTTTGATGCTTTTCCATGATACAAAATATTTCATAAAGAAAAGCGTTAATTCAACTTTTGTTTAATTTTGAACTTGATCATATTCCTACTCCTTGAAAAGAATCTGTTCTCAATCTTTCAGTTTAAAGAAAAGGCTTCCATAATACATCAGTCATATTCTAAGAAAAAAAGGTTTTTGATATTTATCGCCTAAATTCCTTCTATTGACTTCTTTTCCCCATTCTTTATTATTTATTGACAGCCTTAGTATAAATCACATTGCATCATTGCATGCTTGTCAGACATCCCATTCAAGCTGAAGCTTGTGAACCCAACTTTCGTATAAAATTTGGAAATATTTTAGCTCTAGAATATCAAACCTATTAATGGAACAAATAGTAGATACATTATAATTATAATAATAGTGTTACATATGAAGTAGGGCGTGAAGAACGTAGTTAGACATGTAGATGCATTACCAAGTAGTTTAACATGTTCACTGTTACTACCCTCGCCTGATATCAGTGCCATCTATCTAATTAGATGCCCCTTTTTTTGCTATCTTTTAACTGTGGCAGAGAAGGTGTCATCTGTTAATATAGATGGTTTGGTCCTAGAATAGAACGCAATCTATGAGTTATCTCATAGTTGGTAGTCAACATGTTAAACGTACATTATTTCAAAGGATGTGGCTTTGATATGAAAGTAAAGTTTCCCGTAAACTTTTAAAATTTGATTTTTTAATGTAATTATATGTTACTACTATATGTATATTTCCTTATTCGTGAAAACAGATATTTGTAAACCTAAACACCTGTCGTCGTTGCTAAAAACAAGTGCTAATGAATACTACGTTTTGTACAGTTTTGTCTTCTTTTTGAAATAACACAGAAACATCCTCTTTTGCCATTAATTTTCTCTTCCGCCAGCCAGAAATCTTTCTAACAGCAGTAATTGTATTTTAGAACGAAACAAACATGAAGCAAAATTTTTGTTAATTCCAATTCCTTCGGCAACACTCGTCAAACTACTTCATTCATTCAATTTTCGATAATTCTACATCTAATAAAAGCACCCTGATATTTTATCTTTGCTCATTTTAAACTTATTTCTTTAACTTCTCAATGTCTGGAACAATGACTTTTCTTTGTTTGAAATCGTATTGTCCTGCACACCTGATTGTTATGAGTGCTCAATTGTGAATTGCATGGTGCAACACGTTTTTGCTGAATTGGTGTTATTAATGAAATTGTTACAAATGAATATTTTCAGAGTTGTTTGATGGAAAATTTCTTTGTTTCTTGTACTCTGAGCACAAGTGTATTACACATACATATGTGTCAATTAGCACAAAGATTAGCAAAGAGTTATTAGAGAGTGTTATTTGCCTGGAAAAAAAACCTTCCTTTATTGTCACAATATAAAAAAACAACAACCCGTAACTAAGATTTACAAAACGTCGGAGGAATTTTCGATATTGCTTTA
Organism: Argiope trifasciata; assembly: GCA_026543055.1. Taxonomy (NCBI): domain Eukaryota; kingdom Metazoa; phylum Arthropoda; class Arachnida; order Araneae; family Araneidae; genus Argiope; species Argiope trifasciata. The sequence goes on from JAPMOQ010039254.1 coordinate 1,994,789, forward strand.
CAAGTGTGTCAACTGGCTCAAAACTTGGGAATTCAGTTTATTTCCATTCTTAAATTTAATGAACAATCTAAAAGGGAGAAAATACGCTCATATGAATTCATGGTTGAGAATACAATTAAATATCCTCAAACAGTTGTCAAAAATTTATCTAGAATCAAACAAATGATGTTGCTTCAAAAAAGGTTTGGTCAGAATCTGGTCAGATGACAGCTGAAATAACGGCTTTTATCATTGGATCATACTTCCACTAAATTTTATGCAGTATTCTTAAACTTAAATTCTAATTCACCGATTTTTTTCGAATTAAATGTTTGAAATGCAATGATTAACATGTATGAAATTGCTGTTCTATTGCTTCTCAATTGGCAATGGATCGTACTGCCTTACTTAGAATTACGGTGGTAGAACTTTGAGATTCCTGAGCGCCATCTAGTGATAATATTTGCATTCAAAAACATATAACAATTACTTGTGCACAGAACTAAGCATTTAGATTATTTATTCATTGCAACAGATGCATGTAAATTTATATTTTTGGGAAAGTCTTCTTTATTTTATCGATTTTTTTTTATGTTTCTTTTTATACTCAAGGAAAGTCACAGGAGTATAGATTTGAGTTTAGAAGAAGCCATTACAAGAGATTTGATTGTTTAATTTTGAAAATTCTTTATTCTACTTAAAATTGAAGTATTTACGTTTCTAACAATGAAGAAATAAATATTTAAATAATATTTTATGAGGCACATTTTTTTCAGCCATTATGAAGTGCAAGAAAATATTGAGCACAATTTAATAATATTTGACCAATTTGCTGATGTATCGTAATTAATTAGAGTTATATTTGTTATTTATTAATTAGAAGGAATGATAACTAAACACTAATGAAATTAAAAAAATATCAGAAATTTTTAATTAAGGCTATCTGCTATTATTTCAATTCATTCAACTAAAAATTCATATTTTCATAAATTTCCTTTAATTGCTTTATTAGTTTTTTTCTAAAGATTAGTGAAAAACACTCATCATTATTTTACATCCATACTAAACAAAAAAGATGGAACCATTTTCCAATTAAAAAAAGATATTAAACATTTATGTTTTCAAATATTAATCATTTTTTTAATGAATTAACATTTTAAATAATTTTTTTAACTAGAAAACTGAATCTAACAAATTAAGTAGTATATTCAATGTGTTTTCATAGAAGACAATCAATCTATTACTTTCGACTATGGAATATTTAAATTGTTTATTACATTCCTTAGGCATGTTTTTATTTAGACGAAAAGATTATCCTTTGGAAAATTTGTGTTGTACTTAATATACTACTAGCAACATATTGAAGTTCTAAAAGGCGATGTATAGAAATTTAAAGTATTTCGAGAGTATGAGATTCTAACAGTATTGGCCCAAAATTGATAATGATGTGAATTTGGTTAGAATCCTTTAAGTGGCTCCTATATTCATTTGAATTCAAGCTCAATTTTCTGAATCCACTTCTCAAAGCTCTTAAGAATCGCAAAATGGATTTCTGAAGCAATCATGCGAAATTCAAAATAAATGACTTGAATGCAAGTGTGAAGATCTCATTCACATTGCAAAGATACTTCAGATTTATTGCAAGAATAATCCAAAGATGGATTTTATAGGTGGAATCTGTTCAAACAGGACAAATCTTCCACCAAAAGAAGGAATTAGAGTTCACAATTCAGAAAAAATATCTTTAACTTGATAATAGCTCTGAATGAGTTGAATAAACACAGAGGGATAGACGTTTCTTTAAGTGTTGAATTTAAAATCAACATTGATGTGGAAATATTCATAAAATCAATAAATAGAAATATTTCTTCAATATAAAACAGTATTGCTAAACAGAGTGTATTTCCGAAGGAATTTATCAAGATGAACCTAAAAATTGGCTAAAAATATGCTAATGAGTTGAATCCCATTTTGCTAACTGTGCACTGCTGTTTTATTACCGTAAAATAATGTTTAAATATTCCGAAACACCTTTAATTGGATACATTAAGAAAGCGTTGTAAGACTTTTTCTTAAAAGAGAAAAATTTAAAACCATTATAAAGTTCATAGCGAGCATAAAAAGAATCAATGCAAATCTCTTTACAAAATAAAGCTATACTGCTTTTTAAAGCAATATGCAGAATTTAGAGTATATTTTTTAAATAATTAACTAAACATTATCCTAAAAATTGAGTGACTGAAAAGTACTATTACTAAGTGCCGGGGTTCTTTTTCTGATTTGTTGGTAGATAAAATAAACAGTCTTTTAGTAACAAACGACAACTTTTAATAAACACGAACCCAACTAATACAAGGACAACAAATACACAACCGATGCAAACACAGGTAACTCACAGCAATACTCTCCAGAAAACTGAAACTCACAAGCAATAATCGGTACTAATAACCGCCACTGCACACAAAGCGGTCAGATAGAATTCAGCAGCAGGAAAGAATCTTCGTCGCTGCTCTTTACAATATTTTCAGACACCTTCAACTCTCCACTGTCTTTTCATTTTAGCTGTATTCAACTGGACACTCGCTACTACACTATTGGGTGCTCTTTACATGTTGTTTCCACAATAATAACCAAAACTCTTCACATTGCTCAATTCTGAAATTATTGAGCTCCACAATGCTTGCGATTCGCTGGACTGATCCAACAATTCCAAGCCATCTCTTTCCTCTATTACTTCTCGATATACGACTTACTGCAGCTTTGCCGAGCCGACCAAAGTGCCGACCTTTTATAGTCCCCGGAGTCACGCAGAAATTTTTTTTGAGCAATCAGGTATTGGCTGAATCTCTAAAATTCTAAAAGTTTGCGGCATTATTTATTTTTTGCCAAAGTCAGCAAATCGTCACCATTTTGTCGCCAAGATCTGATATTAGTGATTAGTGCCCCGATCAACGTCCAGGAGAACTGATCATAAAACGGTCTATCCAGTGATTGAAATAATCATGCTGGGAAGCAATATTACGTATTTGTAACAATATGTTGATGGCCTGAATAACATTTAGCCGAAAGCAAAAATATCTCATTATTATTACTATCATTTTAAAATGCCTTTAAATATTGGTTGGTCAAAATAAAATAGTCTTTATTTTTTGAAATACATATATTAACATAGATATTAATCATCATATTGCCAAAGTACAAAAACATCACACCATATCTCAGCGGCTATTATCAGAAAAGTTTATTATTTAGGAAATTGGGAAGATATGGAACAACTTTCGTTTATTTTTTGCATTAAAACAGTCTAAAAAAGTAAAAGAACGAAAATAAAATAAAATAATGTATTGATACACATGAACAATATTTAACTGGTTACATTTGATGCTACAGCTTTTTTCCTCTAAAATGAATTAAAAGCTGATTTTTACAACAGTTCGTCGCTTTTCTTATATACTTAGTCAAAGTTAAAAGAATGCACTCTATTGCTTAGTGCAATGCTCTATCTATTCTTTTCAAAATTTGACACAGAAAAAATCTAGACCAAGAACAAGAACAAACAACTATGGAAGAAGAAAAATCTTTGTAACATTCATTTTAAAATAAAAGGCATGAAATTGATGAGGAAAATTAAAGACCAAGCAGAAAAAAGCACAATAATTCTCTCTCTCTTAGAGAGATGTTTCTTCTTCATATGACAAGACATGTTGAGAATGCATTACGTGCTCGAGTGCAAACCATGCCTTTTCCTCTCAAAACACATTGCAGAAATATCTAGTTATTTTACGAATAAAATTCTAAAAATACATTTCATAGTAAAAAATGAGAGATTGTTAAAATGTGAATGAGGACAAAAATGGGAATTCCATAACTAAAGTATGATTAATACACCATCATTTATTAATTAAATTATAATAACGATGTATACTTAAAAGAAAAGGCAATCATTTGAAGAGTACGATACAAAAATTAACTGATATACTCAATACATAATATATAGTTAAATACAGGGTGCGCCAGAGAAACTTACTTATTTGAAAAAACTCCCGAGCAATGAATTGGGTAGGTAGAAGAGTGATACTGGTGCTACTAGAGGGGAAAGTTCCCAAAATTGTTTGTTTCTTTAGTCAGTTGCCACTATGCTCTGGTCTAGAGAACAGCGGGCCTTCTCCATCGACCGCTTCTTTTCTAATTGTCACTCAATTGTTGCTACCTCAACGTGCCTTCCGCGCTCGATTTGAAATTCCTTCTCATATACCCGTTCCTGGTCGTAATTGGATTCTGTTGTGGATCAAATCATTTTGGAAATGTCGCTACCACCAGAAATCCGGAAAATGTCGGAAGAGTGAGGCAGTCATTTCTGGATTCTCCCCGGCGTTCGGCCAAAAAAACTCGCAGCTGCTCTGAGAATTTCTGACACCACTATACGACGAATTCTCCATTAAAACCTTTAATTTCATCCCTATAAATTGGCTGTTGTGCAAGAACGTGAACGTGATTTTGTTGCCCATCAAAATGCATATGAAATGCTGCTTGACAACCTGCCTGAAGGCGCGGTCGCTTTTTTCAGTGACGAGGCTCACTTTGAAATCCCTGGTTCATGTCGATCGACCACGGACAATAGATCATCTCAAGAACCATATTCGCTATGCCATTGCCAACATACCAATTGATATACTGAAAGGAGTGGGCACGAACTTCAAAAACCGATTTACTCAGTGTATGCGCAATGGGGGTCGCCATTCAACCTATGTCATTTTTAAAACAGTATGAAAAAAAAGTGGAATATTGTATTCTGAAATAAAAAAAAATTAAAACGATAACTGAAGTACTTTTATTTTTATTGATTTTTCAAACAAGTAAGTTTTTCTGGCGCACAATGTATTTATTATCTTAAAATATATTTCCTGTATGACTTATAACTGACTTATTACAGAACTGATTTTGTCAAGTCTGCAGCAAAAGTTCCGATTTTCCAAGGGGTCTTTTATTGAATAGGAATAGCATGGTAATATAAAGATAATGTGATAGCTGAAATAATTTCAAATAATTAAAATCTAAAATCATCACGAAAACTCCTAAATATATAAAATATACATAATATTAATAATGTTCATAATATTAAATATCAATTGTTGAATGACGAAACATTGAAACATATATCTTTAAATATGAAACATTTAAATCTTAATTTTTATAACTAAATAATATTTAAAAAAATTATCCGTTTCTTTTCAAATTATTTTATATAGAAAGGACAAAGTTCTGACATTGTTTCGTCACTATATAAAAACTTTGAAAATAAAAGTAAAAATTACATCAACTTCAAACATATTCGATGATTCTTACTTCAAAATATTTCACAGACACACTTCAGTTAATAAAACAGAAGCCAAAAACTTAAATGTGATAGCGTTTTCACTTCGATTTTAAAATCATTATTTCGTATAACTTCACGCAAACTATGTCCTGGTGGAAGTTATGGTGGATTTAACAGGTTTTGGTGTCCTGGTGGATTTAACTAGAAATATGGATATTGGAACTCTCATAGTTTTTATTCATTCTACGTTTCAGCATTTTTTTTACTGCTACTTTGTATAAATTAAAATTCATAATGCCTTTTGGAGGCTCAAAATAAAAACGATGCCTTGTCTGATAAGATTGGACAAAAAAAATACAAATAAAAAGCTTAGGGTATTGAATTTTTAATGCTTATTTTGTGATATTTTTTTATATATTTTTATATTACACTGCTCTCCGTTGTGATAAGGGCCAATTTTATCACAAAATTATTTGGAATTATCATTAAAGATTTTTTTTACTTGTTTCTAGATTTAATATTAGATATACAGTACAGATTTCAACGAAATTCAAGAATGCAAAATATCTAAGAGAAGCCATTGTAGTTATGAAACAGATTTACTTCTAGGTGTTAATGAATTATTCAGTTTCTGAACTACCATATATCCATAGGGCCTTTTGTTGTATTAAGAATTTGATATGCTAAAATGCTACTTATTTGATTGTTAAAACATGAAATTCTGCTTCAATCGCACTATTTTACACTTTATCAAATTTTGACCCAAAACCGTCTGCTTTACAGTCTCATAGTACACGTATACGATACCTTAACAATAATAGGCCGCGGTGACTTGATAGTAAGCTCTCATTGTAAGGTTGGAAACAGAGGGATTTAAGTTCGTAACCCGGTTGGATGCTATGGTGGAAGTTAAGCCGGGGTCAAGCGTCCTCATGTTGGTGTGATGTGGAAGTTTTAAGACGGGTGGTCAGGTCTAGTGTCGTCCTCGATATCTGACTGCTGTTCAAAATTACGAGGTCCGTCCTAAAATATCCCTAGCGATGCTCTAACGCGGGATGTTATTATAACCAACTTCAAATAAACTGGCGTTGAAAAAAATTACAGAATAAAATGAAATTAAAATTTTATTATTAAACTGTAAATTTGTATTAAATTCGACAATAGGTTGATCGTTTGTCTATATGAGGGCTGCAACTCAGAAATTAGATAGATTGATTCTTGAATATGGTTATTATCATAGATAAATCTGTCAATTGATACATAATTAGCGTCGTCAACTGTTCTACTTATTTTTCCGAAATGAGCTGAAATTTAATATGTTGTTCTGTTGCCATATCTAACGAACTGTGAAAAAATTGTGACCATGTCAGAATGAAATACAATATTCTTTTACAAAATATTTTGTTATACATATTGCCCTTCATATATTTTAATTCTTCTGTGTTTTTAAATATGTTTTTCCTTGACTGTGAGTTGTATAAATTATTATTTTTTATTTCTTTTACAGGCGTATATAGAAAGTGATGAGTTGAAAGTAAAATAGGGAAAAATTCAAAGAAAAAAAAATCTTTTGGAGTGGATGTTTTTTTATTATTATTTTGCAAAAGTTTTCTTTTATGCATTTTTGTTTTCCACTCTTCCCGAGCCATGTGGGCACTGGATTTTATCAAAATAGTTTTTATTTTTATTTTAAATTCCCTGTTTTTTTAAAATCGTTCATTGTTATATTTATTATTACATACTCCCAATAAGCCACTTAGTTTCCACTCTTTTATGGAACAACTCTCTCCTTCATTGTTAAATCGAATTGTTCGTCTGGAAATAATTGCCGAACCAAACTTCATGCCATTTTTTAAGGCTGCTTTATTTGCTTATTTTTTTAATAATTTCACTACTAAATATCTTTATTTTTTATCTTATGTTTAGCTCCATAATAGTTTGTTTATTCTTTAAAGCGCTCTCAGAAACATTTTACTTCGAAATTTTTTTCACAAGAGATGAAACTAACTCATAGACGCTTTGAGTTAGATTGTTAATATTTTGTGTATGGACTTAACACTGAATTTGCACCATTCTTATCAAAATTTAAACATTTATTCTGAGAAAATATGTATGCTCAGCTGTCTGTGTATTAGTGAACGTGGTTATTACAAAAATGTAAAAAGTTAGAGAAATTAATTTTGGTATATATTTTAATCACACTATATGTGGTAAAAAATTACCAAAAAAACTAAATTGGATAAGCAATTGATCATCAATCGTTATGTACTTTCAAATGCATGAAAATGCTATGATTCATAAACATAATACTTAAGGTAATTATACATTGATTACTCGACAGGCCTGAAGCATGTAGATAAATCTAAATGACTGAAAATCCCGACCGCATAGGCAAGAACTGAAGTCCTAAAAGCGATAACTGGTCATGGCACAACCTTTCCCATGTGAAGTACGTTCCTTCATCCCTAAGGATAATCGACACAACATCATTCTTGGCGCAGTATGGTCAACATCATGGCTCTTGCGCCTTAAAAACCCAAATAAACGCTACACCGTTTATGTATCCACCTGGGTGGTGAAAACCAACTACCATGATTGAGTCATACCATTCTCATATCTGAGATGCCTCCCTGTTTATAGAAAAATTACGATAAAGGCAATTTGGTTCACAGTTTTATCATCAGACATAAAGGTCCTCTTGAAAGTTTAATAAAGTATAAGAAAGTAGTAGACACTCCAGATTTTTTCACATTCATTAACACAATTATTTATGACATTTGATATGCGATGTGGTGACTGCGATTCTGTAGTTCTTTATCAAATTTTAATTTCGATTGGTCATTAAAATGAAGTACATGATATATATTCGATTTTCTGCTACCTGTGTTACAGTATGTCGTTATTAATCACCAAAAAATATTTAAATTTCTATATTTTGTAATTATAGGGAAGTCGCAGGAATTAAGATAGAAGTACCAGTATTTTTTACTGTCATTACGAAACACACAACTCTGATATGCAATACTAAAAAAATAAAACTTTAAGCACTCCTGATATTTATGACTATGCCTAAGATCCTCTTAAAAATGTTTTTCTTTATATTTGTTTCAGTGAATAAAAAATTTCTGAAATTTCGGGGAAACAAGAGGAAATTGAAGTGAATTTATAATCTTCATCTGTTTAAGCTGTAGCAAAATTCTATTAAATTTGACAAACATTTATTTAACTGAAGAATATACTAAAATTCAAAAACGAGTAAAAAGAATAAGATTATGGAATCAAACGAGACAGACTTTGAGATCAATGATTAAATACTTAAACCTCATTTTCTCATATAGCCATTAACCTTTATTTCCTTAAGAGACTAACTTCAATAATTTTAATTTTTAAAATTATTACATTCATTAGAAATAAGCCTTGAAACAGAGTTTTGTCTAAGTATATATCTTATATTTATTTTAAATTATATCAATCAAAATTGCTTGAAAATGCCTGTAATCTTTCAAAACATTATATAATATATGTATGTCTTTTAAAGCAGAATAATTTAAATTCTCAACGTTTTAGTTATTCTGCATAAAAATATTTCTTCCATAATATATATATGTTTCATTTAAAGACTCTCTTTTTAATGTTATTTTATCTTATTAATACTGATATAAATATAATTATTGAATTATTGTGATTGGAATGCATCAAATTTCTAATGTATCCAATTTTATTTTTGCATTTTTTAAATTTTCTTTTTGTGATAAGTATTTTTTATTCTTTTTATTTTATTACCTAACTAGCTGATACTTGTTCGTGGAGAAATTTTTATGTATGAGAACTCACTGTCTGTTCAGAAATCTGTTGTCTAAACTCGCCTGCGAGCTAAGTGACAACGCCGCCCATCACCGCTTGGTTGCCGAGGATGTCCTACAGGCTGCGATCTAACACCTGCAATGCATGCTTGTGCGACATTTTGCATTCGTCCTATATAATTAACTTGCACTGCTACAAAGGACTCAACAGCATTATTTTTGGTGATGTTGCATGTGGGGGGTATATTTACTAGCAAAATTAAGCGACAATTTAAAATTCGAATGTACAATACGGCCTCTGTTAAGCAAAGTTGTAGCAATGCCGTGGAAGCTACAGCCAGAGCAATAGAGAGGCCCTTGAGGAAATGGACTAGCAGGTGATTCAGCAGAAATATCTTATCCGTGCCCCCTGGTGCGTCAAAGAATAACTCCTCCTTCCCATTATTTACTCAGTTCAAAATAGTTTTGTAGGCTTGACGCTGCTTAGAAAGTAATCATAGTGTAATTTCATTGACCTGCTCTTCTAAAATCGAGATGTCGTAACTTCTTCATAACTTCGCTTGAAATTCCTCCCATTTTCCAGATATGGAAATAACTTTAGCTTCAATCTATATCAAAGCTTTGTCAAGGATTAGGTCTTTGACAGAGCCATCTAGCCTAAGCACGATATTTTTTGATAAAGTGGCTTTGTATTTAACTCACAGTTGGAAGGGGTTTGATAGTCCGCAAGTGCTGAATAAAAATGCAAATAGATCTATTAGCTATTTTTAGAGCCAGAGGCTTTATTACTTCTCTTCGAAAGATTAGATAAGCGGTTTATGGGCATTTAGAAAAACTATGATAAATAATGACAAATAAAAAAAATAAAATTAACTTAAAAACCATATATTTAAAAGTAAATAAGCATATACGAAAAATATATAACAAGCATAAATACAATAACAAAAATACACAGCGACCCTAAATACTATTTATTTACCTTATATATTTGAAATAAAACAAAACAGCAAATCAAGTCCTCGTTGCTTTAAAATCGAGTCAAATCTATTTTATTTATCGATCGACATTGAGATAGCTATAATAGTATAATACATTTTTAAACTTTTAATTTAAACGAAAACATTTGTCAACAATCACGCATGAACTTTCAACGCCGGGTGACGTAACACAAAAGCCTGACTTTCCTACGTGGGTTGGGGTAACATAATAAAAATTAGAAAATTATTATTTGATTTTTCTGTTTTATATAATTTAAAATCACTTCAGAATGAATCCGAAAGGTCGATTAATTAACAACATTCCGTTTTAAATGTAAGAAAATATTACAATCGTTTGAAATAATTGGTTGAAAGCATGCTAAGATTATCCTCACTTGCGTGGAAAAAATTCTCTGAAGCCTTAGTCATCTCTGAAGCCTTAGTAATTTGGTCTCAGAGTTTTGGCGCGAAAGTTAGTTTTTAAATAATAAAAAATTAACCACTCAATTCACCGGAATAAATAATAGCATCCTATTCCAGACTATAATCTGTCTTTATACAAAATTTTGTCCAATTCCGTTCAGTTTATATGGCGTGATTGATCGACAAACATAAATACATCCGCCCAAACTTTCACATTTGTAATAGTAGTATAGACTATACATAACTTTTAGGTGCTTCTGAAATATCCCGAGAATTATGAATGATTTTCATGATAAAAACGTAGTTTCATCCAGTTAGTTTGGAAGATTCAATATTGAAAATCTCTTTTTTTCTATTAATTTTTAAAAATTGAAATATTTATTAGTTCTAAACAGCCTTTGGCTTTTTCTTGGTTTAATTAAGCTTTTCTGAAATATCAATTGATTGAAGATGTTATTCATGAGCAATTACAATAAAAGTAAAATGATCGAAAATAAAACGAAGAATTTCAAGTGAGTGCATCACATTTAGAATTTAAAATCTTAAGAATTAGATGTTTAGAATCATTTATTTAATAATAAAACATGTGCTATAGAAATCTCTCTAACATAATATAAATGTTCCATTATAAATATTAGAATCTTTTTCCGAACTACACTGTTTATGGATAGAGAGAGAACGATGTGCAATAACTTTTGATTTTGATTGTAGCAACATTTTGAGTAAAAAAAATTAAACATGGATGTAGCTGTACAACTTGTAACATTGTATAACTTTGTAAATTTTTAATACAAGAAATACTTGATAAGGATAACTATTGGTTTAAACATACATTCAAAAATATATAATACATGTTCTATAGTTTAATGTAAAAAGTTTAACTTTTTTAAAATTTGTTTAAAAAAAGAAATTATTAGAATATTCTTGATCTATACATCACTTGAATAAAACGCGGATGCTGAGCTTTTCACTAAATTCTAAAAGGAAGCTATTGTTAAACATTTAGAAAATCAATTTAATAAATTAGGATATGGCTGCTCAACTTTAGCTGACTTTTATCTCTTTTCTTTGACAAACTCCCCCGATTTATTGAAAAAAGTTTTTAAATTCCTTCAGTTACATTTTTTATTCACATTGTTTTTATTTATCATCAACCAGGCCATCTTTTAGTATACGTTAAGCTTCTGGATATTTCGAAAGTAATAAAAATATGAACTGATGAATGCGCACTTTAAGAAGAATACACTTTCTCAAGATATTTTCCCTTCCCCTTTCTTTATTTAATATATTTACCCCAAGGAAACGCGCGTATTCCATATTTCTTCTGTTGACTGCACTTCTAAAACCAATATTCTTTCACAAGATAAATTTTTATTAGTCAATAAAAAGAACTGTATGAAAGAATGGGGTTTTGCTCGAAACTGATCATATAAACTTCAGAAAACGTAGGCAACTTGAAACTTTATTTCTACGCCAAGGTTTACGTAAACGTAGACAAAAGATTCGGCAGTTATTGTAAGAACAAGAATATATTTATACATGATACAATTTGAAATTTCTCAAAATATATAATCTTCTTCAAGTTCTTTAAGCAACTATTGTTGCATATTTTTAAATCATTTTCTATGATTCAGAAAATTATATGTTAGTAAATTTCGAAATTTTTTTTCTAGAAAAAGATAGGAAATGAAACTCTTAATGTTTCTGTTATTTAACAATTTTTTTTCTTTCGAATAACAACAATTTTAATTAGTTAAATAAATAAATCTGATTATTGTTGAATCCAAGATAGACATATTTGACATTCAATTAATAATGATTAAAATTTGTATTTTTATCATTCGTTTTACTTTTTAAAATCACATTAATTAATAATTTATTGTGACATTAACTTATTGATTAAAATTTAGACAAAAGTTCTACTATCTTTTTAAAATTCCCAAGAAAAAGGAAAACTATGTTCTAACTTTTCAATTTGATTAAAAATACACTTCCGTTCGTGAAGTTACCTGTTTTAACATTTTAAGTAGCGGAATGTTTCACTTATATTGTGATAAAACGAAATTGTAGGAAAAAACAAACAGCAATTAATAATGGAAACACACAATCTAGGATTAACACATTTATTGAGTTTTTTTGTATGATTTGTCTAAAATTAAAAATGAATATTTAACTTGATATACCGGGTATACCAAATTAAAGTTACTCTATTCAGAGCTACATACCGCTGTAACTATTTATCTAATAATTCTAAAATTTTGTCTAATTTTTTTGAATCGTCTTAATGATGGGATGGGAAAGACATTTTGCTAAAAAAAAATTTAGTTCCAAATGTCTGAGAGGGCGTTTTCATGTAAAGTGGGTCTGTCCTACCCGATAGATCCCGAACAGTCGCCAATAACCAAATGCGCAGCTGTAGTGTGAAGTTAATTCAATCAACCAACTAACCAAACATTTAAAACTACAATATATGCAAATGTTGCAACGTCACTTAACAGCCAGCCAATATAAAAGGGAATACATTCTTTGGAAACTTCACGCGAGTGTGTTCGCTGCTTAAAATGACTTTGAGTTTGCAATCTCGCACTTTATTAGACAAACTGTTTTATCAAAACCTCGATTCAGCACCAGCGGCCTTATGAAAATTTCAGACTTTGAAGGATATTTGAACAGGTCCAATGTCATCTTAAGGATTAAAGAAAATGATTACGAAATTTGAAGAAACAGGTTCGTTAGATGTTCGTCCTGGAGGAAGAAAATCAATTCTTTCAGAAGTCGTTGAGGAGGTTGTTCTTCAAGTGGAAGAGGACAAAACATCAAACTTCATGGCTAGTAGTAATGTTCGCCATGTCGCAACAATGTAGGATAGGCCACGGTCGTTTATACAGTGCATAGGATACTCAGGAATACCCTACGATATTATCCATACAAAATCTCTCAGTTCAGCAGCTGCATCCACAAGATTTTGATTAACTGCAGTTTTTTGCTTGGTGTGAGGTCAATTCTGAATGGCGTTGGAACATTTTATCGTCAGATGAAGTTATTATCCTTTAGACGGCTTGTTGAATACGCATAACTGCCAAAGAACATCCCCGCTCTACCCTAAATGTTCCGTTACATTCACCGAAAGTAACGGTATAGTGTGGATTTAATGCTTCTTTTATTCTGGAGCTGTACTTCTTCGAGGAACAAACTCCATCAAGTGCAATGACATGCACTACCATGAAATAGGGATATGCATCGATGTTGGAGATAGCAGTTGTTCTGGCTTTACAAGCACGCCAATATCTTGACCGAAAGCGTTTTTTGTAGGATGGTGTGACTCCACACACTGCAAATTGTGTAAAAAATATTCTGAAAACACATTTTATAGAAGAAAGAGTAATAAGCCGTAATTTGAATAACGCATGGCCTGCCCGATCTCCAGACCTTAATCCGTGCGATTTTTGGCTCTGGGGATATTTGAAAGATTTGGTTAACTGTGACAACCCGAGAACGTTGCCTGATCTTAAAGCCATTATTTGCTACCAAGTTGTTCAATATTTCAAAGCAGACACTACGCTCTACTGTTGAAGGTGCCATTTTCAGATTTCAGAGGGTAGCTAACAATGGTGGCCGTCATATCGAACATCACTTGGATTAATTCCAAGCTAATGTGAAATTCTTATAATAAAACAGTTGATAATATGCCCTCTAATGGCGAAATTTGGAACTAAATTTTTATATCAAAATGTCTTTCCTTTCCCTTCATTAACGCGAGTTCAAAATTTCAGATTTTTTGGATGAATAGTTACGGCGGTATGTACCTTTGAATTGAGTAACTTTAATTTGGGACATCCTGTATAAGTACAATTCTGTATTTCAACATTACAGTTAACAAGCGCAGAGTAAGAAATTAACAGAATTTAAACCTGGATGATAAATATATTATTAAAACTTGCAGTAATATTTCCTTGCACATTTAGTCTCATAGCAAATGTTGTGATTCATGAATATTCTTAAAGGATATTAAATATATATCAGATCAATAACCTTCGTTTTTGGTTAAAAAATTATAAAGACCATTTTTTAACTTTGGTCACAAAATTAAGTTTTAGAAAATACCAGGAGATTTGGAATCCCTCATATATAAGCAAAGTTCCGTTACCCTTCTAGAAAATTTTAAGTTCTAGCATGATATGTTTTTGTGGTCGTGTGATTTTTTTGGTTTTGCACTAATGCTGTTATTGAATAATGATTTGCAATGATGTCAGTGTAATGTTAAATTTTTTCAACTGCTGTCATTACATATGCTTTGGCATCTTGACAACATCATCTTAAAAACTTATGCTAAAAGAACATTAAAATAAACTAAGGCTATAGAACTTCATTCATATTCTTTTCTTACCGAAAAAAATATTTCCTTTAGCTTTTAATAATAAATAAAGTATAAATAAGAAACTTTTATACTTCTAAAAATTAATAAAGATCATGCAAATATATGTCAAGTTGGAAGAAAAAGCAACATTTTTGCTGGGATAGCCTGTAGCAATTTTATTTCTTGCACCCATATATACATGGTGATCAAAATTAAAACACTCCTATACTGAAATTCTGAGCATACTATTCAAGACATGGGGAAATGGATTACCGAAAAAAATATTAGTTCTGAATGCACCGATAGATGGCAATGATCAACAGAAAATAGTCTAAAAAAGCACCATTAATCGCGAGAAAAACTTGCGGTATAGAATTTTTTCTTTCTCATTTCTATTCAATATTTTGATTTATTAACCATTATCTGATGCACCTCCCCCTTTTGGGCTCTGGTACAGAACTGTCTCCGGCAACATTTTACTAATGATAGTATTTTTCAATTGTGCGGTTCCTGAAATCTAACCATCTCGTTCTACACATCTTATTGCCTGCGATTTTTTTTCTTCGAAGATACTTAAAAAATATTGCTTTTCGAGGACGTCTGTAAACCTCTATAACTAATTCTCAAATGCAGGTATCACTCTGCATTTGAGAATATCTCAATCGACAAATAACGATCCATGGTTGAACAAGCTTGTGCATTCTTGATGTTTTAACTCGGCACCTTCGGATCCTTAGCCGTGTAACATAATCACTAGAGAAAAATGTAAATCCGTGTACGGAAGTTGTTTTCTGGCTTATGTTATTTAAACCACATTACTTCCCTTCCAGTGAGTTGCAGGAGAGACTTTTTTGCACCAAGTGTTTTTCGAGGGTCATGGATGGTTTTTATCGTGTCATGCGTTATGGCGGGCGACGAAGATTTTTTTATAGCGACTTTTGTTACCGGTAGAGGGCGCCCCCAATGTTGCTTTTGTTAGTTCAGAACCAGATGCAATCTTCTTCACCAATGTGCATTATTAGATTCGAATTTGCAAAGCTGGGGCTCGTAGCTACGTAACCTAACCCAAGACAAAAGTATACACCCGTGTCTGGAAGTTGTTGTCTAACTTATGAACTTACCATTAAAAGCTGTCCACAGAATGCAGACGGAAGGAATCATATCGAGCAATTTTCCTTGCATCGATAAGGTACATGTTTTTGAATGTATGATACGTTATAGTAAAATGTGTGACAAATGTATATTTTTGAGTCTTTTTAGTATAATTTTTGTTGTTCATTCCATCTACAAGTGTTTCTAGAATTAATTATTTTTCGCATTATCCTTTTTCTCCTGTCTTTAATAGTTATTTCAAGAATGCTTTCACGTTTACATTGATTAGTTTGCTGTACAGAGAACTCAGAGTAGGAGTGTTTTACTTTGATCATCTTGTACATGGAAATTCTTCGAAAATAATAATATTTACTGCTTTTGTATCCTTAGTTGTTGCGTGAGTGTTATATAATAGACTGTGGTTTTCAGAAACATTACAATTACAAAGAATTACTGAATAACATTAAGTGGTAATCAACAAAATGTACATAAACAAAATCGTAATGAGATGAAATAGCACGAAAAATAATTCATTGATTACTTGTGGAGAAAAATTTACATTTAGCTATGAAGAATAGAATTCTTCTACAAAAGGGTGAAATGCAATGAATTGAAACGAGTTGGTGAAGGGGGAGAGGGAGCGTTGCAATAAAAATAAAAAAGAGCAAAAAAAAAAAAAAAATCTGCGATGATATAAAATATTGTTGAGATAAAATCTGGTGCCAAGTCTGTTCGGAAGAAAGACTTAGTGTTTGAAAAATATACTTTTATCTATATATGCTATTTCCACTTCACGAGTTTCTCTTTTTTCATATTTTTTACAACCATAGAGGACAAAGCACCAATTTTATTTTTTCTTTCCAAAAATGAACGTGAAACCATAATTTATACGACCATGCAGTCATGGGAAAAAATACCAGAAAATGTCTGAGTAAAATTTCTTCCAGTTTTTTTTCTCTATTTCTTTTCATTCGACGACCCACAAATACTATTAAATGAACCCAACTTCTAATGGCGCGAAGTTATGCGAAGTAATGATTTCAGTGTGGAAGATAAACACTATCGCGTTTTATTTTCTGCTTTTATTAACGGAAGTGTTTCATATAGAACTTTTACAGCAGAAATGGTTGGATGTGTATAAAACAAATGATATTTCTGGTTTTTGATTTTTTTTTCTCCATCATTTCACCCAGAAAAATTATTTTTGACTGATAGCAAACCATGAGTTTTATTATGCTTAGAAAATATATAGTGAATACTTGAATATAGTATTCACTATATTCAAGTATTCATATAGTATTCACTATATCATAGTATTCACTATATAGTGAATACTATATAGTGAATACTATATAGTGAATACTATATAGTGAATATATAGTGAATACTCAAAATACTTGAAGAATAGTGTGTGTTTTATAGAAATAAATGCATTTATTTTGAAATTTTTATTTAAACTTTTAGAATAAATTCAAAATTTATTACTTCACCTTAATTATATTTTAATGAATTAAAGGAGTCTCATTTTCATGCATAATTGGTATGGCTGAAAAATAATTAGATCTTGATGACTGTTGGAAAATTTAAAAAAATCAAAAGATGAATGCGCATATTTATAAATTTGAGTTGCTAGAAAATTCTGAAATTTCGACATTACCTATTTTACATTTTTTGCATTATTTGTACATTTGTTGAATTTATATCTTCATTAACGAAAAAGAAGAAAGCGTGTGCCTCTTTTGGTGTTATTTTGAAAGAATTTGGTATATAATAATAGTTTTAACATACTATATATTATAAAAAGTTAAAACGCATATTTCAGGTCGAAGTTTTAATTAAATACAAATATCTTTACACATAAAAAATTTTAGGAATTTAAAATTTGAAAACTTCTACTTCCGAAATATTGTAATTTTGAAAAATATTTTCTACTATTGTAATTAAAATGATCTTATTGTTTCTAGTTGAGAACGAATGATATGCATAGTTTTTTCTTATTCCTTGACAATGACCTAAAGAAAATTAGATTTTGTTTATATTAAATAAGCAAACGCATATCATAAATATAAGCAAATGCAGAAATTATCCATTTTTAAAATTAAAATAAAGGCATAAATTCTCACCAGATGCTAATGGTAATCTATTTCTAATATTTTACTTAATAGTGAAAACTCTAACCGAAAATGTATATAAATTATTTAAGGCATTGTCTTGATGTGGATTGTTACGTTTATATTGTATCTACAAAATGGTCCTCCTAATTATGACTTTATTCCCAAAGCATTTAAAATATTCATGAATTTTAAATGAATAAAAAATGATTAAATATAACTTTTTATAAATTTCTCCTGGTCTTCATATTCAGTAACTGATCATATTTAGTAACTGATCATATTAGATTCTTTTTTAACTTGTGTAGTGGGTGTGTATGGTGTTAGTGGAGATGATGACACAGACAATGATCAGCCCTTTAGTAGACGACACAACACAGATGTTTATGTACAGGACGAAGTCAGGACAGCACACAGATGACAAATATTTACACCACAACTATATACAGGAGATAACTATAAACAGCCGAGACTTACACACAGGACAGCACAGATAGTAGTCCACCGGCAGAAATTCCGTAGTGACAACTTCCACAGCTCACAAAGCTGCCAAACAGGATTCAGCAGGAGAGGGAATCTTTAAGGGATTCTTTTCTACGCTCAGGTAGGTCTCTCCAGAAGAAGCTGAAACTATTTTTCTGTCTCTTCTTGTCTTTGCTGCCCACTCACTACTTCGCACAACGGGACTACTCCTCAGTTCAGGATAGTTCCGTTCCCAACGACAACACAACGGGCTACGACACACGAAGCAGGCTTCGTCAGAATATGCCACACAGCAGTCCACCGTTCAGGACTCCTCAGTTCAAGACCTCTCTATTAGGTCTTCACCTTTTCCGATTAATTCAACTGCACTGCTTCTCGTTTGATTCACACCTTGATTTTTCTTCAGGTCTTCTGCTTTCCTTTTAAAGCTGCTCCGCTTGTTTCGCTTGATTCAACAACCCACCTCTACAGATTGGCTGCTTATATATACCCTCGAGAAGCGGGGCTAACATCTTCTGGACCAACCAGGAGCATTCTAGATGTATCTCGGCTCCTAGTGGACGGATCGGGAAAATTCTCAATGTTTCGAGTACTTTCCATTTTGTTGCCAAATTCGCCAAATTTGTTGCCAAGTTTGTCGCCAAGCCTTGGGACCTCTGACGTCACACACATTCACTATTCAATATATATTACTGTAAATCTCTCTTTCTTACGATGACAGAATCAGAGCGGGAAAGCAAAAGTACAAACAAGTTCATAACAATATTATTGATTTGTTAATATTTTATACAAGACAGTTCCATACATAATTCATGTTCCGTAAAAAAAATTAAACCCAATGAGGCAGTGTACTCTGTGTTTCCATAAAAGATATTTCAGAGGTAAATGAGTTAGTAAAGAGACAAGATACCAGCATGCAGAATGTCAAGTATCACATTGTGTTGTCCCTGTTTTTAAAAACTATCATACAAACTTTTTTTGAAGACTTTTTAACAAATATTTAACTTTTTTTTGTTCGTCCGAGATAACTCCGGATAGTAAACTAATATTAAAGCTATGTGTTTTTACACCCATGAAAATTAATAATTCTACTTAAAACTTACATATTTTGTTTTGTTTCGTTTCCTTGTGTTTGATAATAAAATAATAAAAAATGTGAGGATTTTTTGTAATTTTTTTTTCATAAAACAAATTTGTAAGGGAAGCAGTTAAAAGAAAGTATGTTCAACTGTAAAAAATCCATCAAAAACAGTGCCGGCGTTACGTGATAAATAATCTCTTTTTCTTCAGGAGTCTGCAGCAGCCTTTGTTTCAGGATATGTTTGAGAATCTGCGTAAACTATATGAAAAATGTCTATAGGGTGGAGGTGTATACTTTGAACACTTACATTACGCATACCGTGGTAAATCAACAGGCTAATGATGTACATTTATATATGTTAATTTCTTTTATACAGAATAAACTCACAGATGACAATAATGCAATTTTGTTCATCTTTTCATTTCAGTACTGTATATACCTGAAGTAGAAATGATAAGTTTACATAATTCTGGAATGCAATTTCAAAGCGAAATAAGTCCTGTTTTTCTACTGCATTTAAAAGAAACGATTCCTTGTAATAAACGTATAATGCCTTTCAAGATTTTCCTAGTACTTTTTATTACTCCTTATTTCGAAAATTTTTAACTCTTTTATCAGTCTTACTAACAGTTATAATCCAATAAGGATGGATGTTTAATCAAGCGCCTGTAGTAAAGAAAAAGAAATCTCTAGACCACAAAGCCTTAAGACAGAATTTCTTCCATCATCACTCAACTAAAGTTGATAAATCTGACGACTAGAGCGTTATTAAATTCAGGATACAACTGAGCCATCTTATCCCTGAAGTAAACTTTTTTCTGTTGCTTTTTTTGTTGGCGAGCCAAGTGCAAGACAGAATGGGGACTAGAGATATGAAAATAAAAATAAAGCTGCAAAGAAATATCTGTTAATATTTACTTCTTTTTATGTCAATAACCCCTTTTTTTTGTTATATTTCTGAAACATTAGCACAAATGCAAAACCCGACACATTGTGAGTATGTATATTGTCAAAAATATAAGTGTATTTATGCATAAAATACCATTGTATTCATATTTGTTAATGTATCAATGTTAACATATTAAAATAATTAAAAAAGCTAAGAAATTCTATTTTTCGTCTTATACTAAAAAAAGGAAAAAAAAAATAGTGTTTGATTTTGAATTAAAATTTTATTCAGAAGAAAGACTTATCAGTAATTGATATTCAATATTCTCTTATTTCAATAATTAACATTTTTTGTGCAGAATTTTTTTGAGCATTCTAAAATGCCAGAACATGAACTATATTTGAGCAATTTTGTCTTATTAATATACTATAAATTAAGCAAATCTTATTGGTTTTTCTGTGTATTTCAGCTATATCTTTGATGTTTATATTCTTTTTAAAAATTACCTTGAAGGGTGTGGAGTGCAGATTACACATTTGGCAATGCTTGAGTTTTCTAAAAAATGTTGCAAAGATAATGGTGGAAGTATAAATTCGGAAACCAGATCATCATTCTATAAAATTATATTCAAGAATAGGAGAAACAATTTCATTGTTACATTGCTGAATATAAAGAATATCTTGAAAAATCATCTTTCTTAAAGGCGTTTCCTGAACTGCACCGGATGTGAATACAGCAATTTCTGAGTGCAACAAATCAAATTCTCTAAAATACTCTATAAAATTGACACCGAAAACACCATTGCACCTGCTCGACACGTCAGTCATTTAATTTTTTGCATTTTGAAATTTGGAACTTTCAGTGCTATCGCACTATCAGCATGGTATATATTAATTATGGATAATTTGCCTAATAATCCGCTTTTTTAAATGGAATAAAGCATTTTCATGCTCCAACACTTATGGCTTGAAAAATTCTATATTATAAACCGAAAAAGATGTATCTACCTAAACTTACTACAGCTAAATAAAGTGAAGTTGGGCATTAAACAATTGAGAAATAATAAAAGTCAAATTTTATCTCTATTAAAACATAGTTTATACATGTTTTGTTAATGCATACATGAATCAATTCAATATTTTAGCATGCAAAGTCTGTTAACCTTGTTTAAGGTGTATTTTGTAAACCCTCTCAATAATTAATATCTAAAAAACACTGAATTGCAACCCTAAAACCAGATGTCGTATGTTTTATTTTGAATAGTAGTAACATCGTATATTGTAGAAGAAGATTAGACTAGATTCTAGACTTCCGGTCTAGAAGACTAGACAGGATTGTTAAACTGAATAATCATATTTAAATGCGAATAATATCAACTTATAATAGATGTAATATTTGTATGACGAATTTTGAAATAAAATCTGTCTTACAGGTGTTGTATAATTTCTTTAGAAAAACTATATATTTCTCAGTATGTTTTCTACCACATATTGAAAAATTCATCTTAAGAAGAAAGAATATCCTTAAGTTATTCTGAAATTATTTTTTAATAGAATGATGTGCTAAAGAAATGCTTAATTTCAATTTTTGAAAAAAGTAACCTTAAGTATAAGTAGTTCTTTCATAGCTAAAACTCAGCCATAAAAGAATGAGAGTTTTCCAGATATCTTTTTCTAAAATCATCCCCTTTTTATAAGTAGAACATAATTTCTTAAATTGCAGATGTCGCTTAGGCATAATCAGGGCAACATTTAAAGGCATAGCAACAATACTGGGCAGTTTAATGCATAAGTAACACAGAATGTTTCACTTTAATAAATCAATAAAATAAAAATAAAAAAAAATGTTGGAGAGAGGCAAGCATTTTTATACATTCAGTTTCACCATAAGGAAGTTAAATACGATAAATAAGATAAAAATGAGATAAAATCCTATAGAATGCTTCAAGGCTTATGCAGACTTATTATGAAAATATTTCGCAATGTAACTAATGTAAGTACATAGTCGCAATGAAAGTAAAAGTCAGACATATAAATTAGATTCTTGAGACTCTGAAGTACTTTTATTCCTTATGTCATCATAATAATTTTTTTCTGGAAATCCTTAATGTAATAATCTGAAATGTTTCAAAATATAAAATAAATGTTTTCTGCCTTTAGTAGACTTCTGAATTGAAGAATTTCGATATTCTTAGAAAGAATATTCTGCAATGTAAAATTTGGTTTAGTTAAAGGCATTTCTTATTTATTGCCTAAATTCTCTTTGTTAAGTATTTTATTCCATTAAAAGTTTTAAAAAAACCCATCCAGATTTATAACGTCTATTAATCCAGTTTGCTGGCATGGAAAGAATAAAGACCTACAACTAAAAATATTGTTAGAAATGCATTTCATAGGGCGTTGTAAAAATTCACGCCAGATTAAAATTCTGCTTCATTCGTGCCATAAATTGCTGTTACAATTCCCATTTCTTAAATATTAAAAGTAGAGAACAAACTACATAAACAGAAAATGCATAAAAACAGCACATTTTCCTTATTAAACAATATTTAAAAAATAATGAGTATTTGGCACCCTTTATAGTTTTCTTGATCAATTTGAATAACGGTGGCTGAATTTCGTTTATACGAATCTGTTTCCTCATTCAAAGTGACGATGTCGTGTGTTTGGTACCGTGACCTTTCACCTTCAAAAAAGTTATCTGAAGTTAAATTGAAAGATCTGTGTGTCTAATTCTGTAATCAAAGCAAAATACGACTAGAAACGGACTTAAGTAGTATTTGATTTGTGTCTTTGGCTGTTTTGTCTATTTGAAAATGTCACAAAATTTTGGTTGTATCACAAACCATACAACCATATTTTGTACAAGAGTTGCAAACTGTAGCTGCCAAACATTTTTAAAATACTGCGTTAACAAAGAAAACATGTTGTTTTTCACTGTAACTCTCAACTTTTAATAACCTTGAATTGCAAGTTGTTGTGAACTATTTTTTTCGTTGGCTGTATCTTATAATTCAAAAATTAAAATCTTTCATGAAATTTGAGTCAAATTACAAATACATTATGGTTTACAATTTAATAATTTGCTCATTGTTTTTAATATATCAATTCATCTTAATTGTTGGTTTTAGGATTACGCAGGAATGGAGAAAAATTATAATTCATAACATTATAACTACTACATCTTTGTTGTAGAAATTACCACAAAAATATTCGATATTGTATCAAAAATAGTTATAAAAGCAACTCAATGTATCAAAATTCATAAAAGCCCAGCATATTTTACAGGCATGCTTAAAGCGTAGTATATGCCTGAACATATAGAAAAAAATCCTGCATTCATGCAGATAATTATATCTAAGAATTGAGTAAAGTTTGTTTCTTTATCGCGCTACATTTATCAGTTATGTTATATATAAATAATCACTGACTGTTAAATAATTACTGCACCCTAAACAACTTAATACAGAGGGTCTAAAATAATGGAGCATTCAAATTAAACATTGACTAACAGAATTTCTGAAAAAAAAAATGAAAATGTCAAAAAATGATATTACAGAAGACATTTTTATTGCAGACACATTATATATCACAAAAATTTATTTTAAGAACAATATTAAAACATTTTTGTTTTATTATAACTACGCAATTTATCACCTGCAGTAGATCTATTTAAACGAAACTCTAGTAACATTGCAATTAAAAATACAATAATTCACATTCGAATTTCTGGATTAGAAAAGGGATACTTTACAGATTCCAACAGAGCTCTTTTAATGAGTACGGGGTAAAAGCGCTATAGAGATTAACAGTGAACATTCGACGTCCAATTATCTACCATTTCATGTTGACACATACCAGAAACGAGAAGGTACTAGTTAGCCTTATTCTTAATAATCACAGAGTCTAGAAAATCATCATTGTAACAAAAGTGATGTTCAGAATAACAAGAACATACATTCAAGCATCCCAACTTGTGTTATTTGCATGAATTTGCACAATAGAAATTAGGTCTCCTTGTTGAAATTAGGTAGATATGAACAATGATTTAAATTCCTATGTTATTTTAAGTACCGATTTCTAGCCAAAAATGGTGGTAGTTTATTTCAGATACATTTTAATTTATCTGTCAGAAGAAATTTAGAAACGAGACGCAATATCATTCTAATATTAATGATTTAAATTTCTATGCTATTTTGACATTAAATACTGATTTCTGGCTCAAAATGAATATAGTTTGTTTCAGATATATTTTACTTTATTTGCCAGAAAAAATCATAATCAGATGTATTATTAGTTCATCGAATCAGTAAAATTATACTAACATTCGTGGTAAGGTGCATTGTTAAGACTTCTTTTTTTAATTACAGTGTCATTTGCTCCTACGATAAAAACAGTATAAACGTAGATTATTGTAACAGATTGATATGCTTATTAACTATCCAAATTTTTCATAAGAAAACAACGGCCACCAAAAGTACAAATAAACTTAAAAGTTCTGGAAAAATGCTAGAAACCTTTTCCATTTTTTCTTTTAGTATTTTAAATTTCCACTGTGATGCAATATTTTTCTAAAGTTATCACTATTCATTAAGAGTCTTCCTCTAATTTCATTTGCTTATACTACGATTTTATTTTCTTATTCAACGAGCAATTATTTTATTATGTTTTAATTCAAAAACTTTGATATAGTCCGAAATTTAATATAAAACCTTTTGATCAAATTAATTGATTAGAATAAATAATTAAATTCGGAATTGACAGAACAAAATCTTTTCATTCTGAAATATTCTTGACAACTTTTAAGCAATATTTTCCTCAGAGAAATCGAAGTTACTTCATTTCTCACTGTCTGCATACAAGAATCGTATTTTTCTCGCCTAAGAATTGAAAGAATGGAATTTTTATCTTCCTGCATTCATGTGTTAATGGCAACTTCAATTAATTACCCACGGAATGACCGCTTAAATTAGAAAATTATTTGGACTTTTAATTGATCAAGGGATTTAATTAGATTTTAAAGAGTGCGAAACGAATTATTTCGATGGCCATCATTCAAATTGATATTAACTTTTCTAATTTAATAGGATTATTTATTGAGAAAAGTGCTTTTGATTGCCTAAGCTGCAAAATGTTGTCAGCAGCTTTGTGTTCATTGAAGTTAAATTTGCTAATAAAGCATAAATTCATTGGACAGCGACTTTGAGGAATATTTTATTGTTTATTGAGAAATATTTTATTTGGAAATTGTGCTGCTAATCATTTGCCAAATTCGCATAATAAATTCTATCACCAATTTGATATATTTCACATTCTTAATTTCCTCCAAGAAAATAAAAATCTCCAAAGTAAGTGATTACAGTTTGCAAATACTTGTCTGAAATTTAATATGTAAATTTAAAGTAGTTAACTATATTGATTTGATTCTGTTTTGCGAAATTATGATTATTTTAAAGTTTAATATTCTTTGAACAGGTTTCTTTATAAAACCATTAGAATTTTGTTTCTAATTTATTGTATGGAAAGTAGCACTGATTTTTTTAAAATTTGCATTTACATTCATTCTTTCATAAGAATAGCGACTTTTCTGTCATCAGAGGATCCCGGGTTTGAGTCTCGGTTTTTGGAATGATTGGTTTTCTTCTGTGTTCCATATGTGAAGTGTGTGAGCGATTCCCCTTGTAAAAAGGAATTGTGCAAGCGATTATGACGCATAAAGTAGCTATGTCGCCCTTTTGGCATTAGCTGGCGCTGCTGAAAAAGCGAGACGCTTACTCGGATTAACTCGCTGACAGAAAACTGTACGCTGGCTTTGTAAACTGCCATAAATTACAACAAAAATATTTCTAAGCTATTCTGCATGCTTAAATGTTTCTTCCTCACATTCCGATAGAATTTTCTTACGAAATACCTGATAATTTAAATCTAAAAATATTTTAATTTAAATTTTCTATAAAAATTATTCAATATATTCTACAGTTCTTGAATTAAAGAGTAAGTAGTATATACATTTAGAAATATTTTATTTTTGTTTCCGTGCTTCACAATGAGATTTTTTTTAAAAATTTATCATTAGAACCTGAATATTTAGAGAACGAATAGAAATTCAGCTTACTTTTTAGCTTGGAACTGGATGATAAATTTCTTAAGCTATTTCCAAAATTTTAAACAAATCGTTTCAGTAGCGAGTAAACTCGAAGAGTTTTGCTTTTTTTTTATGTATATATGATTGTCTCCCTCTCATTGGCTAAGTATTACTGAAGCCTTGTGCTTCTCAATGTAAAGAAGAACCTTAATACATATTTTCAATGTTTTTCTATTTAAGGGTTTCGAAATTTGACACAATTTTATCAACAAAACTACAATCCTAATTTTTGAAGTATAAGAATGCTACGGTTCCAAATTATTATTATTGTTTAATTGTAAATATGTGAAAGCATTATTAAATTCATATGCATGCAAACAAACATTTGCAATGTATATATTGTTATGAATTCGAGGTTCTTTCGATTTATTTGTCGATGAAGAAACACAATGAACTAGCCTCAGTAACAAACGACAACTTTTACTTACACAAAGACACACGCAACAATTACACAGTTCAGACGCACATATGCAATACAATGCAGCACACTACAGCAAACAGTATCCCACAAGTAGTACTCGGTAGTAATAACAATTACAATGCAAAAAGTAGCCAAACATTTTTCAGCAGGAGGAGGAAATCTTCGTAGCTATTATTTATGGTTTCTCCAAACGCTTGAAATTCTCCACCGTCTCCACATTTTAGCTGCATCCAACTGCTGATTCTTTACTACAAGACAGGCTACTCCTCATACCACTCGATGGTGTTTCTGTAATAAATTCCTAGACTCAACACACATCTCAATTCAGCCATCGATTGAGCTGCACTCAACATCTATGCTTGACTGGACTACTCCAGCTATTCACCGTTGACTCGATATGCGATTTTAAACTTATTGGCCTTCAGTACTCTATTGTCTAGATCCTTGACAGGAAACAATTTTTTAACTGCTCATCGCTAGAAATGCAAAGTCTGGTTGGGGAACATCATGATCAACACGTTTTTAAATATTTAAAAGCTATTGGTATGTTCCATTTTAATTAATACCTTTTCTAGTTACTTTTTAAACATTTTGTTTCTCTTCAAGAGACAGTGTACCGAAATTTTAACCTTCGTACTTTTCAACATTTATTAAGTTTTTACATACATAATATTTTAATCTTTTTATACCGTACGTCTGGCGGAGTATGGTCAGAATTGGCTCTTGCGCCATTAAAATCCACAAAATCCACAAATCCTAGACAGTAGATCTTTTATAGTTACTGGAGCCGGGCAAAGAAGGCTCTGGATCAGGTATATATCGGTTCCTATTTGTTGTTTCTCTAAAATTTTGGAAAATTCCAGTACTATCTATTTTGTCGCCAAAGTCGCCAAAGGGCAACAGTAACCTCCACAGATTCTCTGCTTCCAAACATAAATTTAAAGGCTTAGTTGAAATAGTTTTAAAAATGTAGAAATTTTAAGCGTTTTTTCCTATTTCAGGATATTTCATTCATCAACAAAAATAAAATTGTATGAAAATTTTTTTATTTCGAATTTTCACTTATGAGACGAAAATGAAACTAATTCATAAATAAACCCTTAGTACGCTGATTAAAATAATGATTCATGCAATATTACTGTGGGGAAGTTGTAACTTGAATCCTTCATTAAGCAGTGACAGCACTAGTTATTTAAATTTAGTCCTTTTAATTATTTTTCAATAGGTTAGTAATTAATTAATAAAACTTATTAGTATATTTTTAGTTTGTCAAAAAAATTTTTTAATCAAGAAAGTTTAATTGAGATACTACTTTGTTTTAATTAATTTTTAATTAGAATTTTTTTAAAAAATTCCCTGTTTTTACTCCAGTCCTTATTCTTGTTTATGAGTAATTTGACAAGTTCAGTTGAAGATTCAAATCATTCATGTAATATAAAGCTAAATCAATATTTAATGTGGGGACACAGATATTTTTTAATTGCAATAAAAGCTATTTAGAAATTAATTCCTCTGGCTTTGTTTTGAGCATAAAGATGAATAACTTTTTCCTCGTATAGTTATCAAATCTGTATTTTAAAATTAATTCAAGGATAACTGATTTAGCATCCAACAGAGCTGATCCTAAAACGGTCTTTCCAGTGATTAAATTAACCGTGCTGGGAATGGGAAGCAATATTGAGCCCCGTGCTATTTGTAACAATATGTACACGCAAAATTGAACGTGTGCTAATATATATTTATATATTCTAAATATATATTTATAATTTTAGTTATATTTTGAAACAGACCATTATTTAAAGTTTCAAAGAAACAAATTGAAACTAGAAATTTTTACATTTATAAAATCATACTTTTGCAAAATGCATAGAAACGATTAAATTATATGTAACTTAAATTTATTAATCAAATTAATCAATTACTAATCAAACTATTTAACAGATACCAGAAGGGATTAAATTGATTGTAGCTTAAATTTACCATCATTATTTGGATTAATCAAAATATTTAACAGATTCATATACATTTGCAAAGAAATACACCAAGTTTAAGAATTCGCTAAGTCCTCATTGAGCTGCCGGCAAATCGTTGAAGTTCTCAAATGACGTTCCATACAATCTTTTCAACTATTTTGAAGAATGTGATCTTAGGATATTGACACAAAACTGTTGACGATTTGAAGTTCGATACAAATCTCAATGCAGTCCCTAGATTCTTTTGAATTCGAGTTCGAAACTATGCTACCCTTGAGTCCCCTTTTCGAAACTCTTATGAATAAGGGATGAATTTCTAAAGCAAGTGTCTTAAAACTAAAAGAAATTATCTGAACCTAAGCGAGAAGAATTCATTTCAAGTTATAGGCATTTTCGAAATGATGATAGAAAAGGCTTAAGATATGCTTTAACAGCTCAAATATATCGTTTTGTTGTTGATATATAAACAGTTTGTACATTTATAACTATCCATGGATTATTTCCGAATTTAGTGGCAAAGAATGTGTAAAGTTTTTTTAAATAATAGCTTTAGAAATAAAAATAGAATTATATTCATTTTTTGGCATTTTTTTAAAAACATGATTTTTTTGTGCTCTATTATTTATGATTCTTTTTATATCAAAACATGAATATATGTATTTATTTTAACCTGAAAAATAAAAATAATTAATGATCTAATAATTATATGTAATAGAAATTATTTCCTTTTTGCATTTTTTTTAAGACATGTTTCACTTTTTATTTTCTTATTCATGATTTTTCTAATATCAAAACATGATTCTCTTTGTATTCTATTTCCATTTATTTATTTTAATCCAAGAATAAATAAATAATTATCGACTGATTATATATAATAGAAATGATTTTCTTTTTGAATTTTTTAAAAACATTATTTTTTCGTATTTTTTTATTCACTCTTATACTCTATTATTTTTGTATCAAAGCATGATTTTCTTTGTATTTAATATGCATTTATTTATTTGAACCTAAAAATAAAGTAAATATCGAATAATTAATACGCATTAGTATTTTTTTGCTTTTTGGATTAGAATTCATTACGAGCATCATTTTTCCAAAAACAATCACTGTCAGATTAAATTTCTAAATTAATAATCTGATTACGAAAATATTTTTTTACAATTAACAACCTAGGTTATTTTCATTTAAGCTTGTAGTGGAATGTAGATTATTATAATCTGGGCAGGAAGCAACATGATTTATGTTTTCAGGAACATTTCTTTAATAACCACATTCACAAACGATCAAACATTAAGTCAAGACATGGCAAAACATTCACATGCGCAGCGTAACACTACAGTGTCACATCTCATTCTGATTACACTCGCAATGCGCAATGCATTATGGGTGGCATATGGGATAGTCTATCAAGCATCGCCATCTAGTATCCAAAAGAGAAGATAGTTATGTAACTGCTACAAGCTGTTATCAGATTCTTAAAAATTAATTAGATATTAAAACTAATGCCTCATTTGGAGATAGAAATAAAAGAGAGAAAATTACCACAAAAAAGAGGTAATTTTCAAAAATAAAAAGAAAAGGATATTTCGTCACATATTTTCATTTATCACATATTTAAATAAAGATAAATATTACTTTTTTTCGAAATTTGCGCTGACGCATCGCTTTTAAGATAACTTTTAGAAAACGTTTTTAATCTACTGTGTATTACAGTAATAATTGCAATCATGGTAAAAGTGTGAAAGGAAAGTATTATCTCCATTGGCATAACATGAGATTTTTTTTATCATAGGATGCGTAAATTTATCAAATGTGTTACTTTATTAGCTGATTCCCCCCCCCCCCAAAGCGAAATACAATTAAAAAATAAGGGTTATTTTCTGATATGTTATACTAATATCTCGTTTTAAAGCAACTCTAACGCTATTTTGTGATGAATATACTAATTTTGAACCATGGTCAGATGACGAGGATGACACCTGAACTGCCCCCCCCCCCGGATTTTACATATAACACCTATAAACTGATAATAATGGAAGACATGAACAATGTAATCAATTTCTCATTCAAATATGTTCAAATATATTCATATTCTTTCATTCATGAAAATATACTTTACTAAAAAAAGGCAATATTATTTTCTTAACAAATACATAAATTCGCAAACAAACCTCAGATGTTTAAATATTGTCAGTTCGGATAATTTGAGGTTAAATCTAATCTAAATCATGAGCTATAGATAGAGCAAACATCTACTAACTACAGTAATGTATTCAGTTTACGTTTAGAGTATACTTGTGATTTAGATATTTACATAGGTAATTGCCTCTTTAGAGTAATTATACTACGTTTAGTGAACCAGTGCTATGTCCATTATCCATATAATGCATATAAATTAGAGTCATGAATATTTAGAAGGCTTAACAACTTCTATGGGAAAAATTTATATTTTGATCGGTAAATACATTAGGTTTCCCTTTGATAATTATTAGTACAAATCAGAAGTTGCTGAAATAAATATGGTTTATAAAAGAGTCTGTCATTAGAAAAAAAACCCCACTATAATATTACCTTATTGATTTTTAATTAATATAAATAAATTCAAACCATTTATTTAGAATTTATTTATATTGTCGTTACCACAACAATAAGGAAATTGCATCAAGGCATTAGTGTTCAATATAAAAATATTTCTTTGTCTCAATAAATAAATAAATCAGAAATATATGTGTTTGTATCCAGGATAAGTTTGAATAATTCTGCTATTCATTAACATTTCACTGTTTTATAGTTATTTGGTTTTATTTTATTTTTAGTAATTTGAAGTAAAATTTAAAATAATTTATTCTTATTCATAAAAAAAGGATATTTATGAATTTAAGCATTTTGTTTATTAAATTTAATATGAACTGTAAAACTACATTCTCCATTTACCTTCTGTATAACCGTTAATTCGGAATTTTATGCAATATGTAGTTCTTAGAATATCATTATGTCTTACTTGAATACAGACAAAAAAATCTAACAAGAACAATAATAATGGATATTTTTATATTCCATTTATAAACAAAAAATGCAAAAATGGAGGCATTTTTTACCCAATAATATGTATTTTTTAAGGTTTAACGAGACTTTAATTTTCCATAGATTTCTTATGTGCTCCTTAGTTCTGGCCTTTAGTTTGACATCATGCCATATTACTTCCTCTCTAGAATTGTGTTAAAGTTTATTAAATTTACATGAGTTCAGAATCGGATACAATCTTTGTGAAGATGATTTGGAAAAATTATTTCTTTCTTCCTTCCTTCAATTTGCATAAAATTGTCACTTACATAAAATCTTCCTTCCTTCAATCTGCAACAGAAGTATTGGAAATATCTCTGGAAACAGATAGATAAATAGATAAAATTGTATTTAAAGTACGTTTAGAACATCTATGAGGAATAAATGCTATGTAAAATATTAAAACATGCAATAAAATTTCAGATTAATATGTCTATTAATGAACTCTGTATTTTAGAGAGCTAAAGTTTAAAGATATTAGTTATTGATACTGTTACAAAATTCAGAACATCTGAAAATGATTCAAAAAATAACATAATAATATACATTAAAACTGATTATAAATTTTGAAAAAAGTAAAACCAAACAAAGGCAGTAAGCATAGAACAAAGAAAAAATACTAAGTAACAGTTTGTTTTTATATGTCATTATATAGTAATTTTAAAGGCCATTATATATTATTATATATTTTTGTCATTATATATTAATTTTTTCAATGATGTTCAATTTGTGTGTTGTTTGCTCAAAAAGTAACTCTTTTCCGAGAACAAAAATTTTCTTTTGTATTTTATTAATTTAGTGAGACAGTTGAAATATAAAAGAAATACTAAAAATAACTATATTTATTGAAATAAAATCCAAAAATAAAACTTTTTTAGAATACATTTGACCAGCCATATTTGAATTGCAAAATAAAATATAAAACATGAGGGTATTATTTTTTTAAATTGCTCTTTATCTTTCCAATAAAATGGATTCTCCAAAATATCAACTCTCATTTTTAAACTTAAGAAAGTCATTTATTTAACGACAGACATCAGTCATACATCCAAGAAAGAAAACAAATAATTTCAAGATCTATTGCTTTTACTTATTCTTTCTGACCTCCTTTTTGCATTTTTCATCATTCAACGACGAGCTTAGTATAAATCATATTGCTTTTTTGCATATATGAAATAGAAATCCCATTCAAAATGTGACTCATAGATCCTAGTTTCTCAAAAAAATAAAAAAATCTGAGAATATTATACTTTTTCCATCCTATGTCCAACATATTGTGGGTAGTCATACGACGTAAAATGATAGTTTTTGAAAATATTCGTTTCTTTCGGATATTCAAAATAAAAATTTTCAATGCAACTCTGTTCACAGCAATATGGAAGATCTACAATTCAAACTTTCGCCCATTAAATATAGTATTTTCTTTTCATTTTGAAGCAGAATACTCTCGAATTTGGAATCTCAAATATTCTTCTCATTTGAATAGATTTATTTGGTAAGATTTATTAAGAATTAAAAAACAGTATTTTAGTTACAGTGCACAAATTAACTGAACAACAAGTAGACACAATTCAAAAATGCCAAAAAGGGAATTTTTGGTGGGGAATAAGAGTTCAAGATTTTCGATGAAAATTAATATTGCGAGGAGAGGGGTTTTAATACAGAAGTCGTCGAAATAAGAATTATTTTGAGTTTGGGTCAGGGAAAACCAGGTCTTCATTGATTTTAGAATAGCTTGGTTAGTACGGCATTGGATTTGCATCCTTTTAATTGTGAGTTCAAACACGCCAACCAAAGATTACTTGTGTGCGTGGTAGCTGAAACCCGTATAAACATGTAGTCGCCACTAAGTTCTCCAAGTTAAGACAGTGGTATTGGAACAGATGTGACCATTCTTTGATTCCGGTCTAAATTACGATCTGTAGTTGAGTGAATACCTAAATCGTTCTTTTGACTTTAGATGGCGTTACTGAGACAGAAGACTTTCTCTCTCTTGGCTTAAAATTGCTGATTTCATTAGCAGGCTTGTGTAGGGCAAATGTCATAAGAAAGAACAATAGCACATCTTTGTTATTTTGCAGAAATTGCCCGAAATAAATGACTTTGGCTTTGGACATTCACGTTGAGCCATTAAATGTTCGGACTGTCCATTCAAGGTTGTGGATAAGTTTGCTGAAAGGAAAAGACTTGGTAAGAGGGATGCTAGTGGCATAATGAAGAGGATCACCCACTTCCTTGCAGTCACATTGAATCAATATTTTTATTATCAAATCGCTTAAAGATTGAAAAGAATTGGCCTTTGTCGGTTGCAACGATTACATTTTATCAGTTCCCTGCTGTTGGTTAAAGAGGAATTTTGAAATAATTTGATAATTATTTCTTCCAGTGGAGCCAATATCCAATTCTTCTTGTCATCGCTTTTGACTTTATTTATTTAATATGCTTTTAAGAAAACTTTTCGGAGTTGGATATTGTTCTGGGGTAACTGCGCAAATGACCAGCATGGCTTTACTTAAATTAATAAATTATGAAATGACATGAGCATTATCTAGGAAGGAATTCCTGAGACATTTATAATAAATTAAAAGATGACTGCCTGATATTTCATTCATCCAGAAAACTGAACAGGCAGCAGAAAAAAATTCGTTATTAATAAGTAAAATGTAGTAAAGACGGTTCATTTTGATATTAGTTTAAAACTACAATTGCTGCATATTTTTAAAAATTCATCCTGATAATTCTATTCTTATAAATTACTCTTTAAATGCTTTCTATCATCGAAAATTTACTTAAAATTATAATAGATGGGATTTCCGGGCTCAAAATTATTATGCATAGATAGTTTTCACATATATTCATCACAAAATGTTTTTTTAGGTACTTAAAATTGATTAAGTATATAAACTAAACACCCCCTTACAAAAAAGACGGCTCAGTTCTAAATATAAATAAAGCAACATATATTATAATGAAGATAAATGCGATTGTTCATTAAAGTTTCACAACCGTATGAGGTGAGATTAGTTTTATAAATAGATTTTTAATCTGGTGTATATTATATTAGTTAGAATGGTATAAAGAAGTAGTAACTTAGAAAGATAAAATATTATCTTTCAAGAAATATTAATCTAAGTAGGGAGCAAGATTACTTGTATAATTGATTATTTTTTGTCTACTTAATTTTAATTTGTCAAATTAAATTTTGTATATATAACTGCTTAGTAAATAATTAATATATGAGTAAGCTAAATTTGATTCAATTATAACCCTCAAAATCCTTTATATCATACTGCTTTTTAAATTAATGTAGTAAAAAATATTTAATTAACAGAAGCACTGAAAATGTAGACAACTTCACATTTAACTACAATACTATCTAAATTTCTTGCAGATGTATTTTTATTTAGGTGCCAACAATTTTGAAACATTTAAATATTTTATAATCCATTATTGAATAAAAATGATACCACAGCAATCTTATACATATGTTATATAAATCTAAGATGTTTAAATATTCACAATATATAAAGTTCAGAATATCTGAAGTTAAGTCTGACCTAAATCATCAGCTTAAATTACATAGTGTAAACATATACAAACTACTGTAATGTATTCAGTTTATGTGCAGAGTATACAAGTAATTTAGTTACCTACATAGGTTATTACCATTTCTGAGTAATTAGAAACCACCTGCATTTAGATCATTATGCATATAAGGCATATCAATTAATTGATTTAAATTATAATGTACTTAAAGACTTCTATGAATTTTTATATGCAAATAATATTCTGCTTAATTTTCGCTTTCATAATTAGAAGTATTCCTCAGAAATTATAAAAATAAGTAAAATTTCTAATAAAACAGATTTTAACAATAAAGTTAAATGAAAGAAGGATTACAAAAAAATTGTAATAAATTTTGAATGAAAAAAATTCATTATTTTACTGATTACTCGCTAGTGCATTTATAATTTGTTGAAGCTACACTATTTATTGAAACCAATTAAAAAATACCACATCATAGTCTTAAGATTCAACCAACAGATATTTCCGATTGTACTTAGAAAGTAAAATAAATCATCTACTTTATTAAAAAAAATTCTATATTAATTTGGTACATTACTAGTTAGACCATTTGAACAAGAGCTGACAAACTGCCATATAGATCATTTGGAAGGTGGGAATGTGCACCTCGGAGATCAATGCTATAACTTTTACATACAATTTTAATTAATTATTAATTAATTGAAGTGAATTATTAATTATTTAATTAATTGAAAGTGTTCAACTTTCTCAAGATTATTTCCAAACATATTTGGCTCGAAAATTTTTTGCATTATTTTAAACCTAAAAAAAAATAAACAACCTTTTAATTTATATTATTTTTCAGCATAACTTTTGAAACTTTTTTTATGAGTTAATTCAAACATATTTTCAAAGAGTATATTTCACATAAGTTTAAAAAAATGATTACAAACTATACAAAATGATTATAATTTCATGGAAAAAATAGCTTTTTTCCATGTGACTACCATGACAACATTACCAAATGCTCAAATTAAAAGTTCACCTTTATTGCTAATTAAACTTTGAAAACTAAAATTTTCATCATTTATATATACGTTAAAACTTTTACAAAGAATATTTAGACCAGGAACACTTTGGATTATAAACTATTAAGAAGAAAGAAAATAGTTTCTTTAACAGTGGTTTAACTTTCCTATAAAATATATGTTCCAAAATATCAACTCTCATTTTAAACTAAAGAAAGTCTTTTATTTTACAGCAGACAGCAGTCATATCCAAGAAAGAAAACAAATAATTTCGATATATATTGCCTTTACTCATTCTTTTGACCTCCTTTTTTCATTTCCCATCATTCACCGACGGCCTTAGTATAAATCATGCTGCTTCTTTGCATATATGAACCAAAAATCTCATTCAGCATGGGGCTCACAGATATTAGTTTCAAAAAAGAAAAAAAATTCTGAAAAGCTTTACTTCTAGAAGAGTTTCCTTTATACATCTAGCGTATTGTGGGAATAAATAGTGGTTGTGTAGTAAGTATCTTGTCAGAACGATTGCTTGAAGGGATTCATTTTTTTATGTAAATGTATTATTATGTGACATAGGTGAATGGTTTTTGAAAGCATATATTGTGAGTTTAAAAAATATTTTTTCCTCTGGGCTTTCAAAATAAAAATTTTAAATGCAGGTTTATACACAACGATATGGATTATCTTCAGTTCAAACTTTCTTCCATTAAATATAGTACCGAAGTAAATAGCCCAGATTTTTTGAAATCGATGAATTCTTTTTTTTTGTTGTTGTTTACAGTTATAACTGAATGTACTTTTATTTATAGATGAAAATATTCCATAAGCCGGAATATTATGAATTTATTTGTTTTAGAAAATAATTTCTGAGAAATCATAACGGAGATCAACGTTTTTGAATTTATTTTTTGAAACTGAAATGTCTAAAAACAAACCTATTTATTGAACCATAGTTTAAGCACGTCTTCAGAAAAGTCTAGAATTCTAGCTTAAAAGAACTGAATTTTCAGTTTTAAGATTTGGACTAAGGCAATTCCAAAGAAGAGACATGAAACTGATTATTTCCCTTTTCATTAAATGAGAAAAATGATTTGTATCAGTTGTATGATAATTGTTCTCCTTTTAACGAATAAGCAATTATTTTATGCATCAAACTTGACATATTACTATTTATACAAGGTGTATAAGACTTTTTATTAGCTGCCCACAAAGCAAGAAATTTATCAATGAAGAGGAATGTGAAATCATTTTTTTTTTTACATTTATAATATATTTATCAGCCATACAAAACAGAAAAAAGGCCTTCACAGCATTTCGACTTATATAATATAAGATTGAAAAATTATTTCTAAACATTCATACATTTATTTCATTGTAAGCAATGTTAAGCTGACTTATTATATGAATAAAGGGATAGTATAAATAGTAAACATAATTTGAAATTCTGAAATTGTACTTTATAATATGAATGTGGCAAATAACAATAAAAAAAGTAAAATTCTTATATATGTGTTTTTATCCATTTTAATGATATCTTAAGTAAAAACTAATATATAAAGTGAATTTTTATATTAGATTTCTTTAAGGAGAATTAAAGGTAACATCTTTGTGTTTAAATGCTTTT
This sequence comes from Argiope trifasciata, assembly GCA_026543055.1. Classification (NCBI taxonomy): domain Eukaryota; kingdom Metazoa; phylum Arthropoda; class Arachnida; order Araneae; family Araneidae; genus Argiope; species Argiope trifasciata. Next base: position 2,033,082 of record JAPMOQ010039254.1, read on the forward strand.
GATAATCAATTTATCACTTTATTCTATGTCATACAAGTACAATTTATTTTTAAACCTTATTACTACATATCAAAAACATATGATTTTTTAATATTTTAACATTATTTATATATAATGCGTAAGAGATATATACTTTTCAAAATATTCGAGCTAAAATCTTTGAAGTCATTGCTTCCATATAATTGAAGCGGAAAATATCTATTTATGATAAACAGGTTAAAATTTATTTTTTATTAAATTTATTCATTATTCGTTAAGAAATTATATAAAAATTTCTCTAGGGCAATTGTTCTTTTTGTAAAGGAAATATTTAATACGCTCTATATATTGATACATACGCTCTATATATTGATACGCTCTATAATTATTATATTATCGCTCTATAATTATTGTCTTATACGCCCTATAATTGAAATTATACGCTCTATACGCATCTTAATTGAATATGCTCTATAATTGGCTTATATGCTCTATAATTGAAATCTTCTGAGCTTCATAATTACAATATATATATGAATTTATAAATGAGAAATTTATTTTTTAGTTATTATGATTAATGTATAGAAAATTGTAAATAATTATGCTTCAGAAATCAGTTAAAATATTAGGATAATTCCAATATATTAAAATTGTAACTCATTTTTATATATATTCCGTATTTAACTTAAACTTAAAGCCTTCTTGATTTAAAAACCAAGTGCCTATTTTTCCTTGAGACACAGTTTGAAACCTGAAACTCAATTTGACAATATTTTAACAAGCGCCTGACTTGGCGCTAATAATGTCAATAGCAGACTCAAGGCGCCGTCAGCAAATTTTAGATGGAATGAAAGAAAATTCTGTCAACGCATGAGAGAAAACAGCGCAAAAATTACAAAAGCAGTGTCTCAACATGTGTTAAACTGGAAAAGAAATGAAAAGCCTGTTAGAGAAAATTAATGGAAAAGGGCGCCAAAAAGTGTTTTCAAGATCCATTCACTTTCAACAAAGATATTTAAAAAGGAAACCTTATTGTGAAACGTAAACATTCGTATTGATTTTTTGAGAAAGGGGATCGTATATGTTCTGTAGTTATTTCCTGTTATAAATGCTACTAACATCATGAAAGTGCTAGAAACGTGGTCTTTTATAGAATATGGTAAAAGAAAACTAAGATAATATGGAATATTTTAATAAATTTGAAAGAGCGTATGAGTTGTTTGTTAGTTAAAGAATTAATAATGGTTTCATGATTCAGAACACTTAAATATGTAATCGATAATTTTATTTTTACTGGACGTTATTCAAATTTTCGATTTTGAAAGTTATTGAAAGTATTCTTTTTAGGCATGTTATTTTTATATCTCGAAGATTAGTGGACTAGGTATTTTGGAGTCCTTATGCACTGCACATTAATATAAACTAGTGATGGTTCCATAATTAAGAAAATTTTAATGAATAATCTATAATTATAGTTTTACTGAAAGTTATTCAAATTATCCATCTTAAAAATTACTGAAAAGATGATACTTTTTTACGGATGTTGGGTTTATGTTTTCAAGATTAGTGGACATGTTATTTTACATTTACGGCATTGAGTTTAACTAATGGCAGATTTTGTTTAGCATTGCAACATATTTTTAACATTATCTAAATGATAATAATTTATTTTAGTGAATATTTATATTAATAACTTTATGAAAACATACATTTTTACTTATTTGTTTTATTGATGTGAAAAAAATGAAAATATCTTGAAAAATTAACTATAATTATTAGAGAATACTTTATTTACTTTCAAACATTCGCATTTAATAATTATGAAGCAGTATATCATATACTATAATACGAGGAATGGCTGCCAAGTCGAAAATCGCCCCAAAATTAATAAACTCCGGTAAACTTGGGGGTCTGGGGTTTTTGGCCACGAGGAATCGATAGGCGCCGGTTTTGAAGCGCTACGGTCGAACATTTCGGAGTTACAGATAGGATATTTTCAAACTTTATTAGTTCGCCATAATGGCTAATAGGTTTCAAGCGGTAACGTGCTGCCATCTACAGCCAATATGGCGAACTAATAAAGTTTCCAGAAGATGATCCGGAACTCAAGGAACTGATCTCGGAATGGATGATCCATAACCCGTGTGGTGATATGAACCCAAGCGCTCCGTGCATGGTCAGAAAACATGGAAGAGACCAGTGCAGATGGGGATTTCCAATGGAACATCAAGACATGACATCGCTGGTGGACGATGAAAAGCCGAGGTTTAACCGGTTATCTTTTCACCAATGGTTTCACAAATTTTCTTATGGCATGTATTGTTTTGATAAATCACAATTGAAAATTTAAATCTTCGAGTTAACTTCGATACCTGTTTTCTCCGAGCGGAACTCGGTCACCCGCTGGTAGGAATATTAAAACTAAAATAAATATAATATTAAAAATAATTTTTTTGTCGAACCTGTAAAGATAAAGGCAATATACTGTTTACAAAGGACTGTAAAGCTCTACGCGCATGCGCATGCGCTTGGATGGGTTTAATTCGTCAATATAGGGGTGAAAGGGAAGATGAAAGTAGATGTTTTCATTTAACAATGAAGACTCGAGATTTTATGTGACGTAAACATTATAGATAATAAGTAATACAGAAAGAAGAAAGGAATTAATGCATAGCAAAATATTTTAGAGAAATTTTTATATAATGAAAGGGGCATAAACATTAAGCTATGAAGAATAAATGAAAAATTTCTATTCTTAAAATTTGGTATATCATTTTTTACTAACTATTTTGAGTTTAAATATAATGCTGTCAGAAATGACAGTACTCACATACAGGTGAAAAAAAATTAATTACAGCGTATATAATAAGGATATTCAAGGCCAAAAGTGAATACCGTGCACTTATCGCTCCGCGTTTCACCCCTTAATGAGATGGAATCGTCGAAATTTAGACGTCTCAGAATTCGTGGATGAGCAGTAATCACTTACTGAATGCTATTTCAGTATATTATAAAAATTATTTATATTATAATAACTGATTTTAATAATTCATTGTTTGAGCATAATGAAGTCTTCGTGGTGACATCTTAATAAGCCAGTGACATCCACTAGACAGCAGAGTTAGCTTTTGTAGAATGGATAAGTTACTGGACTTCAAACCCAAACATCCCAGATTCGATCCTTCGGAATTCAATCTACACATCAGCTCAATTCCACCAACACCATCGCCACATTAGTGACCTGGACGTGATGTGAACACCATCTCCACATCTTAATGCAATACTTTAATATTGAAAAGAAATTACTTCTCACAAGTTTATTCATAACATTCTTAAACTACACCAATAAAGCATATTTCCTTATACAAATGGAGATAGAAGTGTCCTATGGATTTTGAAATGGCTAGTAACTTATACATATTATGCAATAATTTTTTTCAGGTTTAGCCAAACTTTTTCTGAAGTAAGCCATGATTTTCGTCCACTTAACTGGGAAAGCACGCCCCAGTTCTTTCATCATTAGCATTCATAAATAATCTTTATAAATAATTCTTTTAGAGACGACATTAACGTGGCAATGATAAATTTGTAACAATGCTGTATAATTAGATTGACGAATCAAAATATTCGTCCTTAACTAGGAAAAAAAAATGCATGCTATGTCTCCAATTTACCCAAGTAGCAAATAGTTTTTAATAAAATAAATATTAAATATTCAAAGGGAAAGGCACTGTTTTCATGTTAAATAAAATATAAAGAGACAGTATAAATGCACTTATATACTAAGTAAACCTTTCCATTTTAATTAATTTTTGTTTTTCAGTTTTTATTTTTAATTTAATTTAAAAAATAATGCAGTACCTTGAAATAAGTTTTCCCGAACTCTCTACCAGATGGCACCACTTACTTGAAATCCAAATATAATTAAATCTATTAACTGATAAATTTAATACATTATAATAATGTCAGCAAAATTTTAATTGTGTTGAAATTCTGATACATGAAATAAAAGGGAATGAATGCAACGAAAACGTAAAAATAATCAAACTAAAAAAAAGGTATTTTTAAACACATGTGGCTTTCAATAAAGCAAACAAACTTACGTTTTGAGAAATTTTCATTTTTAAATCTTTATATTTTCTTGTAATCAACCATTACATTCCTTTCTCAAATAAAAGGCATACCAGAGAGGATGATTACTGTTGAACTATATTTGAAATAATTCAGATTTCATTATAGTCTTAATGCTGGGCAAGAAAATATCGAGTGAAATAGAAAAATAAGCGTCTGCAATTTAGATGCAAATCTCTACAAATGAGCTGCTCAGTTTCAATCTATCTTTCTTTCAGTCTCAGGGCAATACTGACAAATTGCATCATGAATTTTGTAGCACGAACATTTCCAGAATAATAGTTTGTCATTGCAGCTTAAAACAATGTGCTTTTTTTGTGGTAATAAAACAATCATTCAAAGAATTTCGCAATATTGGGAAAACAAATTCCCAACAAAAACTTCTTCTGTATGCCAGAAGACAATGAAAGACAGTCCTTTCTTTATAAAGAGTATGAGTAGCTAAGTCAAACTCTTGGCCCTAGATGGCGCTAATGAAGCAAAAGACTCTCTCTCGGCTTAACCCTCCAAGCGGCGGAGTCGTTTTTTTCTGGAAGGCACATCCCCTCCGAAACGGGCATAACCGTGTTTTTTCGTTCTGTTCAGCTGTTTCTGAGACGAGCGCAAACGGTTTTTTCCTAATTTCAACTGAAGCGCCGAAAAGGGCGAAGACGTGTTTTTTCTTCCGTGCCGTCCCCCTCCGTTAATGCAAAAATTATTATATTTGAAAGTTATAACATTTCTTAGTTCATTATGCCGGATTAAAAATTAATATGTATCTATGTTGCACTTTGTAAACTTAATTTGTTTCATGTTTTAGTAATGAAATTCAGCTACCCATCTATGAGGTACTATAATTTTATATGCTTACTTGTTTTCTGGGGCAATTAATTATTTTAACAGTCAATTATTTAATTATCATTTTTAAGAGTAAGTGAAACCTTTTCTTTCAGTATATAAAGTACTATCTGGTGCAGAATTTTGGAAGAAAAAAAATTGGTTTATTTAAATTTTTTCTCCTTGAAATTTTTTTTCTTCATTTATTTCGATAAAAATTTAACATTTATTGCTAAATATAGATTATATTCTTTTTAATAATCAATCTAAAAATTTATGCATACTTTAAAAATTCTTTCTTTAAAATCTTGTTAACTAATAATAAATTATTAAACATTTTTTTAAAATTCGCATGTTTTTTTATATGCTTCAAAAAGGAAAAATAAATTTTAATAATAAATCTATTCCAACTTAAAAAAAGAAAAATTACATCTATAAAGGGAATAAAGATCTTGGATTAACATATATTTGTTAATTAGTTAACGAAAAATTAATAATTTAATTCCTTCCTCATTCCTATCAGTCATTTTGACAACATACAAATCCTCCAGTTATTTTACATTTCTTTTATTTATTTTTAAGATATGGTATCCTTTTTAAATAAAACCTCGAGTAAAAAGTCTTTGAATCTAATCATTGTTCTAATCCCTTTTTTATAAATACCTTCCTTAATGTTTTTTTCGTCTAAAAAATTAGCTAATACTATGACTCTTGAAACTAGAAAAGAAAAAAAAAAACTAACAGAACCAAACATAACCACCAAAAGAAAGATTATTACCCTTGTTTATGTCCTTATATCGCGTTTTTAACAATAGAAGAAGCAATTAAAAATGAAGAGATTTATTTATCTCCTGCAAATTTAATTCTTTGTTCCCTGCGATTATAAAATATCCTAGCGAAAAAAAACTTCCTTTTCATGTATTAAGCCATTTGCGAAAGATCCAGCATTGTTGATTCCAAAGAAAGACATGCTGACATTTATAGTTTTTGAAAAGAATTTTTTATGAGTTTTTTTTTTTCCATTTCAGTTGAAACAAAGTCATGAATGAATTCAAAGAATCAGATAGTTTCATTATACTAACTAATTATAGTAGTTAGAGATTTTTTCCTTTAAAAAAAAGGGAAAAAATGCTGGAATGAAGGATTGAATTGCAATTTTATTTATATCGCAATTATAATGTAAAAGAACAACAGCATTTACTGTCTTAATTGCAACAAAAACGAAAATTCTTTTTTGCGAGTTAATAAGGTGGAACTTTATGACGCCTCAGTAAAGTGTTATTATTATTTTTATTTTCTTGTTTTTTTTTTCTTTCCACTCTGTGCAATCTATTTTATTTTTCGCAACAGCTGAGAGAAGAACGCTTTTTCACAGACTTTATGCAATAAGTTGTAATTTGTAAAAACTATATGGAATAAATTTTAGATTTTCATTATGTACTTAAAGGTTTGCTTGTAAAAGTATTTTTTAGCATGCAAATTCATGTTTAAAAAGAATGAATAACAGCTAAATGATTATTTATTTTTACAAACATGGAACGGTCTCTTTGACCCTTTAATACCATAAAAGTCGCATTTAAAGTACTGTTCTGTAAATTGAAGTAGACCAGGATTACTAAAGTGATTTTTACTTTCCCCCATATAAAGCCTTCAGAACATATTTAAATAAAAATAATGAATTTTGAGCTGTACGTGTTTGGAAATATATGTTTCGTAATATGTCTGTTTGTAAAAATGCTAATTTAAATATATGTTGAGACAAACACATGAATTTTTGTTTAAGTAACGAATAAACTATATTCAGAGAACCTCGGGATGTCTTCTTGTTGTTTCAGTACAAATGAGCTCAAAGAGTAATTCGCAAAGAAGCAGATAAAACTGATAGAGAGTACCTAGATAAAAGCTAAAAAGATAAAACTCTATATGTCTTGTTATTCCAGTGGAAGTGAACTCAATGAATAGAAAGAAAAAAGATTTGGAGAATTGAGTACACAATTTCAGCATACAGAATGTAGATTATTATCTAGTTTTGAGACAGTTATGTCAATGAGTTGACTGTCGGTTGGTCTGTACTTTCACATGCATGTAAACGCAATAACTCATGATTTTAAATGAGGTGATTAAATCATTAAAATATGATACATGGTCCTGCGAATTCAACTATAAATCGTTATCAAGTTTTTGGCTTCATTGAAACAGGAGAGAACGAGTTCAATAAATAAATACATTTAAAGGTAAAATTAAATAAAAATGTTGAATTCTTACCAAACATTGTTTCGTAACTACTGTTCACCAATGCCATGCAAAACACCCTCAGTCTTATACAAGAAAGGATGATAAAATCTTTATTATTTTAACTGAGAAAACACGAACAAATTTCGGAAAGATGATTACTTCAAGTTTATTAACTCTAAGAGATGATTCCATTTTTTTTTTAAATATTTGTATGGTTGTAAATTATTTATTTTGTTCATGTTCGGATTAAGAACTCTTCAAGTCTTTGTTTTCAGCCATGAAACATGCATGCTACAGAAGCAACATTATAAATTATCATTTATGGATATGCATACTCGGAATGCAGCTCAATTTAAGATTGGTTTTCATTCATAAGTAACGAGAATTTAATGCGAAAAACTATGCATTAACATTTTCTAGAGTTATATGATGTGATCTTTAGATATTTAAAATTTAAAATATATTCGTTTTTCCTTATTGTCTGTTAAGGCATCTTTTATTTATGTATGAAACATGACAATGAAAGTGACAAAGAAAAATAATAAAATCAGAAAACAGTGTGGAATTTTGAGAAATTTCCTATTGTTATCATTTCGAATCTCTTAATTTAAGTTATGGATACCTCTAAAGTCTGAAAATCCAAATTTTTATTCTCTTTTCTTTCAGAATTTATCAAAATCTTTTTTTTGTGGTTGATTATAAGAGTTACAGTAAGATCCTAGAAAAATGCTCTTATATTTTCCTTTATTTTAAAATATGTAATGGCAATTCGCACCGTAGAAAATATGAATGGACGTATTATTTGGCTTGTATAATTTATCATTTTTATTATCCGGCAATTTTAGTTTATTATATCCATCTACTCTAAAATAATATTCACTTATGTACGATACAGTCAGTAAGAGATTATTCAGCATAACCTATCTTACACATCAAAATATATTTTCATTCTCTCGTCTAAAAATAACTTAAATTTCTTCCACATCATTTACTCTCAAGTGAAGGGTTGGAGAAGGGTAATCTTTCATGTGAGTCTACTTATGCATCTATTTTCCAAGAGAATCTTTGTGTACTAAAGCATTCAAATAAGAAAGAAAATATGCCTTTTCTTTAAAGAAGAAGTTTTCTCACTAAGCATCAAAATATTTATAAGCAGCCAAGGGCTTATAAATCTTAGAAATGGTGAAAAAGCTTAAGTCGTTGTTACAGCAGTGACAGCTTTTGGGACTATAAACTTTTTTATTTCTTCATTCAATGCAGTATCATTTCTTGTTTCTTTCTTTCTTTGCTTTGGTTTATCAGAAATTTTTCTTTTATTTTCATTGGAAAGAGAATTCTTTCTTGGTACCATGGGATATAGTTTGTACAAAACTCGATTAGATTCGCGACATCTTACAGATTTTTTAATCGATTAATGCTTTAGTAGATCGAAAATAAATAGCATCTGCCAGATATAAGAACAACTACTTTCTCATCTGGATGTCCTATTTTTAAGGAAAGGAAATGTTTATGGCATAAAGATAAATAATTTCTGTTGTTTCATATCCAGTGATTAGTTTGGGAATACGTTTAATTCCAACATTATATATATTTTTTATTATAAAATATTTCCCTCAATCTTACAAATTTGTAAACACTGTAAGATATCTATTAATAATCTGAAATTCAGAATAACAGGAATAAAATACTTCTATTTTAGGGAACTTTATCCAGGAAGCTTAAAAATATTTACTAAACGTTTGTAATGACTATTTCAGATTACTATGTGTAATACTGGGGTTTTATCTATTTTTCTATAATATATATTCCAATGCATCTTGAATGAATGATTCAATGTTGAAATTTTATTCAACTTTCATTTCGAACATGAGATCGGACATTATGTTAATAAAATGCATTAGATACAACTTCTTCTGTTGTATAGTTAAGATTTTCAACTAAAGTCTATGAAGATGATATTTTAAGGAATCTTAAAAAATGCGTTGACATTTTTCTGTTTTCAGACGAAAAAAAAAAAAAAAACTAACACCTTTAACAAATTAATGAATATTGTGAAATTGGAATTGATGTGGTTAGTTCTGTTTTATATGATTAGTTCTATCATCTGTCCCATAAAGAAGTCATTTAACAATTATTAGAAAGATTATTTAACAGCTAGACCAATTCAATTACTCGCAATTTCAATTAATTAAATAAAGGAATAGAGTTTTATATTTTCTTTAAATAAACACTTTGTAAAATAAAAAACTTTTTTAACATGCCACTTTAACATTCCTCGCAGCCTGAGAGCAATTACGATTCTTTGTAATCATGTAATAAAAATTAGGTAATTTGGAAAGAGAAAACAAAATGCAGAATTGTTCAGATCAATCTGATATTTTCAATTAATCGTTAATTGTAAATTAATAGAATTTAATTATTAATTCATAAAAGATTTAAAAAGAGGGAAAATTAGTGTTTGGAAGAATTAACTTTATGTGTCAAAGTAATTTAATCATGCTCTACTAGTCACAAAGATAAGTTCCCATGCAATATTTTCCAGTTTCGATGGAAACTTATCCAGCAATAAATTTTTAATGATATCAATAGTGGATATGGTGAAATTACTTTCCCAGATCTCTAACTGTAGTCATTCACATTAGTATGCCACAAAGAAAAAAGTCCCCACAGAGATTTGTCCATTTGCTCATTGTAAATATTGTCTGACAAAATGACAAAATTTATTTCATAAAACAATGAGATATATTGATTACATAGATAAAACACTAAATATTTAGTGTTTATAAATACTAATACATAGAAAATTTCAGCATTAAAATTTAATTTTGGATATAATTGAAAATCTTGACAGAATTTGTTCAAACAGACATATTTACTGTTAATATATTTCACCATAAATTTGCTAGAAATCGGCAAACGTAGTGTTAAAATCACACACAAATTTTCATTCACATAAATAATTTATAAATGATCATTACAAAATTCAAAACATTTTTGAGTTGTAGTGTATCAAGTAAATATTATTCCTAAGTTTCCTGATAGTTTTTAAATAGTCTCGTTGCAGAACGTTATTTGATGGTTATGCTTTCTACATTCCTTCTTCATATACAAGCAACAAACGCAATGTAAGGGTAGCGCGTCTTCCCTGTGATCTAGGCGTCCCGGATTCGAGTTCGGGTTCGATCATGGTTGCTCTGTGTTCTGTCTATGAGACATGTAAATATATACAATTCCACAAAATAAATATCTTCAATTCCAATAGATCTATAAATATCTACAATTCCAATAGATCTATAAATATCTACAATTCCACAAGATGTTAAACAGTATAAACTAAATTTGTAAATAGTCATTTAATAATTAACGATACATCATGGAAATTTATAAAAACCGTGCAATACTACTAGTATAGTGTACAAATGAGAATAAAAAGAATTTTTCAATAATGATTTGAAATTTATATTTTATATTATATATAAAAGTTCATGAATTATGGCTTAGTACTGTCATTTGGCTTGTTATCCACCAATAAACAATCAATGACAACTGTTTTGACAACTCTAGACTTGACTAAAATCTAAACAAACTTTTATTTTAAAAAAATTATTTGTTTAATAATAGGATTTTAAACATTCTTAGAGTTTATTTATAATTCGGCACTATTGTGAAAATCCGGATTATTAAACTATTCGAAATACAACTTAAATTATCCATTTTAATATTTTTAAGAATCAAGGAAACAAATTAATGTGGGAAATATACTCAGATGATTGACAAAACCAACCCACCAAAACGCTTAATCTTAACTTTCATGCACACTTATAAAAAAATACTTCCTCAGCTTAAAAATTGTGAAAAAATTAATTGGAATTTATATGGTTTCTCAGTGTATTGTGCTTACGTATTTTAAGCTTTTTAGTATGTAAAAAAGTAGAAATCAGTTCAGATGACACGATTAAATATTAATTTGAGACAGAACTTAATTTCAATGTCAAAACAACATACTAAATTTTTTCTATCTAAGTCGATGCGTTTATGAAGATTTGCATTTGCCCAAACGAACAAATAATAATTTCATTGATTGATTGGTATCAAATTCTGATACAAATTCAGACTTGGATGCTAAAATTTCGCACTATTTGAAAGCAAAATTTCAGCATTAAAATTTAATTTTGGATATAATTGAAATTCTTGACAGAATTTGTTCAAACAGACATATTTACTGTTAATATATTTCACCATAAATTTGCTAGAAATCGGCAAATGTAGTGTTAAAATCACACACAAATTTTCATTCACATAAATAATTTATAAATGATCATTACAAAATTCAAAACATTTTTGAGTTGTAGTGTATCAAGTAAATATTATTCCTAAGTTTCCTGACAGTTTTTAAATAGTCTCGTTGCAGAACGTTATTTGATGGTTATACTTTCTATATTCATTCTTCATATACAAGCAACAAACGCAATATAAGGGTAGCGCGTTTTCCCTGTGATCCAGACGTCCCGGATTCGAGTCCGGGTTCGAGCATGGTTGCTCTGTGTTCTGTCTGTGAGACGTGTAAATATGCCCCCTCCCTTGTAAAAAGGGGTTGTACAAGTAAATGTATGTGTTTCATATTCATTTGACCTAGAAGTCAGATTTCTGCCTTCGGGTTTCCAGAAGTCTTTAGTCATAGTAGCTACATCATTTCCGTCACGCTGTAATGCGGGCACTACGTCATTATACAACCAATGTTATTTTTAGCTCATAACACCCTCAGAAGCTACAGCACCTTTTTCCTTGGAAACACAGATACGACATCATCATAATCATTCATTCTATTATTGTTGTTATTATTTATTTAAGTTTACAAACCCATTGACAGAAAGCTGCCAGCGATTTAAGCTTAATTCAGCGTCCCTTGCTTTTTCAGTAGAGCCAAACTAGGTTCAAGAGTACGACTTAGCTACTTCATGCTTCACATTCGCTTGCACAACCCCTTTTTACAGGAAGGGGCACTCTACTCCCAGATAGAACACAGAATAACAACCATGCTCAATCCGGAACTCGAACCAGATCACGGAGAAGGCACTCTGTTCGTATGCCAGGACACCGGCATCATCTATTCTTAATAGTACAAATGTATCATCATATACAGGCAAAAAATGGTTTCCTGGTAACACAAAATTATTCCAACTGTATATTTAAATAACATAGTCTATTTTATAAAGTTTATGTCCAGCATTGGTTTGTTTTCTGTTGAACCTCAATATACAGCGGCATACAATTGTATTTAATTAATTACTCAATCTAAGGATTGATAATTAATTAACTATATTCCAAATTTTACATGCACACAGATTCCTCCAAAAAATATCCTTTATATATAAGTATTAATTTTTCAAATAAAATATTCTACCTTAATCTAAAGCTATTGACTTACACATTACTGTTAAATCTTGTTTATTTATTTTTGAAGTCTTTGTTGTTTGATTCAAAATCTTTAGCCGATTTTTGAGGAAAAATAGATAGCAAAATCAATATTTTGTTCAACTGCATAAGGTATTTGAACAATAGCTTGCAAATTGCTAGGGAATCCGTGACGGATTATTTTAATCTTTTTTCCATTAACAGTGCTCAGCTGTAAAGGATTTCACAGGTGTTTAGTATCACACGGTGTATCTCTCTCTCGGGTATTTATTGTAATAACAGAACAATAAAATGTTATTGTCTTCGTATTGGATACCTTTGTTTAAATCTTTTGCCTTATAGATGCTAGCATTAAAAGATTTCGCTTTCTTGGAAATGAAAATAAGTTTTACAAACGCGGATTTTCATTCTTTTAAATGCATTGCCATTCAACACGTTAAAAGTTGAATATAATTCTTTTGTATTTATAGAAATAGTGAATTTGGTAGCTTTTGTCTTTTTTCGAGATTTCAACTGTTTTCGTTCAACTAAATTTAATAACAGATTCAACATTTTCTGTTACTGAGGGAGAGACTAAAAACTGAAGAAAGAATGAATTGAAAGCCAACATATTAGTTATTATTTTATTAAAAACGCATTTTTGTGAAACATTTAGATTTCAAAATATTTAAAAATTAAAAATGATTATATTGTGAAAGATATTTTCTGTTTTTAGCATTGTTTCAGTTTAATTCACATTTCGGTGAAATATTTTGAATTATTCTGATATTTTTGTGTTCAATCAATCACGTGTTAAATTATATTCGCAAGATTTCGTTAAAATAATAGAATTTGAATTATATTAATTTAAACCTGCTATTATAATAGAATTCACTGTTCTCGATCTTAGCGCATAAAACGAAGTTCGTATCAGAATATCTTTTGATATTATTATGGAACTACATTATAATTAATTGGTATTCGATAATGACAATCAATAATTGTTAGATAATTACGTACTTAAACTTTATTAGATAAGTTATTACATGATTAGATAGGATCAATAATTACAATGCATTATTTGATAATATTATATTTTTATGCTTTGAATGATTATGAAAATTAATGGTTAAATGATTAAACGTCTATTAAATAGGATGCTTAAGTAATTGCATAATTATGTTTCTTACTGTGATGTATGGGATTGAATTATCAAAAAGGATTAACGATTGAAACAGGTTATAAATGATCTTGATAGGATAGTTTAAGTTTTGATTCATTTAGACTACTATTAATTTTTTATATATGGAGTATTAAATCATCCGCGGCATAACGCTAAAGCAGAAAAATCTCTCGAAGCATTTTCACTGTTCAATATTATAGACATACCCTATAGATTAAATATATGTAGACATGGACCATTTAAAAATAGAATTATTAATTTTATATTAAAATTTTCGAAGACTTTCGTTTATGTATCTTAATGTACTAAGATGTATCAATGTCGTTTAGTCACACGAATTATTTGTTTGATTATTTTGAATGAAGTATTTTAATTCCTTTGCGAATTTATAAAATATGTTTAGTAACTCATACATATGTTTATTAAAGATAATGATATATTTATTAACCCAAGTAATCATTTAATGGTCGAATTCTAGTTGCCATCATTTAACTATAATTGTTTTCTTTTTTTTCTAATACTTGCTTTTGTTGTAATTTATCTTTAAGTTTTATTTTAATTGATAAATATGATATTCAACAGAAAAATGAAATGATTTGTATTTAAATGTCTTCAACTAAAAATTATTCGAAAACATTGCTTTTTAATTTTTTTTTTAAATTTCATATTAATGAATATTTCGAATAATATTTTCTTTCTTTCATTAGATTTTTGAAATTTACGACAAAATTTAGAATTTTTGAATGTATAAATCCCTTTTCAAGTTTTCCTTGCCATGTATTTTACATTTTTAATTATTTAAATTCCTTTATAAAAAGTAGAAACACTTTTTCGATGCATAAATCTATATTGGATACAAAATTTTAAAATTATCACAGGATATGTCAATTCAAGAATCAGATAAGAATCTAAGAATACAACAGTTTATTCAAAATAAAAAATGAATGAAGGAAAATGATTTTATAAGCCAATGTAATTAAAGTGTAATTTAACTCACATTTAAAAAAAACTTTTGAAATCAGAGGAAATTTTATGGAGCCTTATGCTAAAAATCAATCATTAAAATTTAATTTTATCATTTAGCTGCTTTTCTTGAATATACGAAGCTAAGTTCTCACTTTGTACCACTAATACAACATTTCCAATGCAATTATAATATTTACAAAATAATTTCAAAATGACTTTAAGCAATTTGCATTAATTTGATTTTTAATTTTGAAAATTTATTTATTTGATTTCTAAGAATTTGAATTAATTTTTACTATTACAATAATAATGGGTTGCATTTTATATTTAACTTATTTTCATAAGAATGAAACTTTCGCATCAAAAATGTTATTTACATAGTACTTTTACA